>JZKD02S1019729.1:193117-232986 GCA_000966675.3 Picea glauca | reverse complement strand
AGTGGTATATTTCAAATTATGTGGTCTCCCTTAGCTTATGACACCTATTTTAGCTATTTCTAGTTTTTTTGACTAGAATTTCTATGTTGGAAATTCTATATATTCACCTCCTCTCTTATTTTTGAGGATGGTTGCTCATGTATATTCATTTTTTATTAATATAACTCTCTGATTTATGGAGAAAAAAAATTCTCTCATCTTTTGAATATTAGCAAATTGCATGTGTTCAATTTAACTAGAATTCTAGATCTATCAGGGTTTCTGTAGGAAGTATACAGACCCATGTAGAATAAAATTAATAATACTTCTATTTTCCCTATTTATCACAAAATTTTAATCACCAAAAAAAATCTTCCAATAAAAAGTTATTCCAATTGAATGTTATGTACCTTTCAAACCCATAATTGGGAGTCTGTCCTCTAGGCCGACCTTCCTTTTGGTGTATGTCTAAAATTCCGACACTTATGAGTATGAAATTTCATTCTTTAGTCCTATATGATATATCCTCTAATAAATTCCACATGTCTTATCAAAATTGGATGTTGATGCAGGAGCATTGTAAGCGAGCCAACAAAGAAAGCGCAAAGGTGAAGGACAACTGGAATTGCACCAACTCACATTTTGAGAACATTTTGAATTTCAAAGGATAAAACATTAATGAAATATCTGAAAGGATGTATTTGCACTTATGTTTTGGAGATTGTAAATAGATCTTGAGCGTTGCTCTCATCTGTCTGATATGGAGGCATTTAATTGTAATTAATGTAAAGTAGGTAGCTTGAATTTCAATTAGATAACTAGAGCTGAAAGAGGGAAAACTCTAGAAAGCTCCCTCATAGGCATTGTATTGAAATCAATAATTCTCATTGTAAGCAGTAGAGCTATAGAGAGAATAGAGAGAGAAGAACAAATATTTTAGGATTGTATAAGAACATAGTTTTTTCTATTGAACCCATGTACAGGAGCACTGGGATTAATATAAAAATGATTTAATTCCATTTCATGGTGTTGTGGTGGTTGTTGTTTACATCTATTTTAATGGTATGTTTATAGTTTTTCTTATGTTCTCTATTATGCATTTATTTCAATGCTATGTGTGTGTATGCTCTTGATTTCATGTTAAATGTATGAATTCTATGAGAGGATAAGTATGAGTTTTAATTGTTTATCTTCCTCAGAAATCGTGTAAGGAGTACAGTGAAGGTCCACATAGAGTGCGTTGATAGGGTTCTAGGTTTTATCTCAGAAAAGATCAGGAGGGATACCGTTGTTATCATACCAGCAGAAGTGAAGGTGTAGGACAAGATCCGTGCAAGGTGTGCACCAGCAAGTTGAAATCTTAGACTTTTCCAACCGAGGAGAAAGTTTGAAGAATTGTTGTTGCAAAGGAGTGCATAGAGTTGAAGAGTGAAATAACCAGGGGTTATTGTGAATGCCACAAGGTGCGCGTGCATGGATTTTTTAGATTCTAGGAGTTACAGTGAGAGTCCAAATTCAAAAGGGTTAGAACCTTTGAAGTGTTCAAAGGAAGAACGAGGTCCGGAGTCACCTCATAGAACTTAATATCAAAAGGAAAGATGACAAGGTAATTAGGTAGAAGCCTTTGACAAGTCTGAACGGACGGTTGAAATTATTAGAGGGATAATCACCGAAGTCTTGTGGGTCGTTGGAACTTTCAGACCAACGGGAATATTAAGACTAAGTGTCTTTCAACACTCGTAATCTTAGGAGGGATAGTGGTCATTATATCTGGATCAATGAGGGTCGTTGATCACATGCTTGAATTCACTGTTTCAGAAGTCGAGGCGTGGAGGATGTTGTGAATCGGAGTCAAGAGTTGTGAAATCCTGATAGAATCAAGACCATCGGATCACAAGGAGCTCAGATTCATTTATCATGATGAGGAGTCACTACAATTTTGGCCACCGGTGAAGGGTGTTGCTTCATTTCGAATCATCGATAAGAGAAATTCTGAACTGTCGAAGGATTTGGCCCCAGGTCGTAGTCGGGGGTCACGTCAAGTAAAATCAAGGGAGGAGTCAAAGGACCCATTAGCCTTTTAAGGTTTCAGGGATTGACAAGTCAGAGGGACTTGCATCAGTGATCACGAAGCCACAAAAATTGAAAATACTTTTCGGGTGAAGGGTGTGGTCACGTCAGTTGATCACATGGATGTGAGTTGGTGCTTAGTGCTTGTTCGCACAGACGTAACTCCTAAGAAGGACCTGTGGATAAACACTTGTGTGTGGAGGATTCCTACGGGTAATCAAAGAGTCAACCAAACTCAAAAGGGGATATTAAGAATGATCCTAGACTGGGAGGTCGTGCAGAATCTGCTGAGGTAGGCATGTCTACGTCAGGTGGTATCAAAGCCTACAATATTTGTTTTTGTAGGTGAGAGGAGACAGAAGGAAAGTTGTGATTTGAATTCTGTGTAAATAGATATAAAATAATGTTGCCTAGAAGATGAAAAGATAGACCAATGCCCGATCCATCTTTGGAAAGGGAAATGAGAGAACTCCATGCTCAATTAGATGCTATGGAGACAACACATAGATGAACAATTGATGTTGGATATGTCAGTGAAGCTGAAATAAAAAATGAGGTTGGAGCTGCAGAAGAAGTTGTAGTCGAAGATGTTGCGGAAGAACGTCTATTCAGATATGTTGCAAGAATAGGTGGCAGGGAAAAGATGGACATTCCAATGTATGAAGGCAACTTAGATGTTGAAGAGCTGCTATATTTGTTTAGAGCTCTAGACAAATACTTTGACTATGAGGATTTTGAGGAGGATAAGAAAGTAAAAAATGTCGTCACTAGATTTAAAGGGAATGCAACACTATGGTGGGATGAACTACAAGTTGACAGGCATTACAAAGGAAAACAAAGAATCAAAAGCTGGGATAGAATGGTTGCAAAGATGAAATCCAAATTTATACCTAGGGACTACCAGATTAATCTGTTTTGAAGAATGCAAAATTTGAGACAAAAAAGGATGGCAATGAAAGAATACACTGAGGAGTTCTACAGGATAAACATTAGAGTAGGTCATCGTGATATTGATGATGAGAAGGTTGCTAGATACATGAATGGTATGAGATATTACATTTAGGATGAGATGAGCATGATGACGATTAGAAATGTGGAAGATGCTTATCATATTCCTCTGAAGGTTGAAGAAAAATTAGCCCAAAAAAAAAGTCAAAGAGGCAGAGGTAGAAGTCAGAGAAGAGGCAAAGAAATTTCCCAGGACGGGGTACAGAAGCCTAAGGATGAAGAAAATAAACCTCATACTCACCTAGAAAGAGGAGGAAGTTCAAAGGGAAGACAATATGCCAACAAAAATACTTTTTCGCGAGCCAGAGGAAGAGGAAGAGGCAAAGGTGGTGAGATAAATAGTTTTGTCTGTGGAAAGATCAGACATAAGTCTTATGAATGTCCTGACAGAAAAAGAGATGGAGGAGGAGAAGCTCACATTTCATAAGAACAAAGGCGAAATGTTGAGGCAGAAGATGCAGAAGGTGGAAGATTCTTAATGATGAGGAAAATTCTCTTAAATCCAGAGAAGAAGATAGAGAATCCAGTCCAAAGAAATAGTTTCTTTATAAATGTTTGCAAGACCAAGGATAGGGTATGCAAGGTAATAGTGGATAGTGGAAGTACAGATAATTTAGTATCCACATAAATGGTGGAAAAACTAGAATTGGAGACAGTTGCACATACGAGCCCATATAGAGTCTCGTGGTTGCAAAAAGCACATCAGGTAACAGTCACTAAACAATGTTTAGTTGAATTTAAAATAGGGGGTTACAGAGATTAAATCTTGTGTGATATTATTCCCATGGATGTATATCATCTTTTGTTGGGTAGACCATGGCAATATGACATAAATGTTGTTCATGATGGGAGAAAGAACACATACACCTTGGAGAAGAATGGTAGAACACATATGTTGCTGCCAATTGAAGATAAAAAGGTGAATATAGAGACAAGCAATACTATACTTCTCATGAGTGGGAAGGAACTTCTTGATGAAGTCAAGAAGGAACAAGACATGCAGTTTGCTGTAGTGAGAAAACCCAGAGTCATTTTGACAAGTACTAGGATATATGATCTATCGGAGGAAATTCAGGAACTACTGGAGAATTTCGCTAATATCGTGGTGGACGATTTACCCTATTCATTGCCACCTATCAGAAGTATAAGCCATCATATTGATATTATACCTAGATCAAGTTTACCAAACAAAGAAGCGTACAGATTGATGCCGCAGGAGAATGAAGAGGTCAAGAAACAAGTCCAGGATTTGATGGACAAAGGATTGGTTAGAGAAAGCTTGAGTCCATGCAATGTTCCAATAGTGATAAGTCCAAAAAATGATGGTGGCTGGAGAATGTGTACTGACTCAAGAACTATAAAACAAATCACCATCAAGTATAGATTTCCTTTACTAAGTTTGGATGACTTGATGGATTTATTGAGTGGAGAAATTGTTTTTTTCAAAAATTGATTTGAAAAGAAGATATCATCATATTCGAATGAGAGAAGTTGATGAATGGAAGATAGCATTCAAACTGAATGAAGGACTGTATGAATGGCTTGTCATGCCGTTTGGTTTGATGAATGCACCAAGTAATTTCATGAGGTTGATGAATGAAGTCTTGAAGGATTTCATTGGAAAGTTTGTGATTGTGTATCTTGATGATATATTGATCTTTAGTAAAATTGAGGAAGAACATTTGAGATACTTAACTCTAGTGATGAGGAGGTTGCAGTAAGAGAAGTTGTTGATAAATTTGAAGAAGTCATCTTTCATGAAGAAAGAACTCATTTATTTATGGTTCGTAATCTCTTCGAATGAGTTGAAAATGGATCCTAAGAAGGTAAAAGCAAACAGAGATTGGCCATGACCAAAGAGTATATTTGAAGTTCGAAGCTTCCATGGATTGGCTAATTTTTACCGAAAGTTCATCAGAAATTTCAGTGAGATATGTTCACCAATGATGGACACAGTCAAGAAAAGACATAAATCTTTTCATTGGACAGAGGAAGTGGAGAAAAGTTTCAAGTTGCTGAAAGATAAGGTAACTAGACAACCAATTTTGGTTCTGCCAGATTTCAGTAAGACATTCCAAGTCAGATGTGACGCAAGTGGATTCGCAATTGGAGCAGTCTTGAGTCAATACAATAGACCGATTGCATATTTCAGTGAGAAGCTGAACGATGCCAAAGTGAAATATTCCATGTATGATAAAAAAAAATTATGCAATCATACATGCATTAAAGAAATGGAGGAATTACTTAATTCCAAAAGAGTTTGTATTGTATAGCGACAACCATGCTTTACAATTCATAAATCGATAGGAAAAATTGAAGCAGAAACATGAAAAATGGGTTGAATATATGCAAAATTTTACTTTTTTTTATAAACTACATTTCTGGGACTGCTAACAAGGTTATTGATGTATTAAGAAGAAAATGTTTGGTTCTACAAGAGTTCGGAGTGAAGACCTTAGGTTTTGATAACCTTAAGGATATGTACAAGAATGATTTGGATTTTAAAGAAGATTATGAAGCATGTGAGAATCCAGTTCTTAGAGATAGAAGCCAATGGACTGAATATATGGTTCAGGATGGTCTGTTATTCAGGGGAAATCAGTTGTGTATACCGAAATGCTCTATGAGAGAAGACCTCTTGAAGGAAAAACATAGTGGGGGATTGGTTGGACATTTCAGCCATGAAAAAACATTTGCGCAGCTGAACAACTTATATTATTAGGCATGGATGAGGATAGATGTCAAGAAATTTGTGAACGGATGCAGAATTTACCAGCACACAAAGGGGAAAAGACAAAATATAGGATTCTATCAACCATTGCCAGTACCAAAGAGGTCGTGGGATGTGGTAAGCATGGATTTTGTGTTAGGACTACCAAGGACATAGAGGGGTTGTGATTCCATATTTGTGGTAGTCGATGGATTTTAAAAAATGGCACATTTCATACGATGTCAGAAAACCAGTGATGAAACACACATTGCAAATATGTTTTTCAAAGAAGTTGTTAGACTTCACGACTTACCCAGAAGTATTGTTTCGGACAGGGATACCAAATTTGTTGGTCATTTCTGGAAAACACTATGGAAGAATTTGGGGACATAATTGTCTTTTAGCTCAGCATATCACTCTCATATGGATGGAAAGACCGAGGTAGTGAACCGAACTCTAGGAGATTTATTGAGAAGTTTAGTAGCTGAACATCGCAGTTAGTGGGATCAGATTATGCCACAAGAAGAATTTGCATATAACGATTCACCTAACAGAGGCACAGGATAGAGCCCATTCCATATTATATATGGAATGCAACCAAGGGGAATATCTGAATTGAGAGATTTAGGGAAGAGAGATTTCAAGAGTGCTAGTGTAGAGGATTTTGCAACAGAGATGCAAGAGATCCACAACAAAATCAGAGAGCGGTTAAAGAATTCCAACCAGGAATATAAGCGCAGAGTAGATCAACATAGGAGAGAACTTCAATTTAAAGTAGGTGATTTGGTTCTAATGCATCTGAGGAAAGAGAGATTCCCAAGGGGAACATACAATAAGATAAAGATGAAAAAGATAGGGCCATGTAAGATTTTGAGGAAATTTGAGGCCAATGCTTATGAAATAGAATTGCCAGATGGGGTAGGAATATCACCCATATTCAACATAACATATGTGTATCCTTATAGAGTTGATGGAGCATGAACAGAGGAGGATCTGACAGAAGTTCAGTGGGTCAAACAGTTGCCTGTAGCTGAAAATCCACAGATGGAAAAGATAATTAACCAGAGAGTTGGGAAGAAGACCCGAAGGAAGACATACTTTGAATATTTGGTCAAATGGAAAGGACACACAATTGAGGATGCAAGCTGGGAAGGTGAAGCAGATATCCAAAGACATGGACAAACAGTGCAAGAGCTCATGAACATGAGTTCATGAATTTTTCAGGCAAGGGAGTATGATGCAAGAGCATCATAAGCGAGCCAACAAAGAAAGCGCAAATGTGAAGGACAGTTGGAATTGCACCAATGCATGTTTTGAGAACATTTTGAATTTCAAAGGATAAATCATTAATGAAATATCTGAAAGGATTTATTTGCTCTTATGTTTTGGAAATTGTAAACAGATCTTGAGTGTTTCTCTCATCTATTAGATATGGAGGAATTTAATTGTAATGAATGTAAAGTAGGTAGATTTAATTTCGATTTGATAACTAGAGTTGAAAGAGGGAAAAATCTAGAAATCTCCCTCATAGACATTGTATTGAAATCATTAATTCTCATTGTAAGCAGTAGAGGTATAGAGAGCATAGAGAGAGAAGAACATAGAATTTAGGATTGTATAAGCAGATAGTTGTTTCTATTGAACTCATGTATAGGAGCACTGGGATTAATATAAAAATTATTTAATTCCATTTCATGGTGTTGTGGTGGTTTTTGTTAACATCTGTTTTAATGGTGTGTTTATAGTTTTTCTTATGTTCTCTGTTATGCATTTGTTTCAATGCTATGTGTGTGTATGTTCTTGATTTCATGTTGAATGTATGAAGTCTGTGAGAGGAGAAGTATGAGTTTCAATTGTTTCTCTTCCTGAGAAATCCTGCAAGGGGTGCAGTGAAGGTCCACATAGAGTGCGTTGACAGGGTTCTAATTTTTATCTCAGAAAAGATCAGGAGGGATACCATTGTTCTCATACCAGCAAAAGTGTAGGTGTAGCACAAGAGTTGTGCAAGGTGTGCACCGACGAGTTGAAGTCTTAGAATTTTCCAACCGAAGAGAAAGGTTAAAGAACTATTGTTGCAAAGGAGTGCACAAAGTTGAAGAGTGAAATAACCAGGGGTTATTGTGAATTTCGCAAGGTGTGCATGCAAGGATTCCTTAGATTCTAGGAGTTACAGTGAGAGTCCAAATTCAGAAGGGTTAGAACCTTTGAAGGGTTCAGAGGAAGAATGAGGTCCAAAGTCACCTCGCAGAACTTAATATTAGAAGGAAAGACGCCAAGGTAATTGGGTAGAAGCCTTTGAGAAGTCTGAATGGATGGTCAAAATTCTTAGAGGGAGAATCACCAAAGTTTCGTAGGCCGTTGGAACTTGCAAACCAGTGGGAATATTAAGACTGAGTATCTTTCAACACTCCTAAGCTCAGGAGGGATAGTGGTCATTGGATCCAGATCAACGTGGGTCATTGATCGCATGCTTGAATTCACCGTTTCAGAAGTCAGGGCATGGAGGATGTTGTGACTCAGAGTCGAGAGTTGCGAACTCTCGATTCATGAACTCCCAATAGAATCAAGACCGTCAGATCACAAGGAGCTCAGAGTTGTTTATTGTGGCGAGGAGTCACCACAATTTCGACCACCGGTGAAGGGTGTTGCTACATTTCGAATTGCCAATAAGAGAAATTTCGAACTATCGAAGGATTTGGCCCTAGGTCACAGTCGGAGGTCACATCAAGTAAAATCAAGGGAGGAGTCAAAGGAACTGTTATCGTTTTGGGGTTTTAGGAATTGATGAGTCATAGGGACTCGCATCAATGATCGCAAAGCTTCGAAAATCAAAAATACTTTTTGGGTGAAGGGTGTGGTCACGTCAGTTGGTCACATGGATGTGAGTTGGCACTTAGTGCTTGTTCGCATAGGCGTAACTCCTAATAAGGAAATGTGGATAAACACTTGTGTGTGGAGGATTCGTGTGGGGAATCAAAGAGTCAACTAGACTCAAAAGAGGAGATTAAGAACGATCCTAGATCGAGAGGTCATGCAGAACCTGCTGAGGTAGGCATGTCTGCGTCCAATGTGCCAAGTGGAAGTTATGGTAACTTCCCCACACCTTGATTATTTTTGGACTTTCCATAAGAGTGCACTTGTATAGTGTGCCACACTCACAATATTTGATATATGATTCTAAAAATTGTACCAGAAATACTACAGACTATCCACCTTCCAATGAAATAGGTTTTATGCAATTTGGATACTCCCTCAAGAAGATATGCATATTTTACCCAGAACACTTGTTTGAGACTAGTTAATATGACTAGTCAGATACCCTATCCTCCATAGGGTGTATCTCTGAACGTTTGATGACCCAAAAGATGAAAAGTTTACAATAGACACCTTGATAATTTATATAAATAACCTCATATTTTCACAGTCTGAATCATCCCAGAAAACATTTATAGAGAAAATGATAAGATGACATTTTTGTAGAAGGAAAAAATCCTAGGATCAATGAGCTCTGATACCAAATGGTATGACCCAACACCTTAAAAATGATAAGAAATCAGTAACTTACAGTCCACTTCGAAGGCGAAACATCCTTTACAATACATCCACTTCATAACACAATATGATTTTAGATAAGATTCTCTTAATACTAGATCTCCTTGGTGTATATATAGGAGAGAAAGGGTTCAATTATAATGAAAGGGTGTGATGAAGGGGTTTAGAGCCTACATACAATTATAATACAAGAAATGTAATAATTCAATAAGGGGATTATTAAGGGTTTTATACATAACATGGGGCTTTGTCTAGGGATTAGCACCATTTTAAATTTCACTAACTATACACGATCACCTTTTACATAATTGCATGTTAAACTCAGGTGCATCACACAATATTATGCCCAAGATAATTATGGAGAAATTGGGATTACAAATAACAATACCTTATCAATATATTTATTCTTTTGACTCTAGGAAAGTGAAATTTTTTGGAATGATTAAATACTTGGTAGTAAACTTAGACCAAATCCTGCAAAAAGTATCTTAATGGATGTAGTTGTGCCTGACGTGCTGGAAAAATATGGGATGGTTCTCTCAATATCTTGGGGAGCCAAATTAGGAGGATATTTTAATTTAGACATGACTAATACCACAATTCCACTTTTTGGTGGGAAGTATACTAGGTTATATAGGGAAACTAAGTTGGCCTATATAGTTAGTGATCTCGAAAATCCCAACAATTACCTATGTATGTTGTTCACCAAGATTTGGAAAGTTGTATATTATATGTAAATAGTGAGTTAGAAAATTGTTTAGAAATAAAACAAATTGATGATTGTGAAAGTCATGTTAATGTTGAAGAAGTGATGTGGAAGATTTGTTTTGATGTTGCCTCTTCATGGGAAGGATCTTGAGATGGTATCTTATTTGTATCTCCTTTAGGTGATAAATCTATCCATTTTATTTTAGATTATATTTTGAGACAAATTATACAAACAATGTGTATGAATATGAAGCTTTAGTGATAGGCCTAGAAACAATTAGAAAATTGAAAATCAAACATTTAGTGGTTTATGGAGATGTTGAATTAATATTTAAACAAGTCAAGAAAATCTATCAAGCTAAACATCCAAGAATGAGGTCATATAGAAATTGTGTATGGGACCTGATTGAAAACTTGTTTCTATCATTCAATATCAATCCCATAATTCATAATCAACAACCAGATTCCTAGGCTATTCTAGCCAGTACTTTTAGACCACCAAATGTCACATGTTTAAAATACCAAATTCAACTAAGGAATATTCCATCCATTCCAGATAATGTCCAACATTGGAAAGTGTTTGACGATGATCAAAAAATCAAACAATTCCTAGAAATGGTAAATAAATTTTCTGAAATTCATATAGATAAGGAAGACCAAAATGATGTAATTTGGACACAACAAGAAAATCAGACTAATGAAGAGTTCATAAATGAAATCGACGATCACAAAATGTCACTACTAAAAAATAATCAAATTCAAAAAGGTTTAATACCGTGAGAACCACTTTTTGATCAAAATGGCATTCCTTTAAAACCCTCTGTACAACCACAATTATATGAAGTGGAAGATTGTAATATTGGAATTGAAAAAAATCCTAAATTTGTAAAACTATCCAAATATCTGTCTGCTGAACAAAAACAAAAATATGTTGAATTACTCAAGGAATATAGGGAAGTCTTTGCATGGTCACACAAAGACCTTAAAATATATGATTCCAACATTATACAACACAAAATTCCCTTGTAGCCTAGTGTCAAACCTTTCAAAAAAAAAATTAGTCAGATTAACCCCATCTTTCTTCTTGTCAAAGAGAAAGAACTTAAAAAATTGTTGGATGAAAAAATCATAGTAAGAATTATATATTCTATTTGGGTGGCTAATCGTTTGCCAGTAAGAAAAAATAATGGGGAAATCAGATTATGTGTATATTTTAGGAATCTTAACAGATCATCATTAAAGGATAACTATCCACTTCCAAAAATGGACCACATTCTACAAAAAGTGGTGGGAGCCAATAGGATTTCTATGATTGATAGTTTTGAAGGAAAATAACACTTACCCTCCTTACCCCTACTACCAATTAAGGCTGAAGCTCCTTTTCAACAATGGGGTTTATATTTTATAGGAGAGATTCATCCTTCTTCTAGTTCTCAACATAAGTGGATTCTCACTACCACTGACTATTTTTCTAAATGGGTGGAAGCAATTCCAACCATAAATGCAATTGATTAAGTGGTAATTAACTTCATTTAAGAAACTATTCTAGCCATATTTGGTTTTCCACGAAAAACCATCATATACAATCTACTTGAAATGATCTTTTAAATGAAAATGGTTGAGTTATTAATGCATGAGTTATTTTACCATTTAGGAAACTAATGAAAGAGGAAGAATGAAAAAATAAACATAGAAGCCATTAATAAATATACAGATATGGAAATAAGCATGAATAACAATAAACCATAAAACAACAAAGTGATAACAGAGTTCAAAAATCTCGCCTACGTCTCCGGGCCTTTGTCTCAGTGGGTGAGGCTTTCTTATTTCTGTTCAAATATTTAAAAGGAAATCATAAAAGTGCCAAAAGGATTACAAACAGATCTGGTCTTGTTCTACCAGATCTCTAGAACCCAACAAAACTAACGACACTGAAATCGGATGAATAGAGCTCCCAGAAATGGCCCGCAAAGGTGCTCTCCTCAATGGATTCCCTACATAAAAATGGATTTGGCTCAACAATCCTTCAACATTTCTCTATTCTGAACCTCTCCCATGGATCCAAGAACCTCTATTTTATATAGACTAGAAGTGGGTAACAATATCCCAACTTCTCCCCAAGATATGGCCTCAAAAAGGGCCCAAGATCCCTCAATAATGGACTAAATCCCCCCAAACAGGATGAAAATCCATAAAAAAATCTTAACATAAGGTATAAAAAAAACACTTTTTCAAAAATTAAGGGTGCATCCCCCTTTCTCTGTTCTCTTGGTCATGTGGGGTGCCTCCATCTGGCCCTATCTTGGCACAACTTTGCTGGTCCCTGGTCTTTTGGCGCATCCATTGGTCCTCATGCTAGTCTCCACGCGCCCCTCTCTGCATGTATCCCTCACATCAAGTCCCATGGTTACACCCTTGGTCGGCGGGCTAGCCTGACCGACCGGGGCTAACCTCTTATTATCCACGCCAACAATAGAATCGGTTCCTATGGTGTAATGTGGCATGTAGCGAGAATCGTGGGCTAGGATGATAACAAACGTGCCAACGGTTAGGGTAAGGTCACGAGGCAGTGGCCATATGTGTTTGCATCAGGGCTATAATAGTTAGGAGCTACCATATATTTGTGCGTGCCAAATACAACGGAGGGAGTGGTTATATATGCCGGTCATTTGGTATTCATTCAAGGGTTGGGGCTAGGCCCCAAACCGTACTCTGCCCAACGGATATCACTTGTAAACATAAATATATATGGCACCAATATAGGTTAAGTACCAATGTGAGGTTCGGGTGGCTAGCCCAGCCCTGCCAAGTCTTATGCCCGAACCATAGGTCACGGGGTTGACTCCCGTGAACTCCAAACATTTTTCCAAAACTAATGAACCACTAAATGGGTTCCATGTGGCAGCCCATGACTGGGCCACGTGGCAACTCACCACTTTCCCACAACTACCACATGTCAAGCAATAACGGGTCCACTTGTCAACACCTATCAGTGCCATTGTACCTTCCATTGTACCTTTCCATGCCAGCCTGTGCCACATGTCACCCTTACAGTGGTGCCACATGTCACACTCTGACTGGACCACCTATACCTTCTCACGTCAGCACCAATGTACCCTGCTATGTCAGCTGATTATATAATCAACATATTTTTCTTGCCTGTTTGACGAAATGAACAGATCGTGATATTTTGAGAATATGATGTCTGTTTGAGCTCGTTTAAGTTGTGTTGGGATCATATCGATGAGGCCTATGCACACATCCATTTTGAATCCATTCCGAGGACTTTTATTTTTAGGCCTTCCTGGACCCATTTTGGTCCCTAGATCCAATTCTAGATCACACGTCCCCACTAAAGACCTTTTGGTCCTCCAAAAGGTTACTGACCAGTCATCAAGTATGGGATAGGCCACCCGACTTATTCTCTGTCTTTAAACTCTGTCCTGTGCACCTGCCTCATCAAGATTATTTGTAAAAACTCATGATAAATGACAACATATTGTTAGCCATTTGTACCCTGTCACATCTTACTGAAGCCACTATAATCCATGTTGACAACATTATTAATGATAGCATAAAAAATATGACTGCAAATGAGCTAATATGTTTGTAATATTTGCATGACACTATCTTATCTTGAAACAAAGTGTGATTGATCTTCCATTCTACAATCATCTCTTGTTCTTGCTTAAGATCAATTACTTGATTTGAAACAATTATAGGTGTGTTACTTGCATGAGCCACCTTTCTTAATTGTTCCATAGTTTGAAGATATTTATTTTCCTTTAAATGATGAGCATGAAAAACATATTCTTGACATGCTTTGATGAAGTGATATTGATTCTTTTCCACATAGAATATTTATTTGAGATCATACAAATAAGGACTACCTAAGACCATTCCACATTCATTGAGTGGCACCACATCACATGTTACCTTATCCACAAACTTAGATGAAATTGAAAACTTAAATGTGCATTGCTTTGTTATGTGCAATTGATGATTGTTGCTTATCCATTTAAGTGTGTAAGGATTATGATGCATCTGAGTGTTTAATCCCAATTGTTTAACCAAATCCTCTGAAATAAAGTTAGATTGAGATCCAATATCTATCAATGTTTCGACCTTAGTATGCCTCATAATGACCCTTATGTGAAATAATTTACTTCTAGAATCAAATCCATCACCAACTTTACTTGCCAAACCAACCAATGAGACTTTAGATTCATCACCTGAATCCAATCCCAAGTTTGTTGGTCATGTTTCTGTTGCAACTGTTTTCCTCCCTTTCCTTTCTTTGAACCACTTCGGTCTCTTCTCGGGATGAAATTACGAGAAATGGTCATCATCATGCCCTTCTTTCTTGCAATGCTTACAAGAGGGCTTCTCTTCCTTTCTTTCCACTGAATTTTCCTTCTTACCATTCCACTTCCTTTTTTCCTCTTTCCTTGAAGATGATTCCCATGATACACCAACCCTTGTTTTCCACGCCTCAATGTATGTACCTTGAACAAAAACCTCATCAATATTAGTAGGTCCAAACATAAATACAATGTTTCAAATATGTGCAGGTAAAATTCCTATATACTTCATAAGAGTTTATTGGGTATGTAAAGGAATATCTAACATCAATGAAATTTTACGAAAACCATCTGTGTATTCTTGCACTCTTTGTCCTTTTCTTAGTTTAAGACCTTTTCCATTCAATTAAAGATTTCTCTTTATAACCCAAAGGATAAAATTTCTTTCTAAGTGCAAAAATAAAAACTTGCCATGATGGAAATACATTACCCACTCGTTGCATCCCATTTTGCAACTTGCTTTTCCACCATATGAGTGTTGGTCCTGCAAGTCTAAGTGATGCCAATTTGATTTGAGTGGCGTCATATTTGATTTTTTGCACACTGTAATAAATCTTCATTTGTCTAACCCAATTATCAAGCCTCTCTACATTGACTTCACCATCATACATGGGTAATTCAAATTTTACATCAAGCTTAAGTAAATTCATTTCATGTTTATGTTTATGGACATGTTGTCTTGCAGTGGATTTAGAACTTGAACTTGAAGAAGAAGTTGATGGAGAAGAAGGAGGTGAAGAAGGAGTTTGAGGAGGATCCTCTCCTTCTTTACTTTTTACCTTTGAATATTCACCTAGATTCGGTCTCTTCCATTCCAAGTAATCATCATACAAAACCGTCATCATCTACGACACAATGAAGAAAGTTTTTCGAAACTCTTTCTCATCCTGAGAAAGTCCCTCTTTCGATGCCATATTCTCGCTTTGAGAAGTTCTCTTTCTCAATCCAATCAATGGATTCTCTTCCACAATATTGCCTTCACCATGATTCAACTTTTCCCTGGTAATCATGCAAACTCAAAAACCAACCGTCAACTAGCTCTGATACTAATTGATCCAAAATGATCTTTTAAACGACAATGGTTAAGTTAATAATGCATGAGTTATTTTACCATTTAGGAAACTAATGAAAGAGGAAGAATGAAAAAATAAACATTGCAGCCATTAAGCAATATATAGATTTGTAAATAAGCATGAATAACAACAAACCATAAAACATCAAAAGTGATAACGAAGTTCGGCAATCTCTCCTACATCTCCAGGCCTTTGTCTCAGTGGGTGAGGATTTCTTATTTTTGTTCAAATATTTAAAAGGACACCGTAACAATGCCAAAAGGATTACAAACTGATCTGGTATTTTTCTACCATATTTCTAGAAACCAACAAAACTGACGACACTGAAATCGAATGAATAGAGCTCCCAGAAATGGCCCGCAAAGGTGCTCTCTTCAATGGCTTCTCTGCATAAAAATGGCTTTGGCTCAACAATCCTTCAACATTTCTCTGTTTTGAACCTCTCCCATGGCTCCAACAACCTCTGGTTTATATAGACTAGAAGTGGGTAACAACCTCCCAACTTCTCCCCAAGATCTAGTCTCAAAAAGGGCCCAAGATCCCTCAATAATGGACTAAATCCCCCCAAACAGGTTGAAAATCCATAAAAAAATCATAACATAAGGTATAAAAAACCCACTTTTGCAAAAATCAAGGGCGCAACCCCCTTTCTCCACACTCCTAGTCATGTGGGGTGCCTCCATGTGGACCTGTCCTAGTACTACTTTGTTAGCCCCCTTCGGAATAGGCCCTTGGTCTTTTGGAACATCCATTGGACCTCAAGATAGTCTCCACTCACCCCTCTTTTCATTTATCCCTCAAATCAAGCCCCATGATTATGCCCTTGGTCGGCGGGATAGCCCAACTGACCGGGGCTAACCTCTTATCCTCCGTGCCAATAGTAGAACCGATTCCTATGGTGTAATGTGGCATGTAGCGAGAATCATGGGCTAGGATGATAAAAAATGTATGTAGCGAGAATCATGGGCTAGGATGATAACAAATGTGCCAATGGTTAGGGTAAGGTCACAAGGCAGTGGTTGCATATGTTTGCATAAGGGCTATATCAATCAGGAGCTACCATATATTCATGCACACCAAATGCAACAGAGGGAGTGGTCATATATCCAAGTCATTTGGTATTCGTTTCGGGGCTAGGGCTAGGCCCCATCCCTTAATCCGCCCAATGGATATCACATGTAAACATAAATATATATGGTGCCAATATAGGTTAAGTACCAATGTGAGGGCAGGCTGGCTAGCCCGACCCTGCCAAGTCTTACACTTGAACCTGCCAAGTCTTACACCTGAACCATAGGTCAAAGGGTTGACTCCCATGAACTCCAAACATTTTTCCAAAACTAACGAACCACTAAATGGGTGCCATGTGGCAGCCCATGATTGAGCCACGTGGCACCTCACCACTTTCCCACAACTGCCACATGTCAAGCGATAACTGGTCCACTTGTCAACACCTGTTAGTGCCACTGTGCCTTGCCACATCATCTTGTGCCACATGTCACCCTTGCAATGGTGCCACATGTCACACTCTGACTAGTCCACCTATACTTACCCACGTCAGTGCCAACGTACCCTGCCACCTCAGCTGTATGGACTGTATGAACTATAAAGTCAACATCCTTTTTTTGCCTTTTTGACGAAACAAACATATAGTGATATCTTGAGCATACGATGTTCGTTTGAGCTCGTTCAAGTTGTGTTGGGTTCATATCGACGAGGCCTATGAACAGGTATATTTTGAATCCATTCTTAGCAATTTTATTTTTATGCCTTCCTGGACCCATTTGGGTCCCTAAATCCAATTATGGATCAACAATACAGAATCTTTTAAATCTATAGTAATGATTAATTTCTGTCAAAAATATAATATAATACTAGGTCATTCAACAACCTATTATCCTCAGGGAGATAGGTTGGTATAGTATTTAAATAAAAGTTTAATGAGGATAATAAAAAAGGTGCTAATAGATAATAAAAAAGCTTGGCATACTCATTTAAAGTATGCTCTCTGGGAAAACAGAATCAACACAAAAACTTCATTAGGCATTTCTTGTTTCCAATTGATTTATGGAAAGAATGTTACTTTACCTATTAATCTTTCTTTTCCTGTTATGAAAATATTTCACTAAATTGATGAATATCCTAATGATTTAACCAAAATTATAAATCAATTGATTGAGGTACAACATACCAAAGAGTAGGTAAATGAAAAGCTTCAAGAATATCAGGACAGGACGAAATCCGTTTTTGATAAAAGGGCTAAAGACATAATTTTTCTTCCTGGAGATTTCATTTTGAGATGGGATACCAAAAGGGAAGATGCTGGTAAACATGGAAATTTTGATAACTTGTGGTATGGACCTTTCAGAATTACAGTTGTAGAAGGGAAAAATTCCTTCTCCCTTTAAAATATGGATGGAGAAATTTTTGATATGCTTGTCATTGGGCGTTATTTAAACTATTTCATTCAGTAGATAGTTTTGGTTATTTCTCTCATTGTAGATATCGGTTTGGTTTTGATTGATATTAGAATTTACTTTCATTTTTAATCCCTAATGGGTTAAGAACCCATTTTATGAATTACAACCCAATTATGGCTAGTTTTGTTTTGTTTTCTTAGGTAATAAATTTCTTCAAATTGATAGCAATTTTTCAGTTGAAGAATATAATTATGTTGTGTTTGTGATCAATTAGAAGTTTGTTTTGATATTTTTATGAATTAGTTTCAGATTATTTGTTTTGAATAAATGAAGCTAAACATTTCTATCTTATTAAGATCTTTATAGAAATGATAGATCTAGTCTAGTCATTGGAATAAAAACTTAAACATGTTGTTTTTACAATATTGGTGAATTTTTTTATTCATTTCTTTATTTTAATTGAAAAAGTATGTTTAGGGTAATCTTTTGAAAATTAATCTTTGATATTAGACTATATCTTACTAGTTTTCTGAAGGTTAAAATTTAATCATAAATTATCACATATAAATTCTACATATTAGAGAAGGTGTAGTTAGAATTGAGGAAAAATTAATCTCAGAGTATTCTTTAGCATGTAGGTAATTTTACTTTATCTAATAAATAAAAAAAGAGATATCATCCCTTTTTTTATTTAACACATTGGTTTCCCCCATTTCAAAGCAATTAAGTAATTGAAGATAAATGGTCAAAGGAAATTTAGTAATGATTGCCTCCATCTTGTCCAAAAAAAGATGATGAAAGGAAATTCATAAATGATTTCCCTTATCTTGAATTAATGAAATTATAAAAATGAAGTGGTGAAAGGAAATTCAATTTGGGGTATGAAGACAACTTCTTCGAGGTCATGGACGCATGTTGGTAGTGAAACAATATCTGAGATATTTGCAAAGGTTGTTGCTACATATCTTTATTTTTACTCTGTTATTAATTTTTGCTCAATGATTTATGTATCTTGATTTGATTAGGTTTATCTAAAATAAATCTAAATATTATTTAAATCCTTGAGTAAAGACAAAATCAATTAGAAATCCAGTATTTTAGCTAAATTTAGATTGATTATTTTAGATATCTTTTGAGTAAATTTTAATAAGGAAATTATTTATCACCCTTTCTTGAATTTTTTTATCAAGCATGTATCATTTCATGTTTTTTAGTGCCTCGCAAGGAGACACAATCCCTAGATGGAGACTAATGTTGTAACATAGGTTAAAATTCTAAATAAAAATTCAATTTTTTTTATTAGAATAAACATTTTGAGTTTTATACTAATTGGCTTTCTTAATTTTTCTTGATTAATAAAGATTTTAAATTTTGGATTAATTCTTATTTTAATTTTTTTTGTTAGAATACCTTTTATCTTAGGATTTAAGCTTTGTTAAAATATAGATTTAGTTTTGTTTTGTTTTAATTTGGTTATAAACTAGTCTAATTTAAGTTTAACTTTCTTTAATATTAATATTTTATTTCAACTTTATTATATGTAATATAATTGATTTTTAGCCTTTTTTCTTATTGAGACTTTCTTTTGTTTGTAAATAGTTTAATTCTTTAATTTGTATATTAATTAATTAATTAATCCATTTTTAAGGTCACGACCAAGCCAAAAACCTAATTGGTGTATGAGACCCCCTTGTTTATGGGACAAGGGACCCCCTCCACCCAGCAATTTGACTAGTAAATTCTATGGAGGTATACATACCCTACCCCCCTCTAGATTTGAACTTGTGACCTCTTAATAGGAAACACATTTTCTTAACCATTAGGCCCACTCAGGCTATATAATATTTTCGATATAAAGTAAAGTTATTTGAATACAATGTTATATATATTATAATTTATATATATATATTAATTTAGAGCTAAACATATTATATATTAAATAGTCGTTTTATTTAAGTCTTATAGTATTTAAAAAAACAATAAAATGAATATATTTTTGTGCAGGTGGATCGTGATAAATATGGAGCATTGATTGAAATGGTGGTGAAATTAACAATTTAAAACAATAGTGCAACTCCAAAATGTTTGACTTTTAATATGATATTACCGCCTGCTATGACGTAGCGTGATTTTGGGTCCATGATACATGTCAAAAAAATAACATATAACGGCCTTCATAGAGTAGTATTTAAAAATGCTCTCATAAAATGCGCTAAGCTATAATATACCAGATATAAAAAGTATGAAAAACATAAATAAAATGCTAGAAATGGAAGAATAACAACAATATATCTAGAATAATCACCACAATAACACTGAAATGATATGAGATTAACAACAAAAATAACACTTTGATTCTGAGAGCAATGTTCACGGGCCTCTTTGAGGGGGAAACCTCCAGTCGAGCATATCTCTATTACAATAATATTCAAACTAGGGTTCTCATACCGTCAACTCCTATTTATACTAAATATGTCTATCAAAAGAAGCATCTAGAGGAAGATCCTTCCAAAAGCGGAAGCTTCTATTAGGTCTTCTTACATTATACTTGTTCTATTTTATTGCAAGGCCTTATTAATATTGACCTTTATTAAATATGAATATATTGTTCTACATATGTGCAGGTTAGGACCCTAACATGCCCTCCCCCTTAAAAACAACCTTATCCTCAAGGTTGGAGATGTGGAAATTGTTGCAGAATGGTAGATGGTTCCCAAGTGGCATCTACTAGAGTTGTATATTTCCACTGGATTAACACTTCCTTAATGGTTCTTTGATGCAGGTGACACTCACGCTGGTCCAAAACTGCTTTTGGTTGTAGCCAAATGGATCCTTCTTCGGTTAACTCGGGAAGGTTGGTTTGAATTTGTCACTTAGTTCTGATCACCTTCTTTAAGCAGGAAACATGGAAAATAGGATGTAGCTTCGAATGGCTAGGAAAAGATAATTGATAGGCCACCTGTCCCACACACTTGAGAACTGTATAAGGACCATAAAATTTGGGTGATAGATTCTGACAATGCTTGGCCTTGAGGGAATTCTGCTTGTAAGGTTGCAGGCGAAGAAACACCTGATCCCCTTCTTCAAATTGATGTTCAGAGCGACCTTGATCTGCTTGTTTCTTCATGTGATTCTGTTCCATGACGAAATTATGTTTGAGGGTACGAAGGATAGCCTCTCAAACTATAATTTTTTGGTCAAATGCCTGGACCTTCGAGACACCCGGTAAGTATGAGATAACTGAAGGTGGCTTCTATCCATATATTGCTTCAAAAGGAGTCATGCATTTCGCTGTATGGTATGAAGTGGTGTACCTCCATTCAGCTAGGGGTAACCATTAAGCTCACTGATTTTTCTTTTCCGAGGCAAAACACCTCAAATATGTTTCCAAACACTTGTTGACAACTTTTGTTTGACCATCAGTCTGGGGATGATAAGTTGTACTGAGATGAAATTGGGTGCCTTGTAGCTTGAACAGTTCTTGCCAAAAATTTCTTGTGAAAGTGGCGTCGCGATCAGAAGAAATAGAGTGTGGCATGCCATGGAGCTTGAAGATCCGATCCATGAAAATTTGAGCCACTGTGGATGCTGTAAATGGGTGTTGAAGAGTCCAAAAATGAGCATACTTGGAAAGGCGATCAACAACCACCATGATGACAGATTTATTGCTCGATTTGGGTAAGCCTATAATAAAATCCATAGAGATGTTCTTCCAAATAATGGGTGGAATCAGGATAGGTTGTAGTGTGCTCAAAGATTTGACTATTTCTTCCTTGTTGCATTGACACACATCACATTCAGCCACAAAATTATGAATGTCCTATTTCATACCATCCCCAAAAAAAGAACGTTTGACCCTGTCATAGGTTTTGGTGAACCCGGAGTGCCCCACTGTCGGTGTAGCATGAAGGTCAGAAAGTACCGTGGATTTAAGCTTTCATTGTTTACTTAAATACAAACGGCCTTTGTATCGAAGCTCATCATGGATCCAAGAGTACCCTGGGGGAGTTGGAGCACTGGACTACAATTGTTGGATCAACTGTGAACTTTTGGGATCTTGTAGCCATTCCTGGCGAACATCTTGGAGCCAATCTAGTCCAATGAAGGAAAGAGAAAAAAGGGATCCTTCATCTTCATATTTGTGGGAAAGTGCATCTGCAACCAAATTTTATTTTCCTTTCTTGTAAATGATCTCATAATCATAGACAAATAGCTTAGTTACCCATTTTTGTTGCTCTGGGGAGGAAATGCATTGTTCCAAAAAATACTTGAGGCTTTGATGGTCTATCTTAATTTGGAAGCATTGCCCCAATAGATAAGGGCGCCACAAATCAACGACATGCAAGATAGCCAACATTTCTTTTTCATAGATATATTTTCCCAGATTTATTTCCGATAGTTGCTTGTTGGTAAAAGCCAAAGGCCAACCCTCTTACATAAGGACAACACCAATTCCTTTCCTTGAAGCATCACATTCCAAGACAAAGGTATTTGTGAAATCAGGAAGGGACAGGACTGGGTGGTGCAAATGGCCATCTTCAAGGTTTGAAAAGATTGACCAATAGTTGGAGTCCAAGTGAAAGAGTTCTTTTTTAGGAGAGCAGTGAGAGGTTTTGCAATCTTTTCGTAATTCTTAACAAAATTGCTATAATAACCTGTTAAGACTAGAAATCCACGCAAGATTTTGAGAGTATTTGGGTGAGGCTAGTATTGCATAGCTTCATTATTTTTAGGATCCACCCTAACACCATCATTGCCAACCAGATGACCCAAGTACTCTACTTCTGACGCGCCAAAAGCACATTTAGACTGTTTCAGGAAACATTGGTGCTGAGAGAGTAGATGGAGAACTCCATCCACATGAGCAAGATGTTATGTCCAGGTATTTCTATAGATGAGAATATCATCAAAGAAAACTAAACAAAAATGATGGAGAAAAGGACAGAAGACTTGATTCATGAGGCTTTGGAAGGTGGAGGGGGCATTACACAAGCCAAAGGGCATGACCAAAAAATCATAGTGGCCCTCATGAGTTCTAAAGGTAGTCTTGGGAATGTTTGCCTCTTTCATACATATCTGGTGGTAGCCTAAATGAATATCAAGTTTAGTAAAGAATTGGGTTCCACTCAGTTCATCTAGGAGGTCATCAATGATAGGAATGTGAAATTTGTCTTTAATGGTAAGTTTGTTGAGGGCACGAAAGTCAAGACACATTTTCCAAGAACCTTCTTTCTTCAGGACCATTACCACAGGAGAATATTAGGGGATCGTACTAGGGTCAATAACACCTGCATTAAGTAGTTCCTAGACCATTTTCTCAATTTCATTGTTTTGGGAAAAGGGGTGACGATATGGACAAATATTGGGAGGAAGGCTTTCGAGTACAAGGGGAATGGAATGATCATGAACACCATGTGAAGGAGGGAGTCCCTGGGGAGTGGAAAAGACCACTTGATGTCTAGAAAGGATGGCTTGGAGGTCTTGCGGCATCGAGGGTGTTTTTGTTGCTTAGATGGCATGGAGTTGATAAATAACACCATAATGACCCTTTTTGAGCATCTTTTCCATGCGATGGGAACTAATGATCTCAGGTGACCCGATGGTGATGCCTTGGAACTTATATTGGTGGCCTTCCTAGTCAAATTACATGGTTAATTATTTAAAATCCACGAGAGTGGGACCCAAAGTCCTTAGCTAGTCTGCACCCAACATAATGTCACACCCACCCATGTCTATAGAAAACATATGAGATTTCAGGTGGTAGTCACCAATTTGGAGACACACATTTTAACAACTCCCTCCACATTTCATGGAGCCACCATTAGAAATCATGATTTGGAAATTATTGACGGCATGGATGTAGCAATGAGTTTCTTGGGCAATGCGGAAATGAATAAAATTATGGGTGCTTCCACTATCAACCAGAATGATGACCTTCTAATGCTTGATGTAACTGATTAGCTTGAGGGTTTGGGGAACGGAGAAGCCAGTGAGAGCATTAAGGGAAATGACCGGTTCTACTTCAGGAGGGTTTGAGGGAGGCGTTATGTCGAGGGTTTCAGGTGACTCAAACATAAGGGGAGTTTCAATATCCTCTTCCGAAATATCCTCGGAGATGGCCATAAATAGATTTTGTTCCTTACACTTGTGGCCCAAAAAATATTTGTCATCATAATTATAACAAAGGCCTTTGAGTTGGCATTCAACCATTTCAGCCCTGGTCAATTTTTGGATGTTTAGTGGAGCAGAGGGAGTAGTGGGATTTACTGGTTTAGGGAGAGGGATAAAGGAGGGTTTCCAGTTTTGAGAAGATACAACCTATTGTTCTTATTTATCTCTTTTAGTAGCCTCCACCCAACTCTGAGGCTGAGCCATGAGGACATGGGCCCAAATCTCATCCTTGAGGCCATTGATAAAACATTCTCGGAAAAATTCATCAGACATGCCCTCTATCCGAAAAGCCAGGCGCTCAAAGGAAACTATAAATTCTTCCACTGTTCCTTATTGTTTGAACTTTTCCAAATGGCCCAAATGGTTGGTATCAATGTCAAAGCGTTCATAAAGCTATGCCACAAAGTGTGTCCAAGCAATATACCCTTGTCGAGAAGTTTTTCTCCAAGTTTTTCTTTTGATCTAGATGGAGAACACCACACCAGAGTTTTTTCAAGTCATATGTAATGTCGTATAAAGAGAAATGATATTCCATTTGGGTTACCCAACCAGTGGGGTTCGAGCCATCAAATTTGGTCACATCCACCTGCAGAAGGCGTAGGTCATGTTGAAAGTGATGGTTCTGAAAGTTATGGGAATGAGAGGAATGGTCACCTTTAGTATGTGGAGGTGAGGAAGAGGAAGGGTTATCTATAGGGATATGTTCTTTGGTGCAGAGTATCGAAAAGATAGATTGAAGCTGGGTGGTGAGGTCTTTTTTGATTTCCTCCATTGAAGACTGCATGGTTGTATTGATGGTGTCAACATTGACACTGAATTGTTTTACTTCTTGTTGGGTCTCGATGAGACCAGATTGCAAGGTGTTGAAGCGAGCTTCCAAGTATTGGCTACGGGTATGGGCCATGAGGATGGGAGAACTAAAAAGGGGGGGCGGGGTCAAAGTTTTTTCTGAAAAATTATATGGATGAAAGTGATAAGGGAGAAGAGATGAATCTAATGGAATCGGTCTCAAATAATGGTGAAAAAAATTCCATATTTTTTTTTTTACACCTGCGGAGTTATACTCTAGTCTGAAGAATACTGTAGAGAGGAAATGCCCAAATGATTAACCAGAAATAAATGTGTATTTAATTAGCAACCCAAACACAGTTGCATGACAATAGATCTTGTCTGTTTTAATTTGTTTATGTTTTGGTCCCCAAGGGTTAGGTATTGAAGGGTTCTACAAACAAGGGTTTTCCCTATGGTATATCTCTATGATATACGTGTGGGGTCCAACAGTAGTACTCGACCCAATATCTCAGGGCACTAACTAAGGAGGATAGACCGTACCCTTAGCCATATTACCTTACTACCCAGGTACTAGAGAGTATCTTCCCATGTGTTTTTCTTGGTGGCACTATAGCAATCAGGTGGCCAATCGATTTATCTAAATAGGGCTTCAGAAAATCTAGGTCGATCTGTACACAGGTGTTGTCTGATGCGGTACCACTCGAAGGGGTACTAATAGGGGTTACAAGGGTGGCCAACAGATGTGCGCTTAAGGACCACTTGTATTTCCTATGTGTATGAATCCCTCAACCACGTGTTTATGCATGTAACGACATATCTATGTGGCTTAAAGACGCCAGAATACGTCTCTACCCTGAAAAAAAATTTACCCACAATTTCTGCCAAGAAAGTGCTTTGATACCACTTGTAATATACCAGATATAAAAAGTATGCAGAACATAAATAAAATGCTAGAAATGGTAGAATAACAACAATATAACCAGAATAATCACCACAATAACACTGAAATGATATGAGATTAACAACAGAAATAACACTTTGATCCTGAGAGCAATGTTCATGGGCCTCTTTGAGGGGGAAACCTCCAGTTGAGTAGATCTCTATTACAATAATCTCCAAACTAGGGTTCTCATACCCTCAACTCCTATTTATACTAAATATGTCTATCAAAAGAAGCATCTAGAGGAAGATCCTTCTAGAAGCGAAAGCTTCTATTAGGTCTTCTTACATTCAACTTGTTCTATTTTATTGCAAGGACTTATTAATATTGAACTTTATTACATCCAAATATATTGTTCTACCTATGTGCGGGTTAGGACCCTAACATAAACAAAACGGAAAAGCTGCCATTGGCCTTGTAAAAACAAGTGGTTTTGTAATTAATTTTTACTTGTTTTTATTTATTTGTAAATAAAGGTGAATTAAGAAAGTTTTATATGTTTTATGGTGAGAAATCATCATTCTATTAAGATTATGCAAGGGTTTTCTACTCAATCCTCTACCAAAGTCAAATATTTTCTCAATAAGGGTATGCAGCGGGAAACAAAAGGGATCAACTCTTGCAGTAACAATAAATTGGAAAATTGTCTACAACAAATGGGAATCTATAGATCATATTTTGCAATTATATTTGAAATTAGTGGATATAACCACTTTTGGTTAAGAGTACTAGAACTATAAATATCTTTTCAAATAGAATGTAAAGGGTAATTTGGAGGCCCTTCGCATATTGAAGTTTTTCAATAAATATTTTCATTTACAAAAAGAAAGAGATTCTTGGATTTCATCTTTTGAGTTTATGTGTTCCATGTTTCCTATTTTTCATATGTTTTCATAAACTATTTTCTTCGAATCATCTTGTTGGTGTCATAAGTGTTGCAATTTGGTACAACTTCCACTATAGTAAGTTTGAAAATAGTCAGGTATAGACTTTCATTTATTTTACTGTGAGTAAAATAAGACATGTACCTTGATATTTTATTTATAATTTTTCTTCTAGTGGAAATGAAGTAATATTTATCTTTATTGGATACATTACTTCTTGTTTCAATTTTGTTTATCTTAATTATGACTTCATTCTTTCAAATATTTAAAGAACTTAATGAATGCGATCAAGCCTCTTTTATTTATGGTTATTAATTATTGAAACTCTAGATTAAAAACTAGGGAATGAAAGGTCTTATATTGAGTGATGTATGTGAGATGACTTGACATTGTTCTTTGATCCTAGAACAATCTCAGGAACAATAGGTGTTGTGTTTTTAGTCATCTAATTGGCCTTACTGTTTCCCTTTAATGTGCCAACATTAGCCTCCTTGGTGTGTTTAGGAGTATTACCTTCTAAAGTGTTGATGAAATTTTCTTGAATTTGAGGCAGCTTCATGAGTTCAAACAATAAAACGTTATCTTTAGTTCTCTTCAAATATTACAATAAATCATAATACAATTTGGATGAAGGGGTAGAAGGAGTATTTTTCTTGTCAGCAACAGGGTTATTTGGGATGTTAGATGTTTTTTTAGCAACATCAAAGGAGGAATGATGGTTAGAAGATGTTGTGTTTCTTGCACTTATAGTAATTTCATTTTGTGACATGTGTACTTATTCAACTTCTTCTTCTTCTTCTTCCCCTACCCCAAAGAAAATATCCCAAAAAGAATTGACTTTTTGTTCCTTTCTTTCCTCAATTTCCTTATATTGATCTTGTTGTTCATCTTCTCCCTCTTCTTCATTTTTAGATTTGGTCATATTTTACCTTGCCCAAGCCTGGAGGGCCTGAAAAATATCTTCTATATTAATACCTTTTAAATAAGGGGGGGTGGTTTTTTTTGTAGGAGTGCTCTTATATTTATTTGGTTGAAACTTAAAAAAAATATTGGGGTTGGAAGAGCCCTCTCCACTGTTATTCTTTAGATAAATTATCTCATTGGAGAGTTTCTTGAAAATTCTTTGGAGGGATTCCATATCCATGGAGTCAACATCATTTTTATCTTATGAGGGCTTGGTTACAGTTATTTTGGTTTTAAGAATGTATTTTTATTTTGAAGATTCAGCCTCGGGGTTTACCTTTCAGACTCAACATGGCCTTCTCAACTTTAATGGATTCTTTAAAATTTGCTTCAAGAGTAGTCTTATTGGCATTGTTAACAAACATTGCCATTGAAATGAGGAGGGAGGATGTACATAATTCAATAGAAATGTATTAAGCAGGATTACAAGCTTGAGAATTTCTCTTCATTAAAGTAATAAATAGTTGATTAAAATCTTTGATCTTTCCCTTACCATTTTAATTCTTGAAAGGTCTAGGACTAAATCTATTGGGGTTTTATCTTCTCCTAAATTTTCAATAAAACTAGTATCAAAGGCCCTCCAACTAGTGATAGAAGCTTCTTCTAGAGAAAAGAACCAGGTTGAAGCCTTATTTTCAAAAGTGTAAGGGAATAATCTGCAGACAACATCTCCATGTTGAACATTCATAAGTCTCACAACAAGCATAAATTTTTTAATATGATCTTCTAAAGAGTCTTTCATGTCAGGATAAAACTTGGGAAATAATTTCTCGATATGTTTAGGAATATCATGGAGTGCCCCAAGAACTTCCATGACATCAAGATCCATCCATGGTTGGTAATTTTGAGGATTGGTATTCATTCCAGCCATGGGTTGGGAAATGAAATGGATCTTTTTCCTATCTTATCTTTCATCATCTCCTTCAGGTTCATCTTCGGATTCAACCTCAATTTTTGAGGTGAATATTGAGGTGGTAAGGTAGGTCCACCACCACTAACAGTCAGTAAGAAATGTTTTATCTTGAAATTGGAAGATTCTGAAATGCCTTGAAAAACTTGGGATAAATGGTATTCAAGTGTCTCGATAGTTGGGTTCCCCTCATATATGAAAGGGTTTTTAGAAAATGATTCTTCCCTCGTAGGGATTCCTTGGGTTTGGGGTATCGAATAGTCAATCAAGAGTTCATCGGTCTGCCTACTCCATTATCGAGTTAACACACATTCAAAAGATTTGTTTATTATCGTATTAATTTCTGGTATGGTATATCTGTGAGTGATCGAAGAAGAAAATATAGGTTTATAATGAGTGGGAACTTGATGAGTGGAAATATAAGTGGGTGTATTGACTAAATATGATAAAGGATGAAAGGCTTGTTCAAGGTTTATATTGGAAAAATCACCTTGTTGAGAAGGGTTTGTAAATGGGATAGAACGACTAGTGCCTTGCAATTTATTTGCATCCATTCAATTATATGGATCTCCTTCTAGCACCATTTTTGTTGATGGGTCCAGATTGGTTGATCAAGAAGGTAAGAGAGAATTCCCGATGTCATTTCCCAATTAGAACTACTCTCATTTGGGATGGCATTTCCGACCAACTATTTCTGTAGTCCTTCTTTTTGTATCTATTTGGTTGTGATAACCTCCTTTTTGTATTCATCAACTAGACTGTCTATGATGGTGTTCATAGCTTATTCAATATCAACTACCCTATCCTTAGATATATCCAATGGCTCTCTTATTTCATATACTGACATGGAATTTGCACCTGTAAATGCATTTAGGGCTAATTCAACTTGTATATCATTTTCTTTTGGATCTAGGCTCGCCTTCCATCACATGCTCCTCTCAACGGATTCCTTCTTGGATGCAGGTTATGCTCTCTTTATTTTAGTTGATATCCTCTCTATGTATCTAATCTTACAGATGTAATAATAATATCCTACAACCACTACAACTTCATCCATACCTAGTTATTGAGATGTGTATGAAATGTTCCATGGAATGACTTCCAAAGGAGTGCATTCTTCAATAGGTATGGGAATTATTCTAGCATCAAGGTTTTCCACAAATCTATTCAAGTATTCCTTTTCTTTCTTGTTTTCCAGTTATGTATTCTCCCCTATTTTTTCATGTGACTCAACTGCATTTTTTTTCTTATATTCTTCTTTCTTCCTTTCCTCTTTAGCTTGAGTAGCTAATCTTATTTTCTCTTCATTTAAAACTCCATATCCTCTTCATATTTTTTTTCCTTTTCAGTGTTCCCTTTGCTCCTTTCACCATTTTTTCTAGGGTTTCATATTGATTGGTTTTCTTTATTTCTAGATTTTCCCTTTTCCTTTTCCGATATCTTTCTTCTGCCTCTTTGGATCTCATTTCTATGTCCTCAACTTTCCGTGCTTGTTATTTTTATCTATCCTCTATATTTTCATTGTATTTTTCTATTAACATTTTGAATACTCTTTGAATGCATACCTATCTTCATATTATACCTTTTGGAGGTTTTCCTTGGCTGGTTCACTCTACAACCTGTCTAATACTTCTTCAAAAAATAAATCCTCTTTGAAGAGGTCTTTTGAAAATTTCACTTCATGAATGACTTGTTCTGTGAGCTTAAATGATCTGATATGGTCATATTATGACAATCATGCCCCTTTGAGTTCCCTGTGCATGGGCATATTTATCTCAAGGCTCCAACTTCCTTCTCAACATGGGGTTCATTGGAAAAAGTATATCTACCTACGTGAAATGGGAAAATTAGCCAGTATTTCTTATTTTCCTCTACTAGATAGGATGTGATCCCTTTCTCCACTATATGATATGCGATTTACTTGGCTAAACAAATTTCAAGCACATACTTGGGAAAGATATATGGTGGCCCAGTACTTCGATACACCCTAATATAGGTATAATATTTCTTTACATACCAATCTCCTATCCCTTTTAGGGTTTTTATGGATCCTTGGTTTTAGCAATCAAAAACACACTGACATTTTTGAAAGAATGATGCCTAATATTGTAAGGAAATTTTGACTAGCTTCCCTAGCTCCAAATCCAAATATGATTGCACCATTTGAAATATTATGATCTTTAGATGTCGATCGACTATTGGAGCATGCAAAACGGACATTCCACGGCTGAGAAAATTGATTTTTCCCAAAGCATATTATTTCTAGAAAACTTTTCTTTTCAGTGGTTTAGGCAAACAGGACGACTGTTCATTAACCACCGAAAGCTGCGCTTTCGGTGGTTAATTCACCCAGAAGTCTTCTATGTTAACCACCGAAAGCCTGTTTTAACCAGAATACTTGAAATTTCACCCTGATCAGGAATTTCTGAATCATAATGAGATGAAACCTCTTGGAATAGACAGGTGGTGAATTATCAAGTCATATCCAATGGTTACTTTGATGGATAAAGGCAAATAAGAGGTGTTTTAATCAAGTTTGGTACATTTTTCAAAGGCAAAAATATAGGGATTTTGGCACACCTCGGAAAATTCGAATTTTACCTCTTGGAAGAGTCATCAGTTAGCCTTGGGAGGCTGTTCTGCACTACACCAACAATCAACAGAGAGAAATCTGGGATTTGCCTCATTTTGGGGAAGCATCCCACTTCTTTTGCAACTGAATTTTGACTTACTATTTTTAGTATATCTGATCCTTGTTTTTAGGATCCCAGAACTACTTTGTAAAGCTATAAAGCTTAGAATATAAGATGAACCAAAGGTTCGATTTTGGATTCTACATGCTTCTACTGTAAGAGAGACTTATTCTTATTATATGAAACATTGCAAGCTTCCTTCAGTTGTGTTGTCAGACTTTTTATTTTCTGTTCTCTGATATCTTATGAGTGAATGTTCTTTATTGATGCTTATTCAATCTGCATGTGAATTTCATCTCACTAATTGATTGATTAAGTTGAGAATCATAAGTTATTTCCTTAGTTATTAAATCCATTTTGCTTGTTTTATATGAGTATAATCTGGTTCAATAGTTATTTTCTCCTCCATTTAATCAAACCTTGTCTGACTGCATTACTAGAAGGCCTTGTGAGATTTTATATTTCTAGACAGTCTTGAACACACAGTCCAGTCCCTAGATATTCATCTTGATCCAAAAACCACATCAATTATTAAGAAAATATTTCCCAAAAAGAGTTAGTTACCAGGCATCTCCGACTTATAGCCTAGGAGAGTTTCCTGGAGTGATAACAAATTGGCGTCGTTTCCAGGGAGAGGAGATCGAAGCTCAGCTTCCCTGGGAGATGAAAAATATCTGATCTTTGATGATAGACAAAGGTTGGACACTACATTGGTTGTAATTATCTATCTGGCGACTCCATGAAGGACAGATTCAGTGGCAACTCCACGATATTCAAATGTCAAAAGCATTTGCTGCTCTTTTGGCTCAGAGGTTTGCACCTCTTGACTTCTCTTCAGTTACTGGTTTCCCACATCCAGTACCCAATATGTCAGAATGGGGATATTTTCTGCCTATCTTCAAAGAAAGAAAAGAAGACAATCCTGCAGAACACCTCCTCAAGTTTCATGAGTGCATGGATCTATTATATCTACCGCATGAAGATGTTCGTAAAAAGATGTTCATGTTTTTATTATATGGTGATTCACGTCAGTGGTATTTTTCTTTACCTCCTTCCAGCATTTCATCATTGAAAGATTTTCACAAAGCCTTCACTAAGCACTGTAAAAGGTATTTTTCAGATGAGTTTGCATTTGATAATTGTTGTGACGAATATGAATTACATTGTAAACTTGAAGATGTAAATCTAGAAAAATCTTCCCCTCATAATATGCCACAGCCCATAAATGATCTTCAAGATATTGTGTTTTCCCATCAAAATGAACTACAAATGGATTATAAAGAAACTGAATGCTCTCTTTCCATCCTCAAGTCTGATTGTTATGAATTGGAAGAGATGGTTTCTTTAGCCACACAGAGAGATGATCAAAGATGTCTTCATAAAGATCAGATTGCCTCCTTTCAAAACTCTGAATATGTTGAGCAGGATGACATATCAGTAGAAGACAGTCTCAAACCTGCAATAGATAGCAAGGACAACTTTTAGTCTTTTGATTGCATCACACATGATGAAAAGGAAGATGACGAGCAGAAAGGTTCAGGTCAGTAATGGAGTTCGTATTTTTCTTTAACAAAGATCAAGCAATTTACATTCAGCATTTGTGAAGAAAAAAAAGAGTAGCATTACAGTCAGTTGGATCAGAAACTCAAAGAGGTATTTCATTCTGACTTTTATGACCCTATTACAAACTTTTTGGAATCTATGAGCAACATAATATCAAAACATTTTTGTCAGACGAGGGACAATCTTGTTTCTGTTATCGACTATATTTCTGCATGATATGGCTTCCATCATTTTTTGGGTTAAGATCAAGAATCATTTCAGGAAATCACTTTCTGACATGGCTTCATTGGAAGCATGATTTTACCTAATCTTGAGGCATCAGTTGGTTAAAGTAGGGTGGTTCAGGAAATAATCTCTTTATCGAGCATTTATTTCTTCTAATTTGAAATAGAAATAGCAGTGAACTTGTGTGAATAAAGACGTGCAGAGTTCATAGTTGCAGAGATCATGGTTGTAGAGTTTTTAGTTTAAAGTCCGGATCTTAACACCTGAAATAAGCCCAGGCATTTATACTCCCCACAGTGCTTAACATACAAGAGGCCTTGGGAAAGGAAAACCTTGCCCGCCAAATAAAAGTTGTGATTCCCTGCAATGTTGATGTCTATCAGTCTAAGCTGCCATCAAAAAGAAATATTCAGGCCTGATGTGAATAAAACTATGCAACATCTTGCTTCATTTCTCAACAAAAATGGATCTCCCTTTGTGATCAATATTTCTCCCTTCTTAAATATTTATCAAAATAAAATATTTCAGTAGATTATGCCTTCTTTGAAAATAAGGCTCATCCACTGGTTGATGGGAAGAATGTTTACCACAATTACTTTGATGGAACATTGGATGTGCCTTTTTCATGGGTGGTGTTATTCATCATAAGAAAGAACAGGTTTTTAACAAGGCCGTTGTTGTTTTCAACTCAGGATTATTATTGATGGTTGTTATGGGCCTACTTTTCCCAGCTATGCTGCACTTTACACACACAAAATTTCATGTTGGATGATCAAGATTATCCCTTTCAAGGTTTAGCAGTTGTGTTATGCTTGTAGCATGTGTATTCTACCTTATCCTCCAGCTGAAGAGTCACATAAATATTTATGACCCCATAGATCAGACTCAGGGAGAGAATGGAGGAGTTACAGATGAAGAGGAAGTTGATGTGATAACACGTTGGGAAGCAATATCATGGCTTGCTATCCTGACTGCTTGGATTTATTTTCTCTCAAGATATCTTGTAAATACCATAGAGGGGGCATTTGAGTCTTGGAATATGCCAGTCGCTTTTATAAGTGTGATTCTTCTACCAATTGTTGGGAATGTTGCAGAGCATGCAAGTGCTATAATGTTTGCTATGAAAGATAAGCTGGACATCTCACTAGGTGTAGCGATTGGATCTTCAACACAAATAGCAATGTTTGTGATTTTATTTTGTGTGGTGGTTGGTTGGATCATGGGAAAGTCCATGGATTTAAACTTTCAACTTTTTGAGACTGCTACACTATTTATACAGTCATTGTGGTAGTATCCATGCTTTAGGAAGGTACATCAAACTGTTTCAAAGGGTTAATGATCATTTTATGCTACATGATAGTCTCTGTAAGCTTCTTTGTACATGTTGATCCTAAACGCGATTAGCAGTGTGCTTCAGAATGGCTTGCGGGGTTCAAAGGTTGAAGTATCTTATTATATTATGGATGGATCTATATCAAATTATCCACGTGCAGTGCATAAGGAGAAAATTGATCTTCTACCTAAAAAATGGATTGAAGGGCGTGGGAAATCAGTTGTGTGTGAGGCTATCATCACCAAGGCTGTTTTTAGGAAGGTATTGAAGACTACTGTTCCATATTTGTTGGAACTCAACATGCTCAAGAACTCAATTGGATCTGCACTAGCTGGTGCCACGGGAGGGTTCAATGCCCATGCATCCAATATTGTGTCTGCTATATTTATTGCGACCGGCCAAGATCCTGTCCAAAACATTGAGAGATCTCATTACATTACAATGATGGAGGCTTCCAATGGTGGCAAGGATATGGATATATCAGTCACAATGCCTTGTATTGAGGTCTGGGAGTGATGGTGGTGACGAAGAGGATCAATATCAGAGTGAGGGCATTAAGATTGACGAAGATGTTGATACAAAGCTCCAGGCACATGTGAATAAAAGGCCTTTGAATGCAGATTAAGAAAGGCCCATCATCTTCAAAGGAAACTGACAATGCAAATGTTGTATCCACGAAATCATCACCCTAAAGCTACAGATGCATCTTCGTCCGTTGGCAGAGTTTACAAAACGCGTCTAAAAACTGCTTCTGACAATGAGAATGCCAAATCTTCTGGATGCCCGAAAATACCAATGAGAGATAACATAAATTCAACATCTCCTTTAAGTCCACTTCTAGTTATATTAGATAGTGACTCTGAGTAAGCCAATGATCATATGTCCTCCTGAGACGAACTCCAATTGCTTGAAACTTGTTTTCCTCACAATTTTCTCTTTCTCCTGATCATTTGATGGCAAATTTGAAAGGAACCAAGACACCTGGCAATGACAAAATTGGCAAAGAGAATCAGATCCATATTATAAGGTGAAAGTTTAGTGAATAAAAGCTGGGACAATTGAGCATATTCAGGGACAAGCAGTCGGTCCTATTTCAAAGGATTTAAACAATGGATTTATTCAACAAGCGAACAAAGACTATGCTGGAGAGTTATCGGTCACATTGGTAGATACTTGAAAGCTCGACTATGCTCTTTATGGAAAGACCGATCCTTATATTGTCCTTAGTCTAGGAGATCAAGAGATTAGAAGTAAGAAAAATAGCCAAACCACTGTCATTGGTCCTCTTGGTGCTCCAATATGGAATCAGGACTTCCAGTTACTTGTTGTTGATCCTCAGAAACAGAAGCTTGGTGTCAAAGTGAGGGATTCATTTGACCTTGGAATCTACACTATAGGTATGGGTGAGGCTTTGTAATAATTTGTCTTGGTTTAATCACTGGAATTGTTGTATTGGTTACGATAAGCTTGGATGGTTCAAACTTTTTCAACCCCTGATTTAACTTGAACATCGGTTTTGGAGTCTGCATTTACAAAGGACTAGTGTTCAATCATGAAGATCATGTGGCTGAGAGAGAAACACATCTGATTTCAAACATCTTATTCCTTGGCATTTGTCTCCATTTACTAACGAAAGAGTTCATCGTGGGAGAATATGTAAAATGAAGACTGAGCTTTGAGTGGATGTAACATTTTTGAGTTTTAGTTGTTTCTCAAGCGATTAAAGAATGGTATTCGATAAAATATAATTTGTTTTTGGAAAATAGTCTTCAAGGTCTTTGCTTAATTGAATCCATTCCATCTTTTCCATCACATTAGTTATTTGCATTCTATAAAATGAGGAAAAATTAATCAGAGGAAGAAAAGAGCCATTTCTCCTCTACCACAACAAGAGTAACCCTTTTCATCTAAAAGGAAGAGATCTAAGAGAAAATTGGCATTCAACAAGGAAGAAGATGCACCTGCAGAGGGTAATCTTCTTAATTTACCTTACTCTAAATCAGATTCAGAAATAGAGCAGTTAAATGAACCTGGTACACAACAACAACCTACAGAGGGTGAACAATATCCTGATCTCTGTACTCCTACCCATCCAAGAGAAACAAGCAGTCCCAGCAGCTACACCACTTGGATTAGAGGCCCTTGCTCAAGTTGCCACTTCTATGGAAGGAGAGTTGCAAGTTGAAACCCATCAGGAGGATATTACAAGTTTAGTCAGAGAGAAAGGAGCTTCATCTAAGAAGCCCTGAAGTCATTTACAAACATGCAGATTTGAGATATTCAAGTTGGAATGATGTGAAATCTTCTGGATTAAGATGATTATGAATTATCAAATCAAGCCTAAACACTATTCTTGAAGAAGAAAGTCAAAAATAAGTTTTTTGACTATATTTGGTCATTTTTAAAGGGTAATATACCAGGAATCAGAAGAAACATCACCCAACTCAAAATTCATCTCTAGGATATCATGATCAAATCACATCTGAGAACCTTGGAAGGCTATATGCACATATCAGAAGATCTAAAAATGCTTCGTATATGAAGATGCTGTTGTATTGATACACGTTCCGGAAAAGGTTTACAGAGACATGGTTGCAACCAAAAACACCCTCTGTTAGTAGCTTCACAGCCTGAGTTTTTATTATTTTTGTAGACTTATCTGTGGCTTCTTTATGATCGTCCACAAAATCCAGTGGATTTTTGGTTTATTATAGTCCTTGATCCTGCTTCTATACCATATGTAAATGCTAGTGGTGGTGCAGCTTGGTTTCCTCATTATGTTTCTAGAAGGCTGAAATATGCATTTGGTGAAAATCCTCATGTCTTTCCTAATCATGGAAGATAGTCATGGTGGATGTACCTGTTGACCTCATACTGAGAATTGGGAGCGCTATAAATAGAGAGAGGAGCTTCGTCTAGCAAGCCCTGAGGTCTTTGTACTCTTGCATGTAATTGAGATTCATCAAGTTTTGATTTTTGGGTAAGTTTATGTTTTCAGTGGTTTAGGCGATTCGGGTGTGCTCATTAACCACCGAAAAGTCTGAATGACTCCATGGCCCAATACTAAAGGCATAAGGTCTGCCAGGTTCTTGGAGACCTCATAGGGAGGTATCCATCCCAATTGGAGCCAGATGTTAGCAATCAAAAACGCACTGGCATTTTTGAAAGAATGATGCCTAATATTGTAAGGACAATTTTACTATCTTCCCTAGCTCCAAATCCAAATATTATTGCACCATTGGAAAGATTATGATCTGTATATGTCGATCGACTATTGGAGTATGCAAAACGAACATTCCACGGCTGAGAAAATTGTTTTTTCCCAAAGCAGATTATTTCTGGAAAACTTTCCTTTTCGGTGGTTTAGGCGAACAGGACGACTTTTCATTAACCACCGAAAGCTGCGCTTTCGGTGGTTAATTCACCTAGAAGTATTCTATGTTAACCACCAAAAGCCTGTTTTAACCAGAATACTTGAAATTTCGCCCAGATCAGGAATTTTTGAATCATAATGAGATGAAACCTCTTGGAATAGACATGTGGTGAATTATCAAGTCAGATCCAATGGTTAGTTTGATGGATAAAGGCAAAGAAGAGGTGTTTTAATCAAGTTTGGTACATTTTTCAAAGGCAAAAAGATAGGGATTTTGGCACACCTCAGCAAATTCGAATTTTACCTCTTGGAAGAGTCATCAGTTAGCCTTGGGAGGATATTCTTCACTACACCAACAATCAACAGAGAGAAATCTGGGATTTGCCTCATTTTGGGGAAGCATCCCACTTCTTTTGCAACTGAATTTTGACTTACTATTTTTAGTATATCCGATCCTTATAATTAGGATCCCAGAACTACTTTGTAAAGCTATAAATCTTAGAATAGAAGATTATTCAAAGGTTCGATTTTGGGTTCTACATGCTGCTACTGTAAGAGAGACTTATTCTTATTATATGAAACATTGCAAGCTTCCTTCAGTTGTGTTGTCAGACTTTTTCTTTTCTGTTCTCTGATATCTTATGAGTGAATGTTCTTTATTAATGCTTATTCAATCTGCATGTGACTTTCATCTCACTAATTGATTGATTAAGTTGAGAATCATAAGTTATTTCCTTAGTTATTAAACCCATTGTGCTTGTTTTATATGAGTATAATCTGGTTCAATAGCTATTTTCTCCTCCATTTAATCAAACCTTGTCTGACTGCATTACTAGAAGGCCTTGTGAGATTTTATATTTCTAGATAGTCTTGAACACAGTTCGGTCCCTAGATATTCATCTTGATCCAAAAACCACATCAATTATTAAGAAAATATTTCCCAAAAAGAGTTAGTTACCAGGTATCTCCGACTTACAGCCTAGGAGAGTTTCCTGGAGTGATAACACTTGGGATATCCCGTGTGGGTAAAACCCGTAAATGAATTTGTATAGGGGAGCTAAGAAATAGTCGCATATGCTATACAAATATCCCTTGTAATTTATTTCCCATAATTCTGAGCATTAGATATGTATTGAAAGATGACTTGGGGTCAAAATCCATTCGAAAGTATAGAAATTATGTGTAGAGCAGAATGCATCAATAAGATATGTCATCATATAAAATATAGGTTATTGCATACCTATAGTTTCCTTAGACTTTTTGAAAATGTTGAAATCCAATACATTTTCCCAATTGAACACATGTTTGGTCTTCACCACTATATACGCCATCAAAAACTATTCCATTATGTAGTGCGTGATGGTCTCTTCACCCTATAGTTTGCAGATCATTGTGTTCAACAACTTGTATGGTCTCTTCAGGTATAGTGTGGGGATATATGTTTCTCCCTTCTTAACTTTTATTTCATCCCCGACGAACCAATCTTCGATTATCTCTTCGAAGTCTTCATTCTCCACCCTAAAATTCTCTGAAAATGACTCATCCAATGATACTATAAGTTGAGGGGTTTTATATATTATCATGATATCTACAGGATTTAGGGAAGTGAAAAAAAAATTAAAATCATTGATGATGGCGATTGTTTCTTTCTGTAGGTAGGTAAAACACCATCGTGCAACATCGTTGTAGGGGAAGAGCATCGAGTGAGATGCCAGGGTGTGAATCCTACTTCTTCTAATATTTTGATATTCATATATGTCTTTGTCATTGGATGGATACTCCTTATTCTGAAATATTCGATAGATTTCATGATATCTTGGGGAGTGTTCTCTTCTATTGAAGAAATTGGTGTCTGCAACAGTTATAAAATCCAGGATGGTAAAAGGTATAGCTGCCATGTTCTTTTATTCCTTGGTCTTCATAAGGGACATCTTGTCATCTGGTTATGATGTTACACACAAAAAAAATATTGGACACCTCTCAATGGGTTATAGAAAGTATTAAATTTAAAACATAAAGGGTACATACCCATTTTCTCCCCTCTACTTGAGGCTTCAAAACAATTTGAGTTTATCCAACTAACACAATATGTCCATTTACACTTTCATAGGTTCCTCAAACGTAAAAAATATATCGATTTA
>JZKD02S1019729.1:141987-181312 GCA_000966675.3 Picea glauca | reverse complement strand
TCCACAAAGCGTCTTCCCGTGAGGGCTTTCACCATAAGGGGACCACTTTGGAGTTCATCCATATTTACTTCTTATCAACCATGACAAAACAATAATGAATCATATTTACATCAAAAAATATTGGGTCCATTACCCAAACCTTTGTGCTACGGGGCTTTCTTCAAGGGTTGACATCAATGACAACCAACCTTAATCAACAATAAGATTCCTTTAGAACCATAATTAAAATTACAAGTATTTGAGAAATGGGATATTGACCTTGTGGGAATTATTAACCCACCACGAAAGCACACAGGAGATAGATACATCATCACTGCTACAAAATATTTGACCAGATGGGCAGAAGTAGGAGAAGTTAAGGACTGTAGTGCAACTACAACTGTGTAGTTCATCTTTGAGGATATTATAACTAGATTTTGATGCATGAAGATCCTCATGGGTGATCAAGGAACACACTTCATCAAAAAAACTATTGAAGCCTTGAGTCAGGAGTTTGAAGTTCACCATAAGAAGAGAACACCATACCACCCACATGCAAATGGTACAATTGAATATTTCAATAAGATCTTGGAGACAACACTGATTACAATTTTTAGTGTTAATAGAGATGATTGGGATTTAAGAATTCTAGTAGTGTTATGGGCTTACAGAACCACTTGAAAAAAGTTAACAATGCAAACCCCATTCAAGTTAGTTTATGGATTGGAAGCATTGGTACCTATGGAATATTTGGTTCCTGGTTTACGAATTGCAAAATTTACAGGCATGGATGACACAGGAACTGCCCAAGATAGGCTTGCGCAATTGTTGTAAATAGAGGAAGACAGGTTCATTGCAGGATTTCATCAGCAGATACAAAAAGACTGAGAGAAGTCTTACCATGATAGACATATCAAGAAGAAAACATTTAAACAAGGAGATTTGGTATTGTTATATGAAAACAAGAATGAAGCATCTAGGGAAGTTCAGGACACATTGGCTAGGGGAATTTGAGGTTTCCTATGTTACAGAAGGAGGAGATTCACAGTTGAAGACCCTAAATGGAGAATGGAAAGAAGGCTTGGTAAATGGGAGCTGGTTGAAGATGTATTGTGACAACCAGTTGCCTCACAACTCTCATTTAAATCGAAGGAAGAAGGTTCTAAGTACCAGGTGCAATTGAAATTGGGTACCAGACACAAAAAAAATAGTCTGCATAAGATAGGGAGGGACAGAGAAGAAATCACAGGATACTCCACATAGTCTGCAGTCAAATTGATACACAAGGTTCAATCTTGCAGTGACTCGGGACGAGTCTCATGTGAGTGTTGGGGGCCTGTTGGACCTTGGTTATGTAAGGAAGAAAGGTGAAGTATGAACTGCACGGAAGGCATAGAGACCGAGGAGAGGTCGAAGTGGCAGAAAAGAAGGAGTGAAATAAAGGAAAAGCTAGCCATTGGAAGAGAAGATCAAGGAAGATAAAGCATCAAAGAAGACAGACTATGGAAAACTCAGCAAGTGGAAGAAGACACCAACAGATGGTTTGGAGAACCTCATGCAAAATAAGGAGGAACAGGCTAGAGAATCTCTGAAAATACAGGTCAAGTGGACCTAGGGTTTTGGACCTAGGGTTTTGACACCTAGACTTCGGTCTAAGGTTGTCTGAGAGTCATGTAATGTATAAATAAAGGTCTAGAAGACATGGGAGGGGGTTCGTTCATATTGTTATTGTTTTGGCTCGATTTTTGTTGTTATTCATTATTCTTTCTATTACTGTTGTTGAGAGAAATATCGAGTCTGCATTATGGATCTCCAACTGGGTGTGTATATCAACCTTGCAGCTGGGTGCACAGGGAGGAAAGAAAAAGAGAGAAAGAGAGAAGATATGCAGCTAAGTGCACAAATAGAGCTGTATGTTTTCATCTAATATATCAAGAAAAATAGTTATGTGGACGTATCCCTAGGGAGAGGGTGAACCACGTCTATCTTATTGTATTTGTGGTTGATGTTGTGTTGTTTGTTATTTGATATAATGTTACTGCATTGTTGTGTTAGATCAAAGATATAACTTGTGAAGTAAGATTAAGAATGGTAGAGAATATCTATATTGTTTTGCATTGTGATTTGGAATCACTTTGCATTTCCTCTGGTTGTAGACACTTGTGTCCTGCAACCCCCTATTGCTACTTCGAGTGAGACTGCATCTGCTTCGCAGGTGTTCTAAAAGGGCCAGTAGTTAGGGTTTGTTGGTGTATTGTAAGAGTTGAACCCTGGGTCTGCCTCTGTGCCAACACATAAAAACTAGGAGGTTCTCTAATTTTTGTACCCACCCATCTTACTGCGCGATATATTCTTGCACACTTTCTTGTGGAAGAATCATGTAATATCTATTGCCAATTCTCCAAAACTATATCTGAGTTGGAAGCACATGATATGATGCTTCTCCAGCTAAGTACCCCATCTATAGTTGGGTTTTTATAATCGTCTTCGTGCACAATGGTTCTATATAACTGGTTGATTTCCTCCAGATCTATGCAAGTGGGATCTACAAACCTTTCTCCTTTTGATGGATCTAGTGGTGCAATGACTCCATATTCTCTTGATTCGTATGTCATATTCCTTGTCTTCAAGTTGATTATGGATTTGTTATCAAATTCCCAATCCATTCCAGGAAATGTTGGATAAGGTGTTGTACCATATACTATTTCTATTGCCTCAAAATCTACCTTAGTGCGCACTCCATCCAAATCTACTATCACACCTTTAAGCCTTCCAATTGTAAAAACTCTATGTTGGTTTGCTAGCTTTAATTAGATAGGTGAGTAGCCGAATGTGGGCTCTCCCATGCATTTCCATGTCTTATTGTTTAACACATTTACCTCCAAGCCTAAATCCAGTATGATATCCACCATATTGAAATCTCCAATGTTAGAATTCAGTCTAAATTACCTACTTGTCCTCCTTCTCGTATGGAGGTGATTGACCATTTCCTGCTCTAACTTCCCCTCTACCTCTATGTTACATATTTCTAACATATTTTGCAAAAATTTAACACATGGTGGATCATTTAGTAGTTTAACAGAGGATTGCATAAAAGTCTTTATATTACTTACTTTCACTATCAGTGGTGCTTCACTGGTGTGATCCATTGATAAAGGCATATCATACATTGGTACGTTCTGAGTATGTCGTGCAGTTGATGTAGATGAAATATATTTCTTGAGAAGCTCATGTCTTTCTTCCTTGACTATTTATTTTTCTTTCCCCACATCAAATTATTTTTCTGGTTCATTGTTCTTCTTCACACATTGGTGTTGCGCTGGATACGGTCTTGCTGCATCAACTCGAGTTTTAGCTCCTCCACCCATGACTATGTTGATGTTCCTCCAATCGTCTCAGGATTTTGCAAAAATCCATTGTACATTTTTATTTTTCTGACTCTCTTTTCTTGAATCTTTCTCAATAATGTTGGGAAGTCCTTTGTATCATGTTCTATTGCATGACAGTACATGCGTGTCATAAGTGGAAGTGGGAACTTCGTTGCATAATTTCCTGGATGTTGGTAGTTATGCCACACTAATGGACCTCTACCTCTTCCAAATCCTCCTCTACGTCTTCCTCCACCTCTGTATCCACCTTGATCTCCTAAGGGTGTATTGTATTGAGGTACCTGATTGTACTGTGCAGGGTTATACTGTGGATTCACGTTGTTATACTGAGGTTGTGCAATGTTGTACAAAGGTTGTGCAGTGTTGTACTACTGTTGAGAATTATTATATGGAAATGGTAACTGGTTAAACTAATGTGCAACTTTCCCTATCATCATTTCTTCTTGCACCTTATATGTGTTTGACGTTCTCTCCTACATCAAGTCCATTCTCCTCCAATCTTTTTCATCATGACCCACCGATTTACAAAAGTTTCAATATGAACTTTTGGGTATTGTCTGATACTTATGCATCATGGGACAATGATATGGATCATGTCCATGTGTTTTATAGATCTCGCACCATGGTCCTCCTATTGGAAAATGGTTTGGTAGCCCTATTTACATGTACTGTATGAAAGTTGGGCACTCATTCTTTTGGTGTCCTTTTATCTTACATGTGGTACACCAAAAAACTTCTCTCTTCTCTTTTCCCTTGTTCTGTTTTATCTGAAATGTGAGGTTCTTTAGATCCTCCTTCAACTCTTCTATTGTTGGATCTATCTTCTGATATTGGTTCTATTCCAGTTGTAAGGATGCTTGTAGAGACTCTTCCTGAGTTTGAAATTTTTTTTTCCCCGAAGGTTATTTAAGATGCGGTAACAAAGAATTCACAAACAAATTCCTATACTTCATGTCATTCATGGAATAATTTAATTTCCCTTTCAAACGTTTAAATCTCTGGTCTATTTCTTAGACAGATTCTCCTGGTTTCTRTATGATCTCAATCATCTCATTCATGTATTGATCCTCTGAGCTTAGCTTCTGGAACTCATTTATCAATAATATTATTACCTCTTCCAAATTCCTTATTGTCCTTGGTGGGATGTTTACATCTATACTCATGTACCTGTCTAGTGCATAGTCTCTTAGTGTGATGGATAACTATGCYGAGTTTGTGTCCTCATCCRTGATTTTTTTTTCTTCATAGATCTTTGCAAAAATAATCARGTTATTCTCAGGGTCTTTTGTTGCCTCTCCTCAAAAATATTGTAACTGAATGGATCATTCCTATGGTGGTCCAGGATAAGAATTCAGGAGAAATTAGAATCTGTGTATATCTAAGGAAGATGAATGATGCATGTCTACATGATCCATTCCCTACACCTTTTACTAATGAGGTTCTACATAATGTAGGAGGACAAGAGGTCTACCCATTCACAGATGGATTTTCAGGTTATCACCAGATTAGAATTGCTAAGGAAGATCGACATAAGACCACATTTGCAACATAATGAGGTTCCTTCTAGTACATTGTGATGCCTTTTGTTTTTAAGAATGCACCTTCCATCTTTTCTAGCGTGGTGGTCGAATAATTTAAGGAATTTTTACACAAGTTCTTGGAAGCATACTTCGATGATTGGATTGTTTTTAGCCTAATGAAAGATCATATTGAATGCTTGATATTAATGTTAGATAACTCGAGACAATGTCAGATTGCCCTGAATTTGAAAAAGTCCATCTTCTTTTCATCCTTTGAAGTGTTGCTAGAGAATATTGTGTGTAAACATGGATTGTTGGTAGATCCTTCCAAGATTTCTATCATTTTCGATCTACCCTCCCCTACTTCGGTTAGACAACTGCACACTACACTGGGACACACTGGATACTACAGGAATTTTATTAAGGGTTATGCACAGATAACAACACCTATGGAGAAACAATTAAATAATGATAGTAAGTTCCAATGGATAAGAGAATGCCAACAGAGCTTCGACACACTAAAGCAAAAAATGGTTACTGCGCCAATATTTTTTTTTCCAGATTGGGGTAAGAAGTTCAATTTTCATGTTGATGGTTCATCCATTGCATTAGGAGCAGTTTTAGCACATCCAGGTGCAAGAGACATTGACCACCCCATATCTTTTGCAAGAAAGAATCTTTCTACAACTGAAAGGAACTTTACTATGACTGAAAGAGAAGTCTTGGCTATGGTATATGCACTGCAAAAGTTTCGAGACTATCTACTGGGAGGACATTTTAATATGTTCACTGATCATTCTGCATTGAAATACTTAGTCAACAAGCTAGTGTTGGGGGTAAGAATATGCAGATGCCACTACTATTCCAGGAGTATGACTTTGAGATTGTCGTCAAGCCAAGAAGAGTGAATAAAGGACCTTACCACTTATCCAGTTTAGAACATGGAAAGGAACCTACCAGTCTGGAGGATACACTACCAGATCCACAGTTGTTGGCCATCAAAAAATTCAATGATCACTTCGTCGAGATAGTTCAGTTCCTATCCATAGGAATTGAACCTCGCGAGTACACAATCTTTTAGAAGAAACAATTGGTAATCCGTGTTGCTAACTTTCAACTTATAGTTGGAGAATTATATAAGATGGGACTAGATGAGATCATGAGGAGAGATGTTATAGAGGCACAAAGAAAATTGATTCTTATAGTAGCACATTAAAGCTTCGCAGGAGGACACTACACAGGGAAAGAAAAATGCAAAAGATTCTCAAAGTTGGCCTCTGGTGGCCTACTTTACATAAGGATGCTAAGGAATACTACAGAGCCTGTGATCTATGTCAAAGAGTAGGGAAGCCTTCTAGAAGGGATGATATGCCTTCAGAATCGCAAATAACACTACAAGTATTTGAGAAATGGGATATTGACTTTGTGGGGCTTATTAACTCACCATGAAAGCGCACAGGAGCTAGATACATCATCAACGCTACAAAATATTTGACCAGATGGGAAGAAGCAGGAGAAGTTAAGGACTATAATGCAGCTACAACTGCGCAATTCATCTTTGAGGATATTATAACTAGATTTGGATGCCTAAAGATCCTCATGAGTGATCAAGGAACGCAGTTCATCAATAAAACTATTGAAGCCTTGACTCAGGAGTTTGAACTTCACCATCATAAGAGCACAAAATACCACCCACAAGCGAATGGTATAGTCAAATATTTAAAAAATATCTTGGAGACAACACTGACTAAGATTTGCAATGTTAATAGAGATGATTGGGATTTAAGAATTCTAGTAGTGTTATGGGCTTACAGAACCACTTGAAAAAAGTTAACAATGCAAACCCCATTCAAGTTAGTTTATGGATTGGAAGCACATTGGTACATATGGAATATTTGGTTCCTGGTTTACAAATTGCAGCATTTATAGGCATGGATGACACAGGAACTGCCCAAGATAGGCTCGCACAGTTGTTGGAACTAGAGGAAGACAGGTTCATTGCAGGATTTCATCAACAGATACAAAAAGACTGAGAGAAGGCTTACCATGATAGACATATCAAGAAGAAAACATTTAAACAAGGAGATTTGGTATTGTTATATGAAAACAAGTTCATGAAGCATCTAGGGAAGTTTAGGACACATTGTCTAGGGCCATTTGAGGTTGCCTATGTTACATAAGGAGGAGATTCATAGTTGAAGACCCTTAATGGAGAATGGAAAAAACACTTGGTAAATCGGAGCTGGTTGAAGATGTATTGTAACAACCAGTTGCCTTGTAGCTCTCAGTAAAATCGAAGGAAGAAGGTTCAAGGTACCAGGTGCAGTTGAAACTGGATACTAGACACAAAAAATATAGTCTGCATAAGATAGGGAGGGATAGAGCAGAAAGCACAGGCTGCTCCACGTAGTCTGCAGTCAAATGGATACAAAAGGTTCAATCTTGCAGTGACTCAAGATGAGTCACATGTGAGCGTTGGGGGCCTGTTGGCCCTTGGTTATGTAAGGAAGAAAGGTGAAGTATGAACTACGTGGAAGGCATAGAAACCGAGGAGAGGTTGAAGTGGCAGAAAAGAAGGAGTGAAGTAAAGGAAAAGCTATCCTTTGGAAGAGAATATCAAGGAAGATAAAGCATCAAAGAAGACAAACTGTGGAAAACTCAGTAAGCGGAAGAAGACACCAATAGATGGTTTGGAGAAGCTCGCAAAATATAAGGAGGAACATGTTGGATAATCCCTGAAAATACGGGTCAAGTGGACCTACGGTTTTGACACCTAGACTTCAGTCTAAGGTTGTTTAAGAGTCATGTAATATATAAATAAAGGTCTAGAAGACCTGGGAGGGGATTCGTTCATATTATTATTGTTGTGGATCAATTGTTGTTGTTAGTCAATATTGTTTCTATTATTGTTGTTGAGAGCAATATTGAGTCTGTATTCTGGATCTTCAACTGGGTGCGAAGATCAACCCTGCAGTTGGGTGCATAGGGAGCAAAGAAAAAGAGAGAAGATATGCAGCTAAGTGTGCAAATAGATATGTATGTTTTCATCTAATATATCAAGAAACATAGTTATGTGGACATAGCCATAGGGAGAGGGTGAACTACGTATATCTTATTGTATTTGTGGTTGATGTTTTGTTGTTTGTTATTTGATATAATTCTACTGCATTGTTGTGTCAGATCATAGATATAACTTGCGAAGTAAGATTAAGAGTCGTAGAGAATATCTATATTGTTTTGCGTTGTGTTTTGGAATCACTTTTCGTTTCCTTTGGTTGTAGACACCTGTGTCTTGCAAACCCCTATTGCTACTTCAGGTGAGACTACATCTACTTCGCAGGTGTTGCCGAAAGGGCCAGTAGTTAGGGTTTGTTAGTGCGCTATAAGATTTGAACCCTGGGTCTGCCCCTGTGCCAACACATGAAAACTAGGATGTTCTCTGATTTTTTTACCCACCCATCTTATTGTGTGATCTATTCTTGCACAATTTCTTGTGGAAATGTCATGTAATATCTATTTCCAATTCTCCAAACCTATATCTAAGTCAGAATCACATGATATGATGCTTCTCCAGCTAAGTACCCCATCTGTAGTTGGGTTGATATAATCGTCTTCATGCACGGTGGTTCTGTATAACTGGTTTATTTCCTCCATATCTAAGCAAGTGGGATCTACAAACATTTCTCCTTTTGATGGATTTAGTGGCGTGATGATTCTATATTCTCTTGATTCGTATGTCATATTCCTTGTCTTCAAGTTGATTATGGATTTGTTATCAAATGCCCAATCCATTCCAAGCAATGTTGGATAAGGTGTTGTACCATCTACTATTTCTATCGCCTCAAAATCTACCTTAGTGCACACTCCATCCAAATCTACTTTCACACCTTTAAGCCTTCCAATTGCAAAAACTCTATGTTGATTTGCTAGCTTCAATTCGAAAGGTGAGTAGCCTAATGTGGGCTCTCCCATGCATTTCCATGTCTTATTGTATAACACATTTACCTCCGAGCCTAAATCCAGTATGATATCCCCCATATTGAAATCTCCCATGTTAGCATTCAGTCTAAATTACCTGCTTGTCCTCCTTCCTATATGGAGGTGATTGGCCATTTTCTGCTCTAACATCCCCTCTACCTCTATGTTACATATTACTAACATGTTTTGAAAAAATTTAACACATGCTGGATCATTTAGTAGTTTAACAGAGGATTGTAGAAAAGTCTTTATATTACTTACTTGCGCTATCAGTGGTGCTTCACTAGTGTGATCCATTGATAAAGGCATCTTATACATTGGTACGTTCTATGTATGTCGTGCGGTTGATGTAGATACAATATATTTCTTGAGAAACTCATGTCTTTCTTCCTTGGCTATTTATTTTTCTTTCCCCGCATCAAATTATTTTTGTGGTTCATTGTTCTTCTTCACCCATTGGTGTTGTGATGGATCCGGTCTTGCTGTATCAACTCGAGTTTTAGCTCCTCCACCCATGACTATGTTGATGCTCCTCCCATTGTCTCAGGATTCTACAAAAATCCATTGTACATTTTTATTTTTATGATTTCTCTTTTCTTGAATCTTTCTCAATAATGTTGGGAATTCCTCTATATCATGTTCTGGTGCACGACAGTACATGCATGTCACAGGTGGAAGTGGGAACTCCCTTGCATAATGTCCTGGATGTTGGTAGTTATGTCACACTAATGGACCTCTACCTCTTCCAAATCCTCCTCTATCTCGTCCTCCACCTCTGTATCCACCTCGATCTCCTAAGGGTGTATTGTACTGAGGTACCTAATTGTATTGTGCAGGGTTATAATGTGGATGCGCATTGTTATACTGAGGTTGTGCAATGTTGTACAGAGGTTGTGCAATCTTGTACTACTGTTGAAAATTATTATATGGAGGTGGTAACTGGTTAAACTGATGTGCAAATTTCCCTATCATTATTTCTTCTTGCACCCTATAGGTGTCTGACATTCTCTAATGCATCAAGTCCATTCTCCTACAATCTTTTTCATCATGACCCACCGATTTGAAAAAGTTTCAATATGAACTATTGGGTACTCTCTGATACTTCTACATCATGGGACAATGATATGGATCATGTCCATGTGTTTTATAGATCTTGTACCATGGTCCTCCTGTTGGAAAAGGGTTTGGTAGCCCTTTTTCCATGTACCGTATGAAAGTTGGGCACTCATTCTTGTGGTGTCCTTATATCCTACATGTGGTACACCAAAAAAATTATCTCTTCTCTTTTCCCTTGGTCTATTTTATCTAAAATGTGAGGTTCTTCAGATCCTCCTTCAGGTCTTCTATTGTTGCATCTATCTTTTGATATTGGTTCTATTCCAGTTGTAAGGCTTCTTGTAGAGACTCTTCCTGAGTTTGAAACTTTTGTTGCCTCGAAGGGTATTTAAGATGTGGTAACAAAGAATTCACAAACAAATGCCTATACTTCATGTCATTCATGGCATACTTTAATTTCCCTTTCAAGCATTTAAATCTCTGGTCTATCTCTCAGACATATTCTCCTGGTTTCTGTATGATCTCAATCATCTCATTCATGTATTGATCCTCTGAGCTTGGATTCTGTAACTCATTTATCAATAATATTATTACCTCTTCCAAATTCCTTATTGTCCCTAGTGGGATGTTTACGTCTATAATCATGTACCAGTCTAGTGCGCGGTCTCTTAGTGTGATGGCTAACTATGCCAAGTTTCTGTCCTCATCCGTGATTTTTTTTTCTTCATAGATCTTTGCAAAAACAAACAGGTTCTTCTCAGGGTCCTCTGTTGGCTCTCCTCAAAAATATTGTAACTGAATGGATCATCCCTATGGTGGTCCAGGATAAGAATTCAGGAGAAATTAGAATCTATGTAGATCTAAGGAAGCTAAACGATGCATGTCTACATGATCCATTCCCTACACCTTTTACTGATGAGTTTCTAGATAATGTAGGAGGACAGGAGGTCTACTCATTCACAGATGGATTTTCAGGTTATCACTAGATTAGAATTGTTAAGGAAGATCGACATAAGACCACATTTGCAATAGAATGGGGTTCCTTCTAGTACATTGTGATGTCGTTTGTCCTTAAGAATGCACCAACCATCTTTTCTAGGGTGGTGGTTGAAGCATTTAAGGACTTTTTACCCAAGTTCTTGGAAGCATACTTCGATGATTGGATTGTTTTTAGCCTAATGAAAGATCATATTGAATGCTTGAGATAAATGTTAGATAAGTGCAGACAATGTCAGATAACCCTAAATCTGAAAAAGTGCATCTTCTTTTCATCCTTTGGAGTGTTTCTAGGGAATATTGTGTGTAAACATGGATTGTTGGTAGATCCTTCCAAGATTGTTATCATTGTCGATCTACCCTCCCCTACTTTGGTTATACAATTTTGCACTACACTGGGACAGATTGGATACCATAGGAATTGTATTAAGGGTTATGCACAGATAACAACACCTATGGAGAAGCAATTAAATAATGATGGTAAGTTCCAATGGACAAAAGAATGCCAGCAAATCTTCGACACACTAAAGTAGAAAATGGTTACTGTGCCAATATTGTTTTTTCCAGATTGGGGTAAGGAGTTCAATGCTCATGTCAATGGTTTGTCCATTGCATTAGGAGCAGTTTTAGGACAGTCAAGTGCAAGATACATTGACCACCCCATAGCTTTTTCAAGAAATAAGTTTTCTACAACTGAAAGGAACTACACTACGACTAAAAGAGAAGGCTTGGCTATGGTATATGCACTGCAAAAGTTTCGACACTATCTGCTGGGAGGACATCTTAATATGTTCATTGATCATTCTGCATTGAAATACTTAGTCAACAAGCTAGTGTTGGGGGGGGATAACATGCATATGGATACTACTATTCCAGGAGTATGACTTTGAGATTGTCATCAAGCTAGGAAGAGTGAATAAAGGACCTGGCCACTTATCCAGGTTAGAACATGGAGAGGAATCAACCAGTCTAGAGGATACACTACCAGATCCACATTTATTGGCCATCAGAAAAGTCGATGATCAATTCACCAAGATAGTTCAGTTCCTGTCCACAAAAATGGAACCTCGCGAGTACACAATCATTCAGAAGAAACAATTGGTAGTCCACGCTGCTAAATTTAAACTTATAGATGGATAATTATATAATATGGGACTAGATGAGATCCTGAGGAGATGTGTTATGGAGGTACAAAGACCATTGATTCTTACAAAAGCATATGAATGCATCGTAGGAGGACACTACACAGGGAAAGAAACAATGCAAAAGATTCTCAGAGTTGGCCTCTGGTGGCCTACTTTACATAAGGACGCTAAGAAATACTACAGAGCCTGTGATGTGTGTCAAAGAGTAGGGAAGACTTCTAGAAGGGATGATATGCCTTTAGAACCAAAATTAACATTACAAGTATTTTAGAAATGGGATATTGATTTTTTGGGACTTATTAACCCACCAGGAAAGCGCACCACAACTAGATACATCATCACCGCTACAAAATATTTGACCAGATGGGCAGAAGTAGGAGAAATTAAGGATTGTAGTGCAACTACAATGGGACAGTTCATCTTTGAGGATATTATAACTAGATTTGGATGCCTGAATATCCTCATGAGTGATCAAGGAACAAACTTCATCAACAAAACTATTGAAGCCTTGACTCAGGAGTTATAAGTTCACCATAAGAAGAGCACACCATACCACCCACATGCAAATAGTATAGTCGAATATTTCAATAAGATCTTGGAGACAACAATGACTAATATTTACAATGTTAATAGAGATGATTGGGATTTAAGAATTCTAGTAGTGTTATGGGCTTACAGAACCACTTGAAAAAACTTAACAATGCAAACCTCATTCAAGTTAGTTTATGGATGTGAAGCATTGGTACCTATGGAATATTTGGTTCTTGGTTTATGAATTGCATCATTTACAAGCATGGTTGACACATAAACTGCCCAAGACAGGCTCATGCAGTTGTTGGAACTAGAGGAAGACATGTTCATTTTAGAATTTCATTAGTAGATACAAAAAGACCAATAGAAGGCTTACCATGACAGATATATCAAGAAGAAAACATTTAAACAAGGAGATTTGGTATTGTTATATGAAAACAAGTTCATGAATCATACAGGGAAGTTCATGACACATTGGCTAGGGCCATTTGAGGTTTCCTATGTTACAGAAGGAGGAGATTCACAATTGAAGACCCTTAATGGAGAATGGAAAGAATGCTTGGTAAATGGGAGCCAATTGAAGATGTATTGTGACAACCACTTGCCTCGTAGCTCTCAGTAAAATAAAAGGAAGAAGGTTCTAGGTACCACATGCAGTTGAAACTGGGTACCATACATAAACAAAATAGTCTACATAAGATAGGGAGGGACATAGAAGAAAGCACATGCTTCTCCATGTAGTTTGTAGTAAAAGTGATACACAAGGTTCAATCTTGTAGTGACTTGAGATGAGTCACATGTGAGTGTTGGGGGCCTATTGGCCCTTGGTTATGTAAGGAATAAAGGCAAAGTATGAACTGCGCAGAAGGCATAGAGACCGAGGAGAAGTCAAAGTGGCAGAAAAGAAGGAGCGAAGTAAAGGAAAAGCTATCCATTGGAAGAGAAGATCAATGAAGATAAAACATCAAAGAAGACAAATTGTGGAAAACTCATCAAGTGAAAGAAGACACCAATAGATGGTTTGGATAACCTCGTGAAAAATAAGGAGGAACAAGCTAGAGAATCCCTGAAAATATGAGTCAAGTGGACCTAGGGTTTTGACACCTAGACTTCGGTCAAAGGTTGTCTAGAAGACCTGGGAGGGGGTTCGTTCATATTATTATTGTTGTGGCTCAATTGTTGTTGTTAGTCATTATTGTTTCTATTACTGTTGTTGAGAGAAATATTGAGTCTCTATTCTAGATATTCAACTGGGTGCGAAGATCAACCCTACAGCTGGGTGCATAGGGAGGAAAGACAAAGAGAGAAAGAGAGAAAATATGTAGCTAAGTGCGCAAAACGAGCTCTATGTTTTCATCTAATATATCAAGAAACACAGTTATGTGGATGTAGCCCTAAGAAGAGGGTGAACCAGGTATATCTTATTGTATTTGTGGTTGATGTTGTGTTGTTTGTTATTTGATATAATGTTACTGCATTGTTGTGTTAGATTAGAGATATAACTTGCAAAGTAAGATTAAGAGTGGTAGAGAATATCTATATTGTTTTGCGTTGTGTTTTGGAATCACTTTGCATTTCCTCTCGTTGTAGACAACTATGTCCTGCAACCCCCTATTACTACTTCGGGTGAGACTGCATCTGCTTCGTAGGTGTTGCCAAAAGGGCCAATAGTTAGGGTTTTTTGGTTCGTTATAAGAGTTGAAACTTGGGTCTGCCCCTGTGCCAACACATGAAAACTAGGAGGTTTTATAATTTCTCTTTTCTTGAATCTTTCTTAATAATGTTGGGAAGTCCTCTCTATCATGTTCGGTTGCACAACATTACATGCATGGCATAGGTGGAATTGGGAACTCCCTTACATAATGTCCTGGATGTTGGTAGTTATGTCACACTAATGGACCTCTACCTCTTCCAAATCCTCCTCTACCTCATCCTCCACCTATGTATCCACCTCGATCTCCTAAGGGTGCACTGTACTGAGGTACTTGATTGTACTGTGCAGGGTTATACTATGGATGTGCATTGTTATATTGAGGTTGTGCAGTGTTGTACAAAGGTTGTGCAGTGTTTTACTATTGTTGTGAATTATTATATGAAGGTGGTAATTGGTTAAACATATGTGCAAATTTCCCTATCATCATTTCTTCTTGCACCCTATACATGTCTGATTTTCTCTCCTGCATCAAGTCCATTCTCCTACAATCTTTTTCATCATGACCCACTGATTTGCAAAAGTTTCAATATGAACTCTTGGGTATTGTCTGATACTTATGCATCATGGGACAATGATATGGATCATGTCCATGTGTTTTATACATCTCGCACCATGGTCTTCCTGTTGGAAAAGGGTTTGGTAGCCTTGTTTCCATGTATTGTACGAAAGTTGGGCACTCATTCTTGTGGTGTCCTTCTATCGTACATGTGCTACACAAAACAAATTATCTCTTCGCTTTTCCCTTGTTCTGTTTTAGCTGAAATGCGAGCTTATTCAGATCCTCCTTCAACTCTTCTATTGTTGGATCTATCTTCTGATATTGGTTCTATTCCAGTTGTAAGGATGCTTGTAGAGACTCTTCCCGAGTTTGAAAATTTTGTTGCCTCGAAGGGTATTTAAGATGTGGTAACAAAGAATTCACAAACAAATGCCTATACTTCATGTCATTCATGGCATACTTTAATTTCCCTTTCAGGCATTGAAATCTCTGGTCTATTTCTCAGACAGATTCTCCCGGTTTTTGTATGATCTGAATCATCTCATTCATGTATTGATCCTCTGAGCTTGGCTTCTGGAACTCATTTATCAGTAATATTATTACCTCTTCCAAATTCTTTATTGTCCTTGGTGGGATGTTTACATCTATACTCATGTATCAGTCTAGTGTGTGGTCTCTTAATGTGATGGCTAACTATGCCAAGTTTGTGTCTTCATCTGTGATTTTGTTTTCTTCATAGATCTTTGCAAAAATAAACAGGTTCTTCTCAGAGTCGTCTATTACCTCTCCTAAAAAATATTGTGACTGAATGGATCATCCCTATGGTGGTCCAGGATATGAATTCAGGAAAAAATAGAATCTGTGTAGATCTAAGGAAGTTGAACAATGCATATCTACAAGATACATTACCTACATCGTTTATTGATGAGTTTCTAGATAATGTAGGAGGACAGGAGGTCTACTCATTCACAGATGGATTTTCAGGTTATCACTAGATTATAATTGCTAAGGAAGATTGACATAATACCACATTTGCAATAGAATGGGGTTCCCTCTAATACATTATGATGCCTTTTGTCTTTAAGAATTCACCAACCATCTTTTCTAGGGTGGTGGTCAAAGCATTTAAGGACTTTTTACACTTCGATGATTGGATTGTTTTAGCCTAATGAAAGATCATATTGAATGCTTGAGATTAATGTTAGATAAGTGCAGACAATGTCAGATTGCCCTGAATCTAAAAAAGTGCCTCTTTTTTTCATCCTTTGGAGTGTTGCTAGGGAATATTGTGTGTAAACATGGATTGTTGGTAGATCCTTCCAAGATTGATATCATTGTCGATCTACCCTCCCCTACTTCGGTTAGACAACTGCACACTACACTGGGCCACACTAGATACTATAGGAATTTTATTAAGGTTTATGCATAGATAACAACACCTATGGAGAAGAAATTAAATAATGATGGTAAGTTCCAATGGACAGAAGAATGCCAGCAGAACTTCGACACACTAAAGCAGAAAATGGTTACTGCGCCGATATTGTTTTTTCCATATCGGGGTAAGAAGTTCAATGTTCATGTTGATGGTTCATCCATTGCATTAGGAGCATTTTTAGCACAGCCAGGTCCAAGAGACATTGACCACCCCATAGATTTTGCAAGAAATAATATTTCTACAACTGAAAGGAACTATACTACGACTGAAAGAGAAGGCTTGGCTATGGTATGTGCACTGTAAACATTTCAACACTATCTGCTAGGAGGACATTTTAATATGTTCACTGATCATTCTGCATTGAAATACTTAGTCAAAAAGCCAGTGTTGGAGGTAAGAATATGCATATGGATACTACTATTCCAGATGTATGACTTTGAGATTATTGTCAAGCCAGGAAGAGTGAATAAAGGACCTAACCATTTATCTAGGTTAGAACATGGAGAGGAACCTACCAGTCTGGAGGATACACTACTAGATCCACAATTTTTGGCCATCATAAAAGTTGATGATCACTTCACCGAGATAGTTCAGTTCCTGTCCACAGGAATGGAACCTTGCAAGTACACAATCATTCAGAAGAAACAATTGGTAGTCCATGCTGCTAACTTTCAACTTATAGCTCAAGAATTATATAAGATGGGACTAGATGAGATCCTGAGTAGATGTGTTATGGAGGCACAAAGACCATTGATTCTTACAGAAGCACATTAATGCTTCACAGGAGGACACTACACAGGGAAAGAAACAATGAAAAATATTCTCAGAGTTGGCCTCTGGTGGCCTACTTTACATAAGGACGCTAAGGAATACTACAGAGCTTGTGATGTGTGTCAAAGAGTAAGGAATCCTTCTAGAAGGGATGAGATGCCTTTAGAACCACAATTAACATTACAAGTATTTGAGAAATGGGATATTGACTTTGTGGGAATTATTAACCCACCAGGACAGTGCATAGGAGCTAGATACATCATTGTAATGTTCCTAACCTGGCTAGTCTAGGAAACATTGCTAATGTGTGTGTAGGATCAAAGGTTTACAACATATAAATGATCATACAAATAATAAACGTGACAAAGGAATGAAAATTTTGTATTATGATATCTCTGTGGATTACAAAATGGCCGAATGTGGCTGAATAAACTGACAATACTCGACTAGATCAACATACAAAGGATCTTATCTGGAATACAAATTCTCAACTGTGGATGAATTAAATAACAACACTCGGCTAGATCAAAAGACAAAACGATCTTAGTCGGAATACAAATAAAAAACTAAAATATAATACCCAGAATATGGGAGCACTACGGAATCAATGAAGAGTGATGAAAGACCTGGATGATCTTCCCGGTGACTAGGGTGTGTCTTTCAACACTGAAATCAACCAATTGGTGTCTTCCTCCTGGAATACATTGAACTATCTCTCCTGGGATGCGCCTCTTCTCCTCAATGACAAGTCATAATCTGCATAATGATGAATTAGGTCACTGACCCTTCCTTTATATCTTTCAAAAACCCTAAATCATGCTGAAACCTAATTCATTGTTGACTTCCAAAACCCTAAATTATTGTTGAAACCCTAATTCACTGTTGACCTCTATTTTTAGCTCATAATGAATTAAAATCGTTTTTAACCCTTTTTATCTCAATGTCACTTTCCGAATATAACACCTGTGACTAGAGTGACCTCTAGTAACCCTGTTTACCCCTCTTTGGCCCTGGCTATCGTCTAATGGGGAGGTTTAGACCATTAAGCCTCCTCTATGGAGCTTCTATTTGGAAAGGGACATTACAGTCCTCCCTTCCCAAAATTGCTTGTCATCAAGAAATACCAGTCCAGGGTGCTGCAAAACCTGCTCGCTCTCCCAAGTAGCATCCTCTACTGGAAGCCCTCTCCATTTGATCAAACACTCTCTGATGATCCTGCTCCTCATTTTCCACTCCCAGAACTCCAAAATATCCTCTAGAACTAACTCCAACTATCTCTCCTCATCCAATGGGGGGAAGCTCCTCTGATGTGCTAATGAATTGTTCCACTGCCTTTTTGAGGCAAGACACATGGAACGCATTGTGAATCTTTCTCCCATCTGGAATCTCTAGCTTGTAAGAAACCACGCCTACTTGGCACATGATCCTGTAAGGACCATAAAATATGGGTTTGAGCTTCTTGGCCCCACTCTTTTTAGAGATGACTGTCTTTAGGGTTGGAGTCTCAAGAAAACCAAATCTCCAACCTCAAAGTTGCACTATATCATGTGTCTGTCTGCACTTATCTTCTGTCGGTTTTGCGTCATCTATAGGTTCTATTTCAACAACTTGAGGATCTCTTGACTCTCTATGATCCAATCCTTGGCCTTGGGAGATATTCTCTCCCCGAAGACCAAGTCTACCAAAGTGGGAGCATCATATCCGTACAATGCTCGGAAGGGTGTCATACCAATGGACATGTGGAAGGTGGTGTTGTAGCAATGTTCTCCTAAATGTAACCACTTTACCCATGTTCTCTGTTGTCCTCCTACATAGGTCGTCAAATACCCTTCAACCCACTTGCTGACAATATCGATCTACCCATCTGCCTGAGGGTGATAGTTGGTGCTAGGTGTCGACTCTGTCCCCACCAACCGAAACAACTCTCTCCAAAATGTCCCTATGAACTGACTGTCCCTATCACTGACGATGTTCTTTGGAAATCCATGAAGTCTAAAGACCTCCCTGAAGAAAAGATCGGCTACCTGAACTGCACTATACTCTGTCGGTATGGTGTAGAAGTGAGAAAACTTGGTCAATCTGTCGACCACTACATAGATACAGTCCTTACCCTGGACCTTGGGTAGACTAGTGATGAATTCCATAGATATACTCTCCCATTTCTTCTCTGGAATGGGGAGTGGCTGAAGTAGACTTGTTGGAAGAGCATGCTCTGAATTGTTATGCTGACAAGTCACACACTCACTGACGTGTCTCATAATGTCCTCTTTGAGGCCCTTCCATGAGAACCTCTCTCTGATCTGTCTGTAGGTTTTGAAAAACCCTGATGGTCTGTTAGAGGTTAATCATGAACTGGAATGAGGATCTTCTTCTTAAGCCCTAAATGTGGCACCAAGTAGAATCTATCCTCGTAAAATATGACATCCTCAATGAACCTATACCGGTCATCCTGTATCTTCCCATCCATCACCTCACAAGTGAAATTGTTCTTCGAATATTCCACTAACAAGTGGGATTTCCAATCTGTTGAAATCTCCATCAAAGAACATGCCGCAGGTCTCCTCGATAGTGCATCGGCCACAATGTTCTTCTTCCCCTTGACATACTCTATGTCAAAGTTGAATGCCTGTACCTTCATCACCCATTTCTGTTGGCACTCATTGAGGTCCTTCTACTCAAGGAAATACTTCAAACTGTTGTGATCGATCTTGACCACGAATTTGTTGCCCACCAAATATTGTCTGAACTTGGTCAAGGTATGCATGATTTCCAACATTTCCTTGTCATAAATGGAGTACAAAATCTCAGGTTCACTAAGCTTTTAGATCTCGAATACAATGGGGTGTCCTACCTGCATCAAAACTACCCCGATCCCTTCGCTAGATGTGTCACACTCTAGTCTAGCAGTGCCAACACTAGACAAGTGCCCATGACTTCCTTCATGTGATCAAAGTCTTCCTGCGATTTATTGGTCCATATGAAGGCCCCATGCTTGGTAATATCTCTCAGCAGTGCTCCAAGCTGAGAAAAACCCGGACGAACCGCCTATAATAGCTACACAGCCCAAAGAAGCTCCTCAATTCTGTCACATTCTTGGGTGTCGGCCAATCCAGAATGGCCCTGATCTTCTCTTGGTTTACCTGTACCCCCTATGCACTAATGATGTGGCCTAAGTAAAGAAACTCTGTCATACCAAACTCACACTTGGACTCTTTGGCATATAATGATTGTGCTCCATGATGCTCAATACCTCATCTAGGTGCCTCATATTCTCTTTCCATGACCGGCTATAGATCAAGATGTGATCGAAGAAAACCAAGACTGATTTCCTTAACTGATCCCTGAATATATGGTTCATGCAAGACTGGAATGTAGTGGGTGCATTGGTTAGCCCAAATGGCATAACCAGGAAATCAAAGTGTCCAAAATGACATCGAAATGCAGCCTTCTCTATGTCCTGTTCTCGGATGCTAATATGATGATATCCAGAGCATAGATCGATTTTTGAGAAGAAAACTACCCCATGCAGTTCATCCATCAACCTGTCAATGTGTGGGATAGGGTACCGGTTCTTGATGGTTTTCTTGTTCAAGGCTCGGTAATAAATGCACATCCTCATGGTGCCATCCTTCTTCAGAACTAAGACAACTAAAGAAGAAAATGGGTTGTTTATCGGTATGATGTGTTCCATCGCCAGAAATTCCTTGATTGCCTTCTATATCTCATCCTTGAACCTCCTAGGATGACGATAGGGGCGGGTGATCATAGGTTTGGTCCCCTCCTCCAACTCAATGGTGTGCTCAAACCCCCTGTTAGGTGGTCTCCCTAGTGGAATTTCCTCAAAGACCTATTGATGTCATACCAATAAATTCTTGATCTCTGTATGGTATTGTTGTCAACCTGTTGAATCCTTCTGAGTAATGATCAAGCATTTTGTGGCATATGCTACCTCCCCATGTCTGAATATCCTCTCCATATTCTTGGTTGAAACTGTCTTGGGTGCTCTTGTCGACATACCTCTTAGAACAACCTTCTTCCCATCCTGATCTCTGAATCCCATTTCCAAGGTTTGGTAGTTGGTAGTAATTTTTCCCAAGGTAATCATCAACTGAACTCCTAACACCACATCTATGTCCAATAGGTCAACCACATAAAATGTGTCTCTCACTGTGTAGTTGCCTAAATTCATCTCTAAGTTTGGAACTCTATCTAGACACTCCATTGTGTGGCCATCTTCTACCGCAACATCAAACCCCTCAAACTCCTCTATTTGAATTTCTTGTCTTGATACTAGTGAAGCGTAGATAAAGTTGTGGGTGGCCCCACCATCTATCAGGGAAATTTCCCATTTCCCCTGAATGATCCCTATGATACAGAGGGTATCATACCTAGGAACACCAGAAAGGGTCGCTATGACACCTCCCTTTGCTGGTTTCCTCCTGTTAGCCTATTCTGGCGGTTGTGGGACTACTGGAGGATGGGCTCCTAATGGTGTTTGTGGTCTATGGGGAGGCTTCTCCTCTGCTGGTGCTGACTCCTCCTCTAAACTAGTGGATCCACTATCCTACTCCTCCTCCTCATTGTCCACGCTGTCTGCTGCTACCTCAATATAATGAATCTCTCCCTTTCCCATACACCCGTGGCTTGGGACCCAAGGATATCTGTAGCTGAAGCAAAGATTATTTCTCATAAGTTCTCACCTAGTCTCATCATCCAACTTCTCCTTGCCCTTCCATTCTCTTTAGAATGGCTTCCTGTCTTGATCCCTCTGGGGAAAAAATGGTTTGGAGAAAGTTTTAGTCTTTGGCACTGAGTCTGCCAGATCTCGAGTGAGAAGGATGGCATCCTGCAAAGTGGGAGGCCTGTATACCTTCACCCATCCTCTCAAAGGCTCTGTGAGTCCTTCTGTGAATAACATGATCGGCCTGGGCTCTGATATATCTGTCACTGCCATGGCTACCCAATGAAACTCTATGATGAACACCTCTGTTGTGCCAGTTTGTCTCAACTGGGCTAGATCCCTGAAGTGTATCTTGGGATCCTTCCTGTCAAAACTATCCATGAGCCTAGATGTAAACTCCCTATAGGAGGTGATGCGACTGTGACCCAATGTCACCAGTCCATGATACCACCACTCATGTGCCTCACCCTCCAAGTGTAAGGTCATGAAACTGATGGCCTCTGTCTCGGTCATCTAGTTGAGCTTGTAATACGTGTCTAGCTTATGTACCCAATCTCTGGCAGTGTATTTGGACGATTCGTCGAAAGAAGGGATGGTGAGTTTCCCAAATTTTCGGATAAAATCGATGTTACTCCCCTACTGCTATTGTGGTCCTCCCCTCTGCGGCTCTCTGGGGCGGTTCCTGAATCTGAGTCCACGGTAATTGACTAAAGACATGTACTGATGGAAGTCACGACCCAATGCTGCATACTCCCTCCTATCCTCTGCAATGTCATCAGCATGAGTGGGTGGCCTATGTGCTATCGGTGGCAGTGCTGCTACCAGGGGTTCCCTTTGGAAACTGGGAAACAAGGGTTTGGGAATCCTACTCGCAGAGGTGTATGTGTGAGAGGGTGACTGGGGTCTACTGCCTACTCCTAAGTTCCCCTGTGATACATGTGGGACTTGTGTATCTGGGGTGTCCACTCTAGCCAATGTATCAACTACCTGTGCCAAGGACTAAGACATGGTCTGTTGACTAGCTAACATATCATTGATAACCTGCATGAAAGATGCCTCTGGATCTACGAGGGCCTTGCCACTTCCCTCTGGTTTCTCATATCTGTCTCCTAGAATCCTCTCTGCCTCGTGCTCAAACTCATGCTCTGCCCTTCTCTTTTCTTCTCTGTGTGCCTCTTCCTCTTCCTCTGAGCTAGGAGGAAAAGGGGGGAAATCAGGCCTATGCCTTCTTTCCTAATTCCTGTTGTAAGTGACATATTCATCACCTACATGTTCACGACCCTTTGGGTCTTCTACTGCACTCATTGTCTTTAGTCACAGGATGGAAGGACTAAAGCTATGATACCACTGTAATGTTCCTGACCTGGCTAGTCTAGGAAACATTGCTAATGTGTGTGTAGGATCAAAGGTTTACAACATATAAATAATATACAAATAATAAACGTGACAAAGGACTGCAAAGTTTGTATTATGATATCTCTGTGGATTACAAAATGGCCGAATGTGGCTAAATAAACTGACAATACCTGACTAGATCAACATACAAAGGATCTTATCCGAAATACAAATACGCAACTGCGGCTGAATTAAATAACAACACTTGGCTAGATCAAAAGACAAAAGGATCCTAGCCAGAATACAAATAAACAACTAAAATATAATACCCAGAATATGGGAGCACTGCATAATCAATGAAGAATGATGAAATACCTGGATGATCTTCCCAATGACTAGGGTGTGTCTTTCAACACCAAAAACAGCCAACTGGTGTCTTCCTCCTGGAATACACTCAACTATCTCTCTTGAGATGCGCCTCTTCTCCTCAATGATAAGTCATAATCTGCATAATGATGAATTAGGTCACTGACCCTTCCTTTATAGATTTCCAAAACCCTAAATCATGATGAAACCCTAATTCACTGTTGAATTCCAAAACCCTAAATCACTGTTGAAACCCTAATTCACTGTTGACTTCTATTTTTAGCTCATAATGACTTAAAAGTGCGTTTAACCCTTTTTATCTCAATGTCACTTTCTGAATATAACACATGTGACTAGAGTGACCTCTAGCAATGCTGTTTACCCCTCTTTGGCCCTGGCTATAGTCTAACGGGGTAGTTTAGACCATTAAGCCTTCTCTCTAGAGCTCCTATTTGGAAAGGGACATTACAATGATCACCACTACAAAATATTTGACCAGATGGGCAGAAGGAGTAGTTAAAGACTGTAGTGCAACTACAACTACGTAGTTCATCTTCGAGGATATTATAACTAGATTTGGATGCCTGAAGATCCTTATGAGTGATCAAGGAACACACTTCATCAACAAAACTATTGAAACCTTGACTCAGGAGTTTGAAGTTCACCATCAGAAGAGCACAAAATACCACCCACATGCGAATGGTACAGTCGAATATTTCAATAAGATATTGGAGACAACACTGTCTAAGATTTGCAATGTTAATAGAGGTGATTGGGATTTAAGAATTCTAGTAGTGTTATGGGCTTACAGATCCACTTGAAAAAAGTTAACAATGAAAACCCCATTCAAGTTAGTTTATGGATTGGAAGCATTGGTACCTATGGAATTTTTTGTTCCTGGTTTATGAATTGCATCATTTATAGGCATGGATGACACAGGAACTTCCCAAGATAGGCTCGGGCAGTTGTTGGAACTAGAGGAAGACAGGTTCATTGCAGGATTTCATCAGCAGATACAAAAAGACCGAGAGAAGGCTTACCATGACAGACATATCAAGAAGAAAACATTTAAACAGGGATATTTTCTATTGTTATGAGACAACAATTTCATGAAGCATTCAGGGAAGTTTAGGACACATTGGCTAGGGCCATTTCAGGTTGCCTATGTTACAGAACGAGGAGATTCATATTTGAATATCCTTCATGGAGAATGGAAAGAAGGCTTGATAAATGGGAGCCGGTTGAAGATGTATTGTGACAACCAGTTGCCTCAGAGCTCTCAGTAAAATTGTAGGAAGAAGGTTCTAGGTACCAGGGGCAATTGAAATTGGGTACTAGACACAAAAAAAATTGTCTGCATAAGATAGGGAGGGACAGAGAAAAAATCACAGGATGCTCCATGTAGTCTATAGTCAAAGTGATACAAAAGGTTCAATCTTGTAGTGACTCGGGACGAGTCACTTGTGAGTGTTGGGGGCCTATTCAACCTTGGTTATGTAAGGAAGAAAGGCTAAGTATGAACTGTGTGGAAGGCATAGAGACGAAGGAGAGGTCGAAGTGGCAGAAAAGAAGGAGCAAAGTAAAGGAAAATCTAGCCATTCAAAGAGAATATCAAGGAAGATAAAGCATCAAAGAATACAAATTGTGGAAAACTCAGTAAGAGGAAGAAGACACCAAGATATGGTTTGGAGAACCTCACGAAAAATAAGGAAAAACAGGCTGGAGAATCCTTGAAAATACGGGTCAAGTGGACCTAGGGTTTTGACACCTAGACTTCGGTCTAAGGTTGTCTGAGAGTCATCTAATGTATAGATAAAGGTCTAGAATATCTGGGAGGGGGTTCGTTCATATTATTATTGTTGTGGCTCAATTGGTGTTGTTAGTCATTATTGTTTCTATTACTGTTGTTGAGAGAAATATTGAGTATGTATTCTAGATCCTCAACTAGGTGCAAAGATCAACCCTATAGCTGAGTGCATGGGGAGGAAAGAAAAAGAGAGAAAGAGAGAAGATATGCAGCTAAGTGCAAAAATAGAGCTGTATGTTTTCATCTAATATATCAAGAAACATAGTTATGTGGACGTAGCCCTAGGGAGAGGGTGAACCACATATATCTTATTGTATTTGTGGTTGATGTTGTGTTGTTTGTTATTTGATATAATGTTACTGCATTGTTGTGTTATATTAGTGATATAACTTGCGAAGTAAGATTAAGAGTGGTAGAGAATATCTATATTTTTTTGCATTGTGTTTTGGAATGACTTTGCATTTCCTCTGGTTGTAGACACATGTGTCCTACAACCCCCTATTGCTACTTCGGGTGAAACTACATCTGCTTCGCAGGTGTTTCCGAAAGGACCAATAGTTAGGGATTTTTGGTTCGCTGTAAGAGTTGAAACCTAGGTCTGCCCCTGTGCCAACACATGAAAGCTAGGAGTTTCTCTTATATTTTTACCCACCCATCTTACTGCACGATCTATTCTTGCACACTTTCTTGTGGAAACGTCATGTAATATCTATTTCCAATTCTCCAAACCTATATCTGAGTCAGAAGCACATGATATCATGCTTCTCCAGCTAAGTACCCCATCTGCAGTTGGGTTGATATAATCATCTTCGTGCACAGTGGTTCTATATAACTGGTTGATTTCCTCTAGATCTAAGAAAGTGGGATCTACAAACCTTTCTCCTTTTGACGGATCTAGTGGCACGATGACTCTATATTCTCTTGATTCGTATGTCATATTCCTTGTCTTCAACTTGATTATGGATTTTTTATCAACTTCCCAATCCATTCCAAGCAATGTTGGATAAGGTGTTGTACCATCTACTATTTCTATCACCTCAAAATCTACCTTAGTGTGCACTCCATCCAAATCTACTGTCACACCTTTAAGCCTTCCAATTGCAAAAACTCTATGTTGGTTTGTTATCTTCAATTGGATAGGTGAGTAGCCTAATGTGGGCTCTCCCATGCATTTCCATGTCTTATTGTGTAACACATTTACCTCCAGCCTAGATCCAGTATGATATCCCCCATATTGAAATCTCCAATGTTAGCATTCAGTCTAAATTACCTGCTTGTCCTCCCCGTTTCGAGGTGATTGAGCATTTTTTGCTCTAACTTCCCCTATACCTCTATGTTACATCTTTATAACATATTTTTCAAAACTTTGACACATGGTGGATCATTTAGTAGTTTAACAGTGAATTGTAGAAAAGTATTTATATTACTTACTTGCACTAGCGATGGTGCTTCACTGGTGTGATCCATTGATAAATACATCTCATACATTGGTACATTCTGAGTATGTCATGAGGTTGATGTAGATGCAATATATTTCTTGAGAAACTCATGTATTTCTTCCTTGACTATTTCTTTTTCTTTCCCCACATCAAATTATTTTTGTGGTTCATTGTTATTCTTCACCCATTGGTGTTGCAMTGGATCYGGTCTTGYTDCATCAACTCGCGTTTTAKCTCATCCACCCRTGACTATGTTGATGTTCCTYCCATCATCTCRRGATTCTGTAGAAATCTGTTGYACATTTTTATTTTTCTGATTTCTCTTTTCTTGAATCTTTCTCAATAATGTTGGGAAGTCCTCTGTATCATGTTCTRTTGCATGAYARTACATGCATGTCATAGGTGGATGTGGGAACTCCCTTGCAYAATGTCCTWGATTTTGGTAGTTATGTCACACTAATGGACCTCTACCTCTTCCAAATCATCCTCTACCTYGTCATCCACCTCTRTATCCACCTTGATYTCCTCAAGGTGTATTGTACTGAGGTACCTGATTGTACTGTATAGTGTTATACTRTGGATGCWCGTTGTTATAATGAGGTYGTGCAATTTTGTACAGAGGTTGTGCAATTTTGTACAGAGGTTGTGCAGTTTTGTACAGWGGTTGTACARTGTTGTACTATTGTTGTGAATTATTATATGGAGGTGGTAACTAGTTAAACTGATGTGCAACTTTCCCTATCATAATTTCTTCTTGCACCCTATAGGTGTCTGAYRTTCTCTCCTACATCAAGTCCAGTCTCCTACAATATTTTTCATCATGACCCATCGATTTGCAAGAGTTTCAATATGAATTCTTGGGTACTATCTAATACTTCTGCATCATGGGACAATGATATGGATCATGTCCATGTGTTTTATAGATCGCACACCATGGTCCTCCTATTGGAAAAGGGTTTGGTAAACCTGTTTCCATGTACCATATGAAATTTGGGCACTCATTCTTGTGGTGTCCTTCTATCCTACATGTGGTACACCAAACAAATTCTCTCTTCTCTTTTCCCTTGTTCTGTTTTAGCTGAAATGTGAGGTTCTTCAGATCCTCCTTCAACTCTTCTATTGTTGGATCTATCTTCTGATATTGGTTCTATTCCAGTTGTAAGGCTGCTTGTAGAGACTCTTCCCGATTTTGAAACTTTTGTTGACTTGAAGGGTATTTAAGATGTGGTAACAAAGAATTCACAAACAAATGCCTATACTTCATGTCATTCATGGCATACTTTAATTTCCCTTTCAAGCATTTAAATCTCTGGTCTATTTCTTAGATAGATTCTCCTAGTTTTTGTATGATCTCAATCATCTCATTCATGTATTGATCCTCTGAGCTTGGCTTCTGGAACACATTTATCAGTAATATTATTACCTCTTCCAAATCCCTTATTGTCCCTGGTGGGATGTTTACGTCTATACTCATGTACCAGTCTAGTGCGCGGTCTCTTAGTGTGATGGCTAACTATGCCAAGTTTGTGTCCTCATCCGTGAATTTTTTTTCTTCATAGATCTTTGCAAAAAAAAGAGGTTCTTCTTAGGGTCTTATGTTGACTCTCCTCAAAACTATTGTAACTAAATGGTGGGATCATGTCCTGCCATTGCAAACTACATTGGACTACTACCTATGCATGGTGTAGATAATTGAATACTACTTCCTGAGCTGGTTCCTCCAGTTGTTGTCCCTTGTATATATGTGTTTCCTCTTTTATTTCTTCCACTAAAGTCAGATTCACTAAAAGGTGGTGTTATTATTGATGTATTAGTCACACATGGGTTTAAGCATTCCACATTGACACTGACATGGATGGGAGTTCTTCCTTATTTTAATACCCTTGGAACATCTATCTTCCTTTCATATGTTGTGCAGAAGATTTCCTCAATATTCTCCATATCACAAAGATCCTCTACTTCTTCTTCATCACTCGCCAAGCCCTCTCTCTCATCTATGGCTCTCTTCTTATTATTTATCTTGTATTGGTGGGGTATTCCACTACACATTTTTCCATTTGTTTCCATGATATTATTCATCTGGTCCTCATCCATCATGATTGGGTCCATTTTCACCTTATTTTCCTTATCCATATCTCCCCCCATCCTTCCATCTCTTGTCAATTCTTCCCCCCTTCCCCCATGCACACAGGTAAGTTTAGTTGGCTGATGCCATTATGATTACACCTTTGTTATATAGTAAGATATTTATTGAAGTGTAGAACGATCTAATATACCTACCTCGAGGTCCTCTTAATAAATCCTGCTCTGCTGCACTATGAGACTTCACGATATCTACTTCAAATTATGTGATAAACCCTACAAAAATACTATCTAGCCAGAAATATACTGTGCGCGTGAATTTGTTGTTAACTTATTGTAACTACATGATCTCCACAGGGTTCCACTCGATCTTTTTTATTCGATTTATAGGGTGGTTGTCTTTCAACCTCAATAGCCACTCCTACAACATATGTGGGAAATAACAAAAAAACACTTCATGTACGTAGCTAAACACATACTTGTCTAGATATTTGCACAATGTTATTTAAGGGTTTATGTTATCCTTCCGCGCAAACTCAAGATCCTTTGTTTTCAGCCATATTTCTATCTCCACCTTCGTTGGATTCCATGGTCTAAACATGCCCCTCTATACTGTCATTTTCTACACAATTCTTTCACGGATCCCTCTCACTAAATCCCATGCAGTTCCAGCTGAAAACAAAAACATTTGTTGGTTATTTTTATCCTCTTTTTTCTTTAAGGTTGACCTAGGTTTAGATCTGAACAAGTTTCCAACAAAACCCTCTAAAACTATTGACCCTCCTAGTAAACCAAAAGGAAACACAACACATATAGTGTACTGTGCAGTCTCACCCGAGATAGTTCTATGGGAGACTGCAATGCTCAGATGCTTGCAATCTAGGAAAGAGTGGGGATAGGGGATTAGACTTTGTAATCTTTATTCATTTATTATATCATCCATCTTTATTAACTAATTTGTCGTTCTGTATTCATGCATGTAAATAAATATATATAACTACTTCATCAAGACATTCATCTAATATTCAACCATTGACAACAAAGACATAAACAATAAGCATTTCACATAACACATGAGCTACCATGGTTCACCCCCTCTTGGGATACGTCCACAAATATTTGTCTGGTTAGGCTCTTTTATTATTATTTTGTAGTATATGGTGTCGTGCGCATTACAACTTCGTTCATGCAATATCAAAATAGACTCTGCGACCTTTGTGAGACTGACTAGATCGCTCCAGGATCCTCAGCCTACAATATAACCCTCAAAGTCTAATTACTTGACTCTCCTACAACTAAACCGCTTACATAAAAGTATAAGGTCTTACAATCATTCTATTGGATTACTGAGAGGGGGCGTGAATCAATAATAGAGCAATATAATCCTTTTTAACCATATAATCCAAGTGTTATATCAATGTAGCATTATCATCCAATAACTGTAGAGTAAATAAGAAATGAACAAATGAACAATCATACACATATATAGTACACCAGTGTTTTACATGGAAACCCAAAGCAGGAGAAAACCACATAATGATTTTTCTTACATGTCTTGAATAATTACATTCATTGGAAGCACCAAATTCCTTTGTTTTCCAGCTGTAATTGGAAGGAGGTTCCAATCCCCTAGTTTCTCAGGATACAACCTGAGGGAAGCTCCAACTCCCCAATTCTATGGCTACAACTAGAAGGAGGCTACAACCCCCTATGTTCTCCCTCTACAATTGGAAGGTGGCTAAAACCACCTATCCTTTCCCCGTTCGACCACCCTGACGTAGAAGTAGAATGATGGAACCACTGTAACACTATCACTGTGAGATATACCACTATACAACTGTATCAACCTGTACCACTGACCTGCAACCAACCTGTAAAACTTCCTTGTAATCAATATGTACCTAAATTTAACATGTATCAACAAAATACAATAGGTACGCAATCTGTAGTGTTTTAACACGTGTATGTACGCTCCCTATCTGTTATGCAACCTGTGTATGTATGCGACCAAACTTTTATCCAACCTTTGGATGCCTTTTGAAATATAGGGTTTTCTTTCTTCTGAAAACTTCTAACCCTGTGTAACTTCTTTCAAATAGATCTGTAACCTATCACTGCATCCAGACTGTACCTGTACCCTATGCATGCATCCCCATACACATATCTCTCTAGTCATGTTCCAAAAGTGTGTGTAATCATGTTCCAAAAGTGTGTGTAATCGTGAAGAAGTATAATAACCCTCACATGATCTAGAATTCAAACCCTTTTTGATATTCAAACTCTCAATACATCAACTAATACAAGATATCAAACATATATCAAAAAGACCCTTAGCCATATGCCAAGAAATACAAGATTTTCCTCAACAAAAAGTATCAATGATAAATATTCCATCACTGTATTTCTATAGATCTGACTTATACATAATATCCCTTGCAGCCACAAGTATTTCTAGGGAGAATCCTCAAATCTCCATAACCATTTCTCATGCATACATCAAAATCCAATTATTCATAGAAATAAGACATGCCTTTTGAACCAATGGATAGATCTGATGTATCTAAGCACTGTAGACCTTCATGGGAGCTTGATCTCAGAATCTATAACCTCTGCATCTTCATCTTCTCAATTTTCCATGGCTTTACCAACATGTGTGCACCCTAATACATTGCCAGCCCGCGTATGCCTCAGTATGTACGCACCCTAATACACTGTCATCTCGCGTATGCCTTAGAAAATAGGGTTTTTTAGTATTCACTGTAATTCTAAGAATTTCTCCATCAACCCTTCATACTACCTCAGACTTTCACGACTTTAGATGAGTCAATGAGTATAAGCCTCACACAACAAAATATATTCAATGTGTTCAAGTGTGTTTAAATGAGAGAGACTTGCCTCTTATTTATATTTTCATGTAGCATCCCACTTTCCTTATTTTAGGGAGTTCTCCATTAACTTTATTATTTAAATAATTTCTTTTGCAAACACTTAGAATTTTTGGGGCTTCTAGATGACTCATGAGGGTCCTCCAACTCCGCATGGCCATAACTCTCTAATCGAGAGGAGTTATGTGATGTTCCACATACCACCAGAAATGGCATGACAAGCACTATCCATCTAGGATAGTTTCACTAAAAATTCACTGACTTTCATCTCATTATTCCACAATTAAGCATGGGTTCTCTAACCATACTTCTAGGATAACTCAATCCGCAAAGCGTTTTCCCGTGAGGAATTTCACCATAAGGGGATGTTGGCAGCAAATAATATAATATCTATTTTTACAAGATGCCTACACAGGGTCTTTAAATTCTCGTTATTCGTCACAACCTTTCTCATTAAATGACACTTGTTACTCGTCGCGTTCTACATACCTTCTTTTCTATTTTTGTTTTCATGACTGTAAGCATGAAAACTCACAGCTGGAATTCATACTTGATTTCCTTTTTTTATTAAAGGGTTAATGTTCATATGGTCTATTGTCAAATTTTCGTATTTCTCTATGAACATGGTTGTTTTCATGGTTATAACCCCTTGGTCTTGAACATGCCTTGGTTACATGAGTATAGAACCTCCACTCATTTAGTATTCGACTAATGTCATTGGGATTTTGATTTATGAAATTTTTAATAGTTCAATTGTTTATTTGATATATTAATCTTTGTGATCAAGTCGTGGATATGCATACTATTGTTTTCAAATGTTATGATCATTATGCGTACCATTATGCTGAGGTGTCATCACAAGTACAGTGTGGTATTATGGTTTTGCATGGCCTCAATATACACAACCTCTCTCACACGCATGGTAATTAACTCTCCTGCCATTTCGAGTTGTCTTTGCATTGCATTGAGGAAACTCAGGGCGATGGCTCTGTGTTTATTCTACCAAACCCTACCTCTAAATCTCATGTTGACTCTCTGTTGATAGCCATGGCTCATGTGGTGAGGATTGAGCCCAACGACATCCAAACATTGTTATCACTTGACAATGCCAGAGATGACTTAGAAAGGAATGGTTGGCATGTGTTTGTTGAAAAGTTTGAGGGTTTTAATTTAAAAGTTTCTCAAGAATTCATGTTGACATTCAACAGTTCCAGAGAAAAAATAGGATACATCGAGCTTGATTTAAATGAATACTTTATTATCCAAGACACCGGTCTACCAGATACGGGACAAAAATGGTTCAAATACTCAAAGGTTGAAGAGGTTCCATGGTCATTGTTGTTCACCTCAAGGAGGATTACCAGCTGCAACCGAGGTATGCATGTCTCAGCTTTAAAACCTAGATGGCATGATTTGTTAGCTATTGTGAAACAGTTCGTTACCTGTGAGGGGAGATATGGGTTGGTTTTCTTATATCACTTGCGATTTATCATGAGTTTTATCGATTTCCCCCTGAACATGCCCTATTTTCTCCTTCGAAGTCTATACAAAATGGCAAAGCAGGTTAAAAGGCAGAAATCTAATTATAGTCTGTTCCGCCATTGTTTAATCAAGATTATCATTATACATCAGTTAAAATTGAACAATGATTGTTGGGATGCTTTTCTGTTACGTAATGTTTTTGGTAGTAGTGAGTTGGGACAGGTTGACAAGCCTGTCATCATAGAAACCCTCGTGAATCCTACCATCTCTCCTCCTTCGCTCTTGCCCTGTGATCCTATTTATAATTTGGAACCCTCGACCTATCCTGACACTACCCAACCTGACACTCTACCAGATTTGTATCCAAATGAAGGTGTTAAGACTGTTAAAAAATTCATAAGGAAAAAGTGTAAAGGAAAATTTGATATCAATTATAAGAGTAAAAGGGCCACTTGTTGGGTTTCATGATGTGCCTGAAATAAAACCAAGCCCTGTGCAGACCAGAACGAAATTGTGTTAAGCGAGGATTCCAATTCAGAAATTGAAAGATTTCTGACCGAAGAATATCCATATTCATATGGACTTTGCTCTGATAAACCCTATGATTATATTACAAACCTTCCACCGTGTCTAAAGGACAATCCCGATTTCCCTGGAATCAAACTTAGTAATGAACCTACAGGTCCAATGGATGATTCCCCACCTATTAATACTATCACTGATAATACACAGTCTATTCAGTCGCAATGTAACGAATGTCGGTAATGGATCGATAGGTATTACAAAGGCATGCCTTTACTTCAGTCTCGTCTTAAGTCCTTGGAAGAACATGTGAATTTTCTAACGAAGGAGAATAAAAGGCTTCAATCCATAGCTCAAACCAAAGACAAACACCAAAAAACCACAAGGTCTATTGTTTTTAAGAATGTGGAAGCAGCGACAGCAATAGTAAATTCAAAAATTTCTTGATTAAGTCGAATCCCTTAATTTGAGGTATGATTTTTTAACAATAAGTTTAGGATGATTTTGTCTTTTTCAAATTAGAATACATGATTTTTTTTGCACAAATTACCTTTAGTTTGTTTTGATTGATTCAATAAAATATGATTCTAGTTATAATTGTAACTAGCTACAGAATCGTGAGTTTCTGTAGCTAGTTAGAAAAATTCAAATTACTTGTTTTAATAACTAAAAATGCATCTGAAATATTTTATTCTTATGTGTTTTTAGGAACCTATGATTTCTAAAGGAGATTTGAAGCACTATTGGCATCTCTCAGCATGCTATCTTTATGGTTTTTTTTTAGAATAGGCTATTAGCTTTTCATATCAAGTAGAATCTGGGAAGTTGTATCCCCCACATTTTTTGGAACAAATTAGATATTATCAACATGAAATGTTTTGATCCTGTAACCTATATAAATGTGTTGTTTTGTAAACTAAAGATCATCCTGCCTGGAGGCAAAAAACTATGGATTTATGATTGACAGACTTGAATGGAAGTTGATATTTGCACAACTTTAGCTTCTATATATCATGTTTTTATTCAAGTTATGATCATTTCGATTTGTAATTAGATTGTGACTACTTTAGATATCATGGTTTATTGCAGATTGAGATGATGAAATTTATATGATATCCATGTTTTATGTCCCTTATATAACATACAGTAATTACTCTATTCAAATTTGAGATTAGAAGATTTATCTTTTTTATTCATTGAACATTTATACACAAATTTTCACAGCAGGATTTATCTCAATGTGGCCATTTGTGAAATTATAAAATTGATGTTACTAATCTCTTATATGTTCTGTCATTAGAATTCAATCATTACTGCTTCACATTTACGAGAATCATTTGTAAGATCTGTTGCGGTTTACCTCATCAAACAATGAAATTGGATACTGTACACAGGACGGATAGGAGATGTGATTACATGTTAGTTTGCTAGTTTTATTTTATTAGTTTAATTAATACAAAAATTTCCTGTAATCTAAACTCATTTTACTGTTCATCTCTGTTTTCAATTAGATAGTTTTCTATTTCATTTCTTGTTTATAAACGTTATAAAAAAAAAAAATCAAAAAGATTGAATGATAGTTTTGTTGTCGTTAAATAAATCAATCCATATTCGATTTTCGCAGATTTAGATTAAAATTTGCATTATGTAAATGTTATACATATATTAGAGATATAATCATATGTATATATTGTACATATAATAAGTAGATATATTTTATAAATATTAGTTAGTAAACTGTAAGTATATTTTAGATTTGTATATAGTTTTCAGCGAGTGTTTTTCATTAAGTTATTTTCTTTAGTTTTTCTTTTCACTTTCTTAGGACTTAGATCGGATAACGGAGCCGCTAAACCCGTCGGAGTGGATCAATCCAAATGGCTTGGGTTAAGTAGACAACCCCAGACCAGATTCACTCCTCCAGTTGACGAGCGGTCAATTTCGCCCGTCAACAAATGGTGCTAGAAGGAGGGTCTGAAAATTATTAATGGCACGAGGTGGTCATAAGACTCCTCCACCACCTACCCGCTCACCTATAGTGAATAGAATTCATACAAATGACAACATTGTCCCTAAAAAAGAAACTACATCAAACGACGATCTACGGATCACAGTTGAACCAGTAACCCCAAATCCTACGGGTGGTGACATACAAGAGATTTTTCGCCAATCTCTCATAAGAAAACACAGTTCCTTCGCCCGTTTAAGAAAACCAAACCGACCTTTGGACCAAGCATTAAAATTCTCTGATATCAGAGAACAACTTGGAGGCACTGACCTTACTTTAAACCCTACAGATCCAATCCTCACTCCTGCAGTAGGAGGATCCAGTATACCACTATCACCACCTCCTTCATATCCTTCTTCTTCTGGAGAAGAGTCCTCTGACGAAGGCAGTTCCTCATCCCATCCTTCGACACCACCCACACCTATGGCCAACCAGAATAATCCTTCTAGACCCTAGCTTGACCAAGATGCAGTGGCCATACCTGGGCCTCAACATCCCTTACCCAAACACCCGGAGAAATGGCTCCCTAAATTTGACCCAGACTCCAAACAAATTGTCGAACATCACATCAAAAAGTTTATGTTAGCCATTAGACTCTATAGTGTCAAGCACGAAGACATAGTATGTAGATTGTTTCCCTACACCTTTGAGGGCAATGCCTCTACCTGGTACTTTGCCCAAAAACCCAACACCATCGTGTCATGGGAGAAGTTTAAATCTTGTTTTCTTGAGAAGTTCAGAGACGACAAGTCTCATGAAGTTCTAGTCATGGAGATTTCTAGTTTAAGAATGAACCCCAAAGAAAAGATAAAAGACTTTAATCAAAGATTCTTGATGCTAAAGAACCAAATCCCTACGGATTCAATGCCTGCCGAAAATCTTATTATAGCATATTATACAAAAACCTTACATCAAAGCATAGCCATTTGGGTAAAGAGATCCAAGAAAGCCACGTTGTTAGAAGCCTTCAAAGAGGCCAATTAGATCGAGAAAGATATCCTCAGCCTGAAGGAAACTACTAGAAATGAAACAGAGACTAGGTCATCTTCCAAAAAGAAAATTGAAATCCTCCCCAGACCTTCCCAAAACAAAGCCGAACCTGAAAGCTCAGATTTAGAAAACTTACAGAAAGTCGTTCAAAAATTTTCCAATCAAGTTATAGATTTGAAAAGGACGGCTGGAGAAGATTCTTCGAGCAAAGGTCCTTACAAACCCCCTTTTAGGAAGCCTTTTCCCACCAACCGACCTAATTCAAATACTGAAGGCCTAAATCTAGAAAGCATGCAATTCGCTATTCAAACGATTCTAGAAGCACTGGATAACTTGATGCCTCTTGAGATCCCTAAGGAAGTAGCTGAACAAGAGACAGTAGAAGAAGATGAATCCTCTCCGAACATTTTTGGTCATTTTTCGTATAGTATTTTTCAAGCTAATTTCGAAACAACACATCCTTACAATACTAGGAGTAAGACAACAACTAAGCCTTCTTCTGAAATCACTGTGAATTTGCCTCCAAAACAGTCTAAATCAACTGAGACTAAACAAAATTCAGTAAACCCAAGCTTAGATTATGATTTGGTTGAAGATCTAAAAAACCTTAGGGATAGTATTTATGTTTATGAATTATTAAAATTCCCTTTTCTTCTGCAAAAAATGCTACAAAATATTGCAGAGAACATAAAAAATGGCAATCCAAGCAGTAACAAAGGTGTTCGGAACAACCCCAAAATTCCTCAGAAGGCCTCCGCCAAAACTACTTCTGATATTCACGAGAAAAGAGACCTTCATGTAAATAATGTAACAAATGTAGATAAATTAGTTTTAGAGGCCGTGAGTAAAAAGAAACAAGCTTCCATCATTAGTACTCGCAGAAATGTCCCTCCATTTTTGTTAACTTTTGAAATCTTCAATAGGAACGTGCACAACTGTATGGTAGATTCAGGAGCATCATCTAATGCAATGCCTTGGTTTGTTTTTCAAAATATTAATGCCGAAGTTCAACCATCCACCTTGAAGCTCATCCAGCTTGATCGAACTAGTGTTAAAGTTATAGGCGAATTGAGAAATGTGCTTATAAGATTGTCGTCTAACCCTAAAGTTCATCAAGTGATTGATATTATTGTTGTAGATATCCCAGACGTTTATGGTTTGTTTTTAAGTAGAGATTGGTCAGAAAAGCTACATGGATATTTTGTGACGGATTGGTCTCACTTGTGGCTGCCCGAGAATGGAAAGACCAACAAAATCAAGGTAAATCGTGAACGTTACCTAAAGTTCACAGTGACGGATTTAAATGATCCCAATGAACCATTCACACCTTATGCCGATTCACCCGAAATACAGAGGATGGATACCTTTTTCGGCAATTTCATGGTCAAAACTTCCACTATCACTAACCCGGAACAACAGTCTGAAATTTTGACATATACGTAGCCAGCAGCTTCTGCCCACTGGTCACATGAAACCGAAAATAATCAAATATGGTCTCTTTACTTTGACGGGTCAAAATCCAAGGAAGGAGCTGGTGCAGGCTACATGATTATTGATCCAGCAGGTAACAAGACCCTAATTGCGTGCATGTTAGAGTTCGAATGTACAAACAACACAGCAGAATATGAGGCATTATTGCAAGGCCTCAGGGAAGCATTATATATGAACGTTCAAAATTTGACTGTCTTTGGTGATTCGAAAATCGTGGTTAGACAGGCAAAAAATTCTATCCACTTTTTATCCTCGCACCTTAAAAGCTACCAATCTAAGGTATGGAATTTGATGAATAATTTTGTTACATTTAACATAAATTCTATTCCTAGATTGAATAATTCGGAAGCTGATTTGTTAGCTAACATAGCTTCAAAACTTTTTCCTGCAGAAGGCTTATCTCCGAATGCATTCTCCGTCGAACTGTTGTTCAGACCGTCCGTCCCAAACAACATCACGAATTGGAGAGTCTTCGATGACGATCAACAGATTATAAGTTTCCTGCATATGGAAGAAACTTTCCAGGGTGCAGTAATTGACAAAGGTACTCATGACAAAAATATTTGTGACTTTATAGTAATACCAGATCCAAGATCTCCAGAATATTCATCAGACATGGTAAATTCTATCCCGAAATCTGTAGTTAGATTAGAAAAAATTTATGATCTTCATGAAAGGTTCAAAAAGTGAACTGTAAATCGAATAGTTATTCTTTGATGCATGAAAAAGTAAACTTGGGAACTAAAGACAACCCACAGTGCATTAATTTAGGGGTGGGATGTTCTGAACAAGAAAAAGCAACGTTTATTAAATTGTTTAAGGAATTCAAAGATGTTTTTTCTTGGACGTACGATGACCTAAAAACCTTTGATCCTAACATCATACAACACATTATTCCTATGAAACCCCAAACCCAACCTTTTCAACAAAAGTTAAGGAAAATGCACCCAAAACTCGAACCAACTGTCAAAAAGGAATTAAATAAAATCCTGAATGCTAAGATAATATTCTCAGTTAGGCACACAATGGGTCTCTAATCTTGTCCTTTTCCAGAAGAAGAGTGGTGAAATCCGACTATGTGTCGATTTCTGAAATCTTAATCGAGCATATGATAAAGACAACTACCCTGTCCCACCCATGGAACAGATCCTTCAACATGTATCTAGTTCTAAAAGATTATCCTTATTGGATGGTTTTTCAGGGTATAACCAAGTCCTGATGCCC
>JZKD02S1019729.1:108435-119910 GCA_000966675.3 Picea glauca | reverse complement strand
ATATTTTAGATTTGTATATAGTTTTCAGCGAGTGTTTTTCATTAAGTTATTTTCTTTAGTTTTTCTTTTCACTTTCTTAGGACTTAGATCGGATAACGGAGCCGCTAAACCCGTCAGAGTGGATCAATCCAAATGGCTTGGGTTAAGTAGACAACCCCGGACCAGATTCACTCCTCTAGTTGACGACCGGTCAATTTCGCCCGTCAACAAATGGTGCTAGAAGGAGGGTCTGAAAATTATTAATGGCACGAGGTGGTCATAAGACTCCTCCACCACCTACCCGCTCACCTATAGTGACTAGAAGTCATACAAAAGACAACATTGTCCCTCAAAAAAAAACCACATCAAACGATGATCTACAGATCACAGTTGAACCAGTAACTCCAAATCCTACGAGTGGTGACATACAAGAGATTGTTCGCCAATCTCTCATAAGAAAACACAGTTCCTTCGCCCATTTAAGACAACCAAACTGACCTTTGGACCAACCATTAAAATTCTCTGATATCAGAGAACAACTTGGAGGCACTGACCTTACTTTAAACCCTACAGATCCAATCCTCACTCCTGCAGTAGGAGGATCCGGTATACCACCATCACCACCTCCTTCATATCCTTCTTCTTATGGAGAAGAGTCCTTTGACGAAGGAAGTTCCTCATCCCATCCTTTGACACCACCCACACCTATGGCCAACCAGAACAATCCTTCTAGACCCTGGCGTGACCAAGATGCAGTGGCCATACCTGGGCCTCAGCATCCCTTACCCAAACACCCAGAGAAATGGCTCCCTAAATTTGACCCATACTCCAAACAGATCGTCGAACATCACATCAAAAAGTTTATGTTAGCCATTAGACTTTGTAGTGTCAAGCACGAAGACATAGTATGTAGATTGTTTCCCTACACCTTTGAGGGCAATGCCTCTACCTGGTACTTTGCTCAAAAACCCAACACCATCGTGTCATGGGAGAAGTTTAAATCTTGTTTTCTTGAGAAGTTCAGAGATGACAAGTCTCATGAAGTTCTAGTCATGGAGATTTCTAGTTTAAGAATGAACCCCAAAGAGAAGATAAAAGACTTTAATTAAAGATTCTTTATGCTAAAGAACCAAATCCCTACGGATTCGATGCCTGCCGAAAATATTATTATAGCATATTATACGAAAGCCTTACATGAAAGCATATCCATTTGGGTAAAGAGATCCAAGAAAGCCACGTTGTTAGAAGCCTTCAAAGAGGCCAATCAGATTGAGAAAGATATCCTCAGCCTGAAGGAAACTACTAGAAATGAAACAGAGACTAGGTCATCTTCCAAAAAGAAAATCGAAATCCTCCCCAGACCTTCCCAAAACAAAGCCCAACCTGAAAGCTCAGATTTAGAAAACTTACAAAAATTCGTTCAAAAACTATCCAATCAAGTTATAGATTTGAAAAGGACAGATGGAGAAGCTTCTTCGAGAAAAGGGCCTTACAAAACCCCTTTTAGGAATCCTTTTCCCACCAACCGACCTAATTCAAATACTGAAGGCCTAAATCTAGAAAGCCTGCAATTCGCTATTCAAACGATTCTAGAAGCACAGGATAACTTGATGCCTCTTGAGATCCCTGAGGAAGTAGCTGAACAAGAGACAGTAGAAGAAGATGAATCCTCTCCGAACATTTTTGGTCATTTTCCGTATAGTATTTTTCAAGCTAATTTTGAAACAACGCATCCTTACAATACTAGGAGTAAGACAACAACTAAGCCTTCTTCTGAAATCACTGCGAATTTGCCTCCAAAACAGTCTAAATCAACTGAGACTAAACAAAATTTAGTAAACCCAAGCTTATATTATGATTTGGTTGAAGATCTAAAAAGCCATAGGGCTAGTATTTCTGTTTATGAATTATTAAAATTCCCTTTTCTTCTGCAAAAAATGCTACAAAATATTGCAGAGAACATAAAAAATGGCAATCCAAGCAGTAACAAAGGTGTTCAGAACAACCCCAAAATTCCTCAGAAGGTCTCCGCCAAAACTACTTCTGATCTTCACAAGAAAAGAGACCTTCCTGTAAATAATGTAACAAATGTAGATAAATTAGTTTTAGAGGCCGTGAGTAAAAAGAAACAAGATTCCATCATTAGTACTCGCAGAAATGTCCCTCCATTTTTGTTAACTTTTGAAATCTTCAATAGGAACGTGCACAACTGTATGGTAGATTTAGGAGCATCATCTAATGCAATGCCTTGGTTTGTTTTTCAAAATATTAATGCCAAAGTTCAACCATCCACCTTGAAGCTCATCCAGCTTGATCGAACTAGTGTTAAAGTTATAGGCGAATTGAGAAATGTGCTTATAAGATTGTCGTCTAACCCTAAAGTTCATCAAGTGATTGATATTATTGTTGTAGATATCCCAGAAGTTTATGGTTTGTTTTTAAGCAGAGATTGGTCAGAACAACTACATGGATATTTTGTGACAGATTGGTCTCACTTGTGGCTGCCCGAGAATGGAAAGACCAATAGAATCAAGGCAAATCATGAACGTTACCTAAAGTTCACAGTGACGGATTTAAATGATCCCAATGAACCATTCACACCTTTTGCCGATTCACCCGAAATACAGAGGATGGATACCTTTTTTGGCAATTTCATGGTCAAAACTTCCACTATCACTAACCCAGAACAACAGTCTGAAATTTTGACATATACGTAGCCAACAACTTCTGCCTAGTGGTCACATGAAACCGAAAATAATCAAATATGGTCTCTTTACTTTGACGGGTCAAAATCCAAGGAAGGAGCTGGTGCAGGCTGCATGATTATTGATCCAGTAGGTAACAAGACCCTGATTGCATGCATGTTAGAGTTCGAATGTACAAACAACACAGCAGAATATGAGGAATTATTGCAAGGCCTCAGGGAAGCATTATATATGAACGTTCAAAATTTGACTGTCTTTGGTGATTCGAAAATCGTGGTTAGACAGGAAAAAAATTCTATCCACTTTTTATCCCCGCACCTTAAAAGATACCAATCTAAGGTATGGAATTTGATGAATAAGTTTGCTACATTTAACATAAATTCTATTCCTAGATTGAATAATTCAGAAGCTGATTTGTTAGCTAACGTAGCTTCGAAACTTTTTCCTGCAGAAGGCTTATCTCCGAATGCATTCTCCGTCGAACTGTTGTTCAGACCGTCCGTCCCAGACAACATCACGAATTGGAGAGTCTTCGATGATGATCAACAGATTATAAGTTTCCTGCATATGGAAGAAACTTTTCAGGGCGCAGTAATTGACAAAGGTACTCATGACGAAAATATTTGTGACTTTATGGTAATACCAGATCCAAGATCTCCAGAATCTTCATCAGACATGGTAAATTCTATCCCGAAATCTGTAGTTAGATTAGAAAAATTTTATGATCTTCACGACAAGTTCAAAGTGAACTGTAAATCAAATAGTTCTTCTTTGATGCATGAAAAAGTAAACTTGGGAACTAAAGACAAACCACAGTGCATTAATTTAGGGGTGGGATGTTCTGAACAAGAAAAAGCAACGTTTATTAAATTGTTTAAGGAATTCAAAGATGTTTTTTCTTGGATGTACGATGACCTAAAAACCTTTGATCCTAACATCATACAACACATTATTCCTATGAAACCCCAAACCCAACCTTTTCAACAAAAGTTAAGGAAAATGCACCCAAAACTCGAACCAACTGTCAAAAAGGAATTAAATAAAATCCTGAATGCTAAGATAATATTCTCAGTTAGGCACACAATGGGTCTCTAATCTTGTCCTTTTCCAGAAGAAGAGTGGTGAAATCCGACTATGTGTCGATTTCTGAAATCTTAATCGAGCATATGATAAAGACAACTACCCTGTCCCACCCATGGAACAGATCCTTCAACATGTATCTAGTTCTAAAAGATTATCCTTATTGGATGGTTTTTCAGGGTATAACCAAGTCCTGATGCCCCCTCCAGACCAACTTAAAACCACCTTCTGCACTCCATGGGGCACCTACGCTTATAGGAAGATGCCCTTTGGACTCATAAATGTCGGTGCCACTTTCTAGAGAGCGATGGACATCACTTTTCGAGGCTTAATCAATCAATCTGTCATAGTTTACCTGGATGACGTTACTGTCTTCTTGAAAAACAAAGAAGATCATCTAGCTCATTTAAGATCCGTTCTACAGCGATGTCGTAAGTACGACATTTCTTTAAATCCTAAAGAATCTATCTTCGCAGTAGAATAAGGTAAACTCTTAGGATTTATTGTATCAAGAGAAGGGATGATTATCGACCCTGAAAGAACTCAAGTCATTTCGAAACTCCCCCCTCCCTCGTCAAAAAATTCTATTCAATCTTTCTTAGGTCAGATAAACGTTGTTAGGATATTCATTCCCATCTTTTCAGAAATGGTGAGACCATTACAAAACCTAGTAAAAAAGGACATACAATACCATTGGGGACATTTAGAAAACTAGGCTTTTAATTCAATAAAAAGGGCCATAATAGATGCTCCTTCTCTAATGAGCCTCGATTTTTCGCAAGACTTCACCCTCTACACGTTCGCTTCTGACCATTCTTACGTCGTTGTCCTAACTCAAAAGAACGTTGAAAACAATGAAGCCCCAATTGCCTTTATGAGCTCATCCTTCAAAGGGGAAGAACTTAATTACCCAATAGTAGATCAATAAGCCTATGCTGTTTTCAAAGAAGTAAAGCACTTCTGATCTTATCTTTTGAAATCTAGGATGAAAATCATTGTCCCTTACCCGGCTGTCAGAAATCTGTTAGTATAGAAAGATATAGGTGAAAAAAGGGCAAACGGGGTCACATCCTTGCAAGAGTATGACATATAAATCACCCCAGCACAAATAGTAAGAGGCCAAGGGTTATGCAAGATAGTCGTTGATTCAGTTGCTGGACAACAAGAGGAAAGTGATATGTCAAATCCAGGACAACACTATCAAAATCTAATCTGTTGTACACAAAACTCTGTTAGTCCCTGGTATGATGATATAAAATTTTGTCTTGAACATGGGTCAGCTCCCCGTCACCTGGATCCCACAAAAAGAAGAGCAATAAGATTAAAATCTTCTTCCTTTCAGCTAATTAATGGTATTATATTTCGTCAAAATTTTGATGGAGTACTAATGCGTTGTCTTGAGAAAGATGAAGCAGAAAAGGTCTTATTGGAATTGCACGCAGGAGAAGCTGGAGGGAATTTTGGTGGAGATACCACTACCCATAAAGTATTAAGAGCATGTTACTACTGGCCTACAATTTTTAAATATGCTCATGCTTTGTGTCGCAAGTGTGTAATTTGTCAAAAAGCATCCGGATGGATATAGAAACCAACCTTCCCTCTGCAACCAGTTTCAGTAGACTCCCCTTTTCAGCAGTGGGGTCTTGATATTATAGGTCCAATCAATCCGCCATCTTCACAGCAGCATAATTATATCATAACAGCCACATATTACTTCACCAGGTGGTCCGAGGCTACCCCATTAAAAGATGTAAATACCAGCCAGGTAATATCCTTTTTGAATTCAAATAGTATTACTCGTTTCGGTATCCATGATTGCCTGGTATTTGATAATGATTCTTATTTTTCATCTCTTGAGATGAGTGATTTCACTATAGAAAAGGGAATTAAATTAAAGTATTCTTCCAGCTATTACCCCCAAGGCAATGGATTGGCAAAATGAACTAATAAAAATCTGATCAAAATTATCAAGAGAACGGTCTCTAAAAACCACAAAAATTGGCATAACGCACTGTTAAACGCAATCTAGGCTGATAGAGTGAATCCTAAAACTGTTGTGGGTAACTCACCTTTCTTTCTCATTTACAGTAGAGAGGCGATTCTACCACCACATGTCCTTCTTCCCTCTCTGCAGCTATCACAGAAAATACAAGAAGAGGATTGTCCCCCTTTCGAGAATCGAATTAACGCTTTGTTAAAATTAGAAGAAGTGAGGGCTCAAGCGAAACAAAAATTGGATCAACATCAACTCATTGTTAAAAGTTGGTTTGATTCCAATTCTACCTTTGATAGAAATTTTGAGGTAGGTGACCTTGTCCTAAAATGGGACAAACCGCATGAGGGAAAAGGAGAGCATACAAAGTTTCAGAACTTGTGGCTAGGAACATTCTTGATTGCTGAGAAATTGGGTCCCAGTTCCTTCCGATTACAGAATTTAGAGGGACAGATAGACACCTATCTGGTGAATGGCGAAGCTCTAAAAAGGTATTTCACCTAATGACATTCCCATGTACACTGTGTAAATATTTTTGTTTTTCTTGCTTTTTGTTTTTCTTTGATGGTTTGTTTTGATTTTTCCCCTATGCTTACCAGTTTTTCTTTTTGAGACGCACATGCCTGCACCATGAACTAGTTCAGACAAAGAGAACAGAAAAATTTCCCCTCTAAAATGACTACTGAAGGTTGTTTAAGCATCAATTATGATATTTTTCTGAAGTTTGCAACCATGTTAAAGAAAACTTGTTGTTTGAAAAGCGTTTCTTGATTTCAATCTGTAATTGAAGCTATTCACGATCATCCATAAAAAATTCTTCTTACGCTGTCCCTGTTCCTTAAGAGAACAAATCAGATATGTATCCCCGCCCTCAAAAGTCAGTTTATTAACAAACTATCTCTAGATCTTAATGAAGGACAGTTAAAAAATTTCCTCAAGGTCTGTAATTTACTAAAATATGTCCAAAAATCAGGATTTTCAGCGTCACCCCGCTCTATTAAATATCTTTAAAACTAAATAAACCTTCAGAGAGTTGTGGTAAGTGCTTGTAAACCCGTCGGGATACTGAACAGGTCTACTGGTAGCGGGTAAATTCATGCATGACACCAATATAACTTCGTCGGGGTACTGAACAGGCCCGCTGGCAATGAAGCAATGTTAGGTATATGAAAATTCTCAGATATGGATTCTTTTTTACCTTAAATGTCCTTCATTCTGATCTGAAACTTCTTGGTAGGATACAGATATCGGAGTGAGTTAAATGGAATCCCTGTCGAGGCTATGGACGCCTGCTGGCAGCAACGGCTCTGTCAACGGTATTGAAGATTTTAACTTTAATATTGTGACTCTCTTTTGTCAAGATTGTCATCAATTTTTGTCTTGTAAAATAACAGTAATCTGAAACTGGAATGTTTTATAATTGATAATGATGTTCAAACAACTCCTTAGTTGTTTTCGATTTGAAGTTTTTTCTGATTATCCCAATCTGGACTCATTCGTTTGGTAGAGATAACTGCTTCTACCAGTGTGTTTCCATTGTTGGCAACAAATAATATAATCTCTATTTTTACAAGCTGCCTACACAGGGTCTTTAAATTCTCGTTACTCGTCACAACCTTTCTCATTAAATGAAACTTGTTACTCGTCGCATTCTACATACCTGCTTTTCGATTTTTGTTTTCATGACTGTAAGCATGAAAACTCACAGCTGGAATTCATACTTGATTTTTTTTTTTTTGATTAAAGGGTTAATGTTCATATGGTCTATTGTCGAATTGTCGTATTTTGCTATGAACATGGTTGTAACCCCTTGGTCTTGAACACACCTTGGTTACATGAGTATAGAACCTCCACTCATTTAGTATTTGACTAATGTCATTGGGGTTTTGATTTATGAAATTTTTAATAGTTCAATTGTTTATTTGATATATTAATCTTTGTGATCAAGTCGTGGATATGCATACTATTGTTTTCAACTGTTATGATCATTATGCGTACCATTATGCCGAGGTGTCATCACAAGTACAGTGTGGTATTATGGTTTTTCATGGCCTCGATCTACACAACGTCTCTCACACACATGGTAATTAATGCTCCTGCCTACCATTTCGAGTTGTCTTTGCATTGCATTGAGGAAAATCAGGGTGATGGCTCTATGTTTATTCTACCAAACCTTACCTCCAAATCCTGTGTTGACTCCCTGCTGATAGCCATGGCTCCTGTGGTGAGGATTGAGCCCAATGGCATCCAGACATTGTTATCATTTGACAATGCCAGAGATGACTTAGAAAGGAACGACTGGCGTGTGTTTGTTGAAAAGTTCGATGGTTTTAATTTAAAAGTTCCTCAATAATTCGTGTTGACATTTGACGGTTGCAGAGAAAAAATAGGAGACGTCCAACTTGAGTTAAATGAAGATTTTATTAGCCAAGACACCGGTCTACCAGCTGTGGGACAAAAATGGTTCAAAAACTCAAAGGTTGAAGAGGTTCCCTGGTCATTGTTGTTCACCTCAAGGAGGATTACCAGCTGTGACCGAGGTATGTCTTTCTTAGCTTTAAAACCTAGATGGCATGATCTGTTATCTATTTTGAAATAGTTCGTTACCAGTGAGGGGAGATATGGGTTTGTTTTCTTATATCACTTGCGATTACTCATGATTTTTATCGATTTCCCCCTAAACATGCCCTATTTTCTCCTTCGAATTCTATACAAAATGGCAAAGCGGTTTAAAAGGAAGAAATATGATTCTAGTCTGTTCCACCATTGTTTAATCAAGATTATCATTATACATCAGTTGAAATTGAACAATGATTGTTGGGATTCTTTCCTGTTACGTAATGGTTTTGGTAGAAGTGATTTGGGACAAGTTGACAAGCCTGTCATCAAAGAAACCCTCGTGAATCCTACCATCTCTCCTCCTTCACTCTTTCCCTGTGATCCTATTTCTAATTTGGAACCCTCGACCTATCCTGACACTACCCAACCCGACACTCTACCAGATTCGTATCCAAAGGAAGGTGTTAAGACTGTTAAAAAATCCATAAGGAAAACATGTAAAGGTAAAGTTGATATCAATTATAAGAGTAAAAGGGTCACTCGTTGGGTTTCATGATGTGCCTGAAATAAACCCAATCCCTACATAGACCAAAACACAATTGTTTTAAGAGAGGATTCTGATTCGGAAATTGAAATATTCCTGGCCGAAGAATATCCATATTCACATGGACTTTGCTCTGATAAACCCTATGATTATGTTACAAACCTTCCACCATGTCTAAAGGACAATCTTGATTTCCCTAGAATCAAACTCAATAATGAACCTACAGGTTCAATGGATGATTCCCCACCTGTTAATACTATCACTGCTAATACACAGTCTATTCAGCCGCAATGTAATGAATGTCATTCATGGATCGATAGGTATTACAAAGACGGACCTTTACTTCAGTCTCGTCTTAAGTCCTTGGAAGAATAGGTGAATTTGCTAACGAAGGAGAATAGCAGAATTCAATACGTATCTCAAACCAAAGACAAACACCAAAAAACCAGGGTCTATTGTTTTTAAGAACGTGGAAGCAACGACTGCAATAGTAAATTCAAAAATTGCTTGATTAAGTCGAATCCCTTAATTTGATGTATGATTTTTTAAAAATAAGTTTAGGATGATTTTTTCTTTTTCAAATTAGAATACATGATTTGTTTTCATAGATTACCTTTAGTTTGTTTTGATTGATTCAATAAAATATGATTCTAGTTATAATTTTAACTAGCTACAGAATCGTGAGATTTTGTAGCTAGTTAGAAAAATTCGAATTACTTGTTTTAATAACTGAAAATGCATCTGAAATATTTTATTCTTATGTGTTTTTAGGAACCTATGATTTCTAAAGGAGATTTGAAGCATTGTTGGCATCTCTCAGCATGCTATCTTTATGGGTTTTTCTTTATAGTAGGCTGTTAGTTTTTGGTATCAAGTAGAATCTGGGAGGTTGCATCCCCCACATGTTTTGGAACAAATTAGATGTTATCAACAGAAAACGTTTTGATCCTGTAACCTATATAAATGTGTTGTTTTGTAAACTGAAGATCATCATTGCCTGGAGGCAAAAAACTATGGATTTATGATTGACAGACTTGAATGGAAGTTGATATGTGCACAACTTTAGCTTCTATATATCATGTTTTTATTCAAGTTATGATCATTTCGATTTGTATTTAGATTGTGACTACTTTAGATATCATGGTTTATTTCAGATTGAGATGATGAAATTTATATGATATCCATGTTTTATGTCCCTTATATAACATACAATAATTACTCTGTTCAAATTTGAGATTAGAAGATTTATCTTCTGTATTCATTGAACATTTATACACAAATTTTCACAACAGGATTTATCTCAATGTGGCCTTTTGTGAAATTATAAAAATTTTGTTACTACATCTCTTATATGTTCTGTTGTTAGCATTCAACCATTACTTCTTCACGTTTACGAGAAGAATTTGTAAGATCTTTTGCGGTATACCTCATCAAACAATGAAATTGGATACTGTACATAGGACGAATAGGAGATGCGATTACAGGTTAGTTTGCTAGTTTTATTTTATTAGTTTAATTAATACAAAAAATTCCTGTAATCTAAACACATTTTATTGTTCATCTCTGTTTTCAATTAGACAGTTTGCTATTTCATTTCTTGTTTATAAACGTTATAAAAAAAAAAATGAAAAAGACTGAATGATAGTTTTGTTGTGGTTAAATAAATCAATCCATATTCGATTTTCGCAGAATTAGATTGAAATTTGCATTCTGTAAATGTTATACATATATTAGAGATATAATCATATGGATATATTGTACATATAATAAGTAGAGCTATTTTATAAATATTAGTTAGTAAACTGTAAGTATATTTTAGATTTGTATATAGTTTTCAGCGAGTGTTTTTCATTAAGTTATTTTCTTTAGTTTTGTTTTTCACTTTCTTAGGACTTAGATTGGCTAATGGAGCCGCTAAACCCGTCAGAGTGGATTAATCCAAATGGCTTGGGTTAACTAGACAACCCCGGACCGGATTCACTCCTCTAGTTGACGAGCGGTCAATTTCGCCCGTCAACAGGGGACCACTTTGGAGTTCATCCATTTGTACTTCTTATCAACCATGACAAGAAAATAACGAGTCATCTTTACCTAAAACAAACTTGGGTTCATTACCCAAACCTTTTTTCTACTGGAATTTGCTACTGAACTTTCTTCAAGGGTTGACATCATTGACAATCAACCTTAATCAACACATTCTCCTTCTCAACCAAAACAATACTCTCTCTCTCTCTCTCTAACCACCCACTAACCTCGACTTCCTAGGTGCTTCTCTCTACTTATTTTTGGATCATCAACCATTAAAATCCTATTCCAAAAAGCTAACCCTAACGTGGTTAGGTTTTCCTGCATGCACACCATGCATGCTTTCCTTGTACATGTTGCTTTTCCTTAATATTCGACGACTGATTTTCCTTAATTTCTGACGTTGCTCCTCTGTTTTCCAGCGTTTCTTTATTTCCTTGAAAACTTCTTTGAATTTTCCTAAAATTGGCCTATGCCAACAAGCCATTTAGTTATCCAAATTTTAGTGAAGCAATAAATAGGGTGGAAATATACATAACCTATTTGAAATGATATAGTACAACCTAGATAGGATTTCCATTTTATTTTCC
>JZKD02S1019729.1:19804-35645 GCA_000966675.3 Picea glauca | reverse complement strand
CCATGCATCTCCATATATGACCAGGTAAAAATGTCTTGGTATTACTAAAAGAGAGATTTGTAAGCAACGATTTATTTAGGGGAGCATGCGGTGCCTATGGTGATCTCTTCTATAATGCTTGTTTTAATGGAAATGTCAATTTTGACTATGGGGGAGATGTTGGCCATGTTCCCTTCTTCAAAAGAATGGGGGGTAGGGATAGGGTTTTTGAACTAGTCAATATGCCCCAGAGGAATAAAATCTTTGGTTTTGATTGCACACAGGGAGGCTTGGGTAGGAGGGTGAAAGGCCTTGTGTGAGAGGAAAAGTTCTCGATGATGGAGCACATTCCATGGGAAATCGGGGGTAGTTAGTTCCTCCAAGATATCTTCGTTGCGGTGGAAAATGAGAGAAGACAGAGGATCCTAGGAGATGGTAGGGGGAACCATCAATGGGTAAGTGTTATTGTCCTCGAGAGATGAGGACGTAGAAGGGATATCATTTACAGGGTGTGATGGCTCTCTTGACATAAACCAAATTTCACGACACTATGGATGGTATCGCATTCATGTGGAGACTAACGAAGAAATATAACGAATGTTAGTAATGTGAGCGGAAGTAAGGAGATCCAAAGGGGGCTCAGGAAGTGATGTGTGGCATACTATGACTAATGTTTGGTGGAATTGAGGTAGAGCTGGGAAATGATGAGTGTAATGGTCATATTCTGAGCATATGGCACAAGAGAAATTGGTTTGTAACCCTTCCGTGCATGTGGTTGAGGACTCCATGGTATCAATTGATGTACTAGGTGGAGTGGTAAGAAATGGGGTTTCTTTAGGGAGCTGGATAATATTGCACAACTCTGGAAGAGTAGGACATATGTTAGTGGGGTGTCCTTCTCTTTCGCATAGTGCACAGAAGGGGGTTGAGCTCGGGGAGGGAGTGGGGAGATGGGCCCATTCTTCCTTCTTCTACCCCTAGTGGTAGTGGTGTTGCCTCTAGTTGGGGGTGAGGGTGGTGTGGAGGGATCATGTATTGGGTTCTACATTAGAAATACCTCTGTCTGAGGAAGGAGATACGGTGAAGGAACCATAGCAGGTGGATGGAGATACCATATAGGGATGGCGAGCACCATGTTGGTAAGGATGAGAGTAGCATCTACCTGGAATGCTTGTACTCTAGGTGGGGGGTAGAAAAAGGGGATTTGGGTAATGGCTTGGGGGACTATCTCCCAAACTGGGATTTTACCTTGGAGGGGGGGGGGGGAATCTGGAACAAGTGGTGAGGTGTTGTTTTCAGGGAATTCCTGAGGTAGTGCTCCTCTGACTGCTGGAACTTCGATTTGGGGAGATGTTTTAGTAAGATGAGTATTGTCTCTGATATCTGTTCCATTAGAGGAAACTATGCACACTTTTGCTGAAATAGAAGGGTTTAGGAGAGGTGATGCTCCATGATAAGTCCCTAACAAGGATGGGTCCTTGAATAATCTAGGACCCATGTTGATGATTGAAAAATAATTTGAGCTAGTACAAACAAGGGGGATAATGCTATCAATGTTGGCAAAATGATTAGGCTCGTAATGTGTAAGTTGGTCGATGGTGACGATTTTCCTGTTATGGGGGAACATCATCGTATGAAACACAGAGAGGCTATTTCCTTCATAACGTACATGTATCTACACCCGAACAAGATATTGTAATCAAGTGGGGCATCGATAAATTCAATGTCAATGAGGATGGTTTTTCCCCCAAGTTCTATGGGGACATTTTGGAAGAGCCCTTTAGGGGATGATGGTCGATCATCATAAACTCTCAGGGTGATGACAGATGGTACTAAATCAAGTGAGCCGAGTTGCTTCCATACTATTTTTGATATGATGCATGTGGATATACCTTCATCGATGATGCACCGATGAACTGTGATGTTCCAGATCTTAATTGGTATCTGAAAAGCTACCAGGGCGGGGAAACATGGTTCTCCGCTATCTCGGTCAAAGAAAGGATTTGCGTTGTGATGGATAGGTTTGGAGGACCTCGAAAATAGACATGGCTGCAGGATATTGTGCTAATTCATTGACCCAAACTATAGTTATGGGCTTCCCTAGCATAGGGGTTATGTACATTCCATCATAAAGGCATGCGGGGTATATGAGGGTTTGGTTCAGTGTTAGGGAGGGTAATAATCAATGGTTGTTCAGATGTAGCGGGATATTCTTATGAGGTGGTTGGGGTAGAGTTAGGAGTCATTCCATATGGATGACACATGTTTTCAAAATAATCTCTTCTTTGTTGGTAGGGAGGATATTGAGATCAGTCGGATTGTCAGGTTGATTGGGACCTGGGTTTTGATATTGTCCCATTTGCAATGGGTCGAGTTTATCTTGTGTTGGGTATTCATCATGCCTTGGTGTGGAATAGGTTTTTACAAAATAGAAGGAGGTGGTGGTTGCAAATAATGTTTTGGGTCCTGTTGGGGGGCAGGCAATTCTAGAGGGCATTGTGTGTTCATGGATTCTTTCATCCATTTGTAATCGACAATTTTGGGGAAATCGTGAGTATAATGTCCATACTCACCACATAGAGAAAAATGGAAATTAGTTCTTAGGTTATTGTTATTCCCTTTTTGCGGTTAATTTCTATTGTTTCCCCCTTGGGGGTTTGGTTTCCTTGATTTTGGTTTCCCCCAACGGGACGGTTTTGTTGGGGGTTATTTCCTCCTAGTCCCGGGTTGTTATTGTTTCGATTTTTCCCTTTCTTCTTGGCATTATTCAGCTGATGGGCCATATTTTCCATGTTCAACTTTTCAAAAGTGTGAACTTGTTGAATGGGAGAGGGTTGAAAAAAATACGTCGGCATGTGGTTGTCCTGGTGGAGGAGCAATCGACTAGGGAGGACCAGAAAAAGGAAAGTATGGATTGTTTTGTGGAGATGATCCATATGGAGTGTAGGAAGTTGAATCAATTCTACTACTTCTAGGGTTGTATGTGGGGGTTGGGGGTGGACTTGTACTAAATTGAGAGACCAGAAGCATCTGGGGTACCGGTGGGGGTCCCCCCAACGACTGAGAGGGAACAATAGGATATGACTATTGGTGCATGGGAGGAGGGAAATAATATGTCCCTCCATATGGTTGCATATATTTATTTTCACCATAAGTGGGTGATGGGTGGCCGTAAGGGTTAATATGTTTCATAGAACCAATCAACCCATCTGCAACATGGTACATCCCAGGTTTTTCTTGGACAAATGGTATGGGTCTGGGTGAATCAGGAAATGTTGTGTATAAGTAACCTGATTGAGAATATATGAGGTCAAACTATTGGGATTTTTTTATGGCTTACTCCTCTAATTGAGGAAAAGTGGATGCTACATCCTTGGAAATAGCAGAGATGAGCGATTTAAGAAAATAATTGAGGCATTGTTCTTTGGTGGTTTCTTCTTTACACAAACTACATCGTCGATGCCATTCATGGATGTGGTCAGATATATGGATAGAAGTGGTTTGTTTGAACTTGGAGAGGAGTTCTAATACAGTATCATGACAAACTGGTAATTGAAAAAATGACAAAAAGGCCTTGGCCAATGATTCAAAAGTCACATGGGACTATGATTTTTCGTCCACATACCATTTGGCTGATGAACCAAGGAGATTTCTTTGAAATAACCTCAAGAGGATGGAATCATCCATGATGTTTTTTTAAGAGAACCATAAGTGAAAGGTCATAACCTGGTTGGTGGGATATTCCCCTGGTTTTCCTTCAAACTTTGGAATATCTGAAGGCAATTTTGTGGGCATATTGGGCCAAGTGGCATCATGCAAAATGGGATCATTCATGAGTTTGGTTAAATCAAGAATATTGAGGGATTCCAAGTATGGAATATGGATATTTGGAGGAGGGCTAGTTCCATCCATTGTGTGTGTAGGTAATGAACATGCCCCTTGGGAGGGATTTTGTGGGTTTGTACTTATCCCTTGAGAGGAATTTTGACTACCACCTCCATGTGAAGGAGAACCAATAGATGGATGGCCTTGGGTATTAGACCCAAGAAATGTGGAACCAAGTAAAGTTGACCCCAAAATAGTGGCACTCACTGGGGTGTGAGATTGTTGAGCCGGTGATTTGGAAAGACTAGGAACTCCTCCTAGAATAGGGGGGAGATTCTGTAAGCATCTAGAACAACGAGGATTCTGTGGTTCCCCTATGGTTCTGACTAGAAAATTTAATGTGTGAAAATGGTGACAAGATAAATAAATGAACAAGAGCTTTGTATATTTTTTACCTTCATAAGATAGTATAACTCACAATTTCATGTAATCAAATGAACATCATACATAAATCAACTACAAATAAACAAGCATGTGGATAGGTGGATTTTTTCTGCGTAGGGGAATAATAAAAACAAATGCTCCTGTCCTAAAATAACTAATGTCCTTCCTCTCAATTTAGCACCGGGCCTTCCAATAGAACTCAAAAGTGGGGTCTGAAGCCACTGGAAGAGGAACTAGTGAAGGTTGAAGTAGTAAGTTATAATGAGGGGTAGAGGGTGCATATCCTGAAACAATATTTTCCAATAGCCACACAAGATCTGATCAAGGTGAAATTGCAACCCACAACCACCACCTGGGTAGATATCTTATGTTTGGCCACTAAGTACCTCAGTCAAAGTGCGACATTTAGATTTGTGGCCTAAGAAATGGATCACAAGATGGATACCCTCACAAGAGTTGGGTGACTCAAGGAGGGATGCGCAAAACAACCAGACCTCGACCTTCGACCCTTCCTTATGGTGTAGGAACACTTGACTTGGAGGATTTGAAAGATACCTATTCTCAACTTCTATTGTTTCAAAATGTGAGGCCATGATAACGGGGGGTTATTTGGATGCTTACCCCTGAGATCCTAATTAGATTAAAAAAATTATTTTGGCATATCGTGTGGAGGATTAATTTAGTGCGTTCTTAGAAATTATTTAGATTTGGTGGGCTGAGAGATTGGAGTCATGGACCAATGTCATTTGAATTAAATTTGTGAGGATAATTTCCAAAGAAGTATTCGGATCTTTCAAAATTATTTGAAGTAATTGTGGGTACGTAAAAAGAAATCTTACTTTGACATCCACTATTCTAATAGAAATTATGTGTGTGAGGAGTGGATTTGTGTGCAAGAAGCTGAAAATTGTGCAAAATGATTTTTAATTAGTTAGGTGTGATATTGCAACATGTGGGGTTCATTCAACATTGGGGTGGTCGAATAGGTTATAAATTATCCCCGTTGTTATCACTGAAAAATATCCTGCAACATTGCACACAATGGTTGAAGAAAGACATCAATGCCTGCATCAATTAGTCCACCTACAACACAGAAGTCCATCAAAAAGTCAAAAAACTATATACTTGGTTCAAAAATCAAAGTGCACAAATTCACCAAAGGAAGCATAAACATAGTGCGCAGAATACACAGGCTAACACAGCCTGCAGTGCACACTGTGCACAAGATGTGCAACTATATACAAGAAAATCCACGCACTTCTCATGAATGGATCAGTTATGAATCTTGTCGGCCTCTCAACCACTTCTATTCTGACCCCCAACATGATTTGACACTCATATTTGAGTGAAATCTAGCTTGGAGGTTGGTCAAGGGCTAGGAAGTGCCCTAAAAGGCCCCTTTTTCACACTATGAACCAATTATATCTTTCCATGAATGGACACTATAAATACGTTCCATGGGTGTGCTAGAAAAATAAGAACTTCAAGGTATTGTTATGTTGCAAGAATTCTTCTTTGAGAAACCTCTTTTCTCTTTGAATCATTCAAGCACTATAGCAAGGGCCATTCCACTCACCTCTTGATAGTATTGGCATTGTATTTCTTCACCATTGTCACTTACCATTGCAAGAAGAGAATATCTCTCTATTAGGGAACTCAAGAGCCCTCCCAAGGAGGAAGAGGGGATTCATAAGTCCCTGCCTTTCTCTATGGTGTTTATTCTATCAATATATTGATCCATTGGAAGCTATATATTGGTCATTTTTATTCCCTTGTGATTTTTCCTAAGAAAAATTAAAAATGGAAGATTTTCATAGATTATATAGAACTAAACAAAACCATTCAAAATACCATTTTCCTCTACCTTTCATATAACAAGTCCTCGAGATGTTATAAGGGAATACATACTTATGTTTCCTCGATGGGTTTAATGTATATAATAATATCCAACTTTCCCTCAAGGATCAAGATAAAACCACTTTTAACTACCCATGGGGAACCTTTTCTTAGCAAGTATTTCCCTTTGGTATTTGTAATGAAGTTGCTACATTTTACTAGATTGTTCTTGGTACCTTTTCATATTTGATTCATTATTGTGTAGGAGTATGTATGGATGAATTTATAGTGTAAGGTAACATGTTTTATAAATATTTAGTTATTATGGAGAAAGTACTCAAGCAATGTAAGGAAAACAATTTTTCTCTCAGTTATGAGAAATGTCACATGCTATTGACTTAAGGGATAGTTCTTGGACATTGTATTTCTCCTACTAGAATCAAGGTGGATCCTACAAAATTTGAGGTGATAACCAATATTTCTGTTCCAGAAAAAAAGAGGATGTTCACATTTTTTTAGGACATGTTGGTTTCTATCATTGTTTCATTGAAAACTTTACCAAAATTGCATCTCCTATGTTTTATTTACTGTCTAAATATGTAGAAGTTTCTTGGATTGACCAATGTCAACTTGTTTCTAAAGCCTTGAAATAAAATTTATTCATCACACCAGTATTGAGGGGACCGAATCGGTCCTTTCCATTTCTCATTTCCACACATTCTTACGACACATACATTAGGGAATCCCTTGGATACAAAGAAGAAAAAAAATCCTTATGTAATTTATTTTGTCAGTAAAATTATTGCTCCAACAAAATTGAATTACATAGTGACTGAAAATAAATTTTGGAAGGTAATATATGTTATTAATATATTTATGCACTATATTAATAGATATTCTATGTTTGTACATATTAATAATCCTACCATTCATTATTTAATGAATAAACCCATTACTAATAGCAGAGTGACTAGGTGGTTATCACTTTTGTATGAGTTTCACATCACCATCATTGATAATCATGGAAGGGAGAATGTTGTTGTGAAATTTCTTTATAGACTTACTAATGATAGGGATGTTATCCCTATCGAAGATTTTTTTCCTAATGAAAATATATTTGCATTATCTACTAACAAACCATGGTTTGTAGATATTACTAAATATTTATCTACAAGAAAACTTTCAACACATCTCTCACCAAAGGAAATGAAGAATATTATTAAAAATGGTGCAATGTATTCCTGGTTTCAAGGATGTCTCTTTCACACAAGGATGGATCTCATAATATGACATTGTGTTTAAGAGGATGAGATTGATGACATCCTAAAATTTTTTCATGATGAACCATGTTTGAGGGAATTTTTCTAATAAAAGGACTATGTGTTAGCGTTAGAAGTTGTTCCTAGACTGCTTTAGGAACAAGCCTAGAACACATTAAATTAGAAATGATTTGGTTGGGTTTTTAGGAAAACTTAGAGAGTGGTAGGATCAACATGAAGGCAGTGAAATGATTTCAAATCAACAGTTGGCCATTGGGCATGGAGTCCATTAAAACAAATAACATGTCTTAACATTCTATGGGAAGCAGTTCAAGCTAACAAAACTTAGATCAGCTCCAAGGCTATAGAGAAATGGAATGAGGAAATGAAGAAAACAAAAATGCAAGTTAACCAAAAACCACCATGATTCTTGATACACTTACAGGTAAGAATACTCAACATTCATAAACCCTTTCTGACTGTGAATATAATAACTTGAATATGCATGTGGTGAAAATTAAAGCATAACCAATAAAATAACTCTCTTAGCACAAAATTTGCATACGTATACTCGATAGCAGCAAAATAAATATTCAAGAAGATGAAAGAAAAATTATTAACACAGAATAACAAACTAATCATAAACTTTGTTATCAATTGAAATCTTTACATAGAAGCCTTGGAAGGATCTTCAAAATATTACATATGTTGTTCACCTTCTACAACTCTCTCTCAATCCCCCAGAATGAATCCCCCCACCCTCACTCTTTAAATTCCTCTATTTTATAAATATATTAAATTATTCTCAATATCCAAGAAAAATGGATCCAAAAACCTCCATCCCAAATTCAAAATGATGAGGTGGCTAGGCAATTTTTAGGAAAAATAAACTATCGAAATTTTGGAAAACTAAAGCTCATAGATCCACCTGTTTCTCCCAAACCATGACACTTGTGTAAAATATGAGAGAGGTTTTTGTATATGAGTCCATTATTTAGAAAAAAAAAAATCACTTTTCAAAAATAACCTTCCAGCTACCCGTGATCTGTTCCCAAAGATAATGACTAAAACAAGAAAATTTCTGAATTTCTGAATCTGAAAAATGAGTTTTAAAGATTCATTCGAATCTCCCAAACGATGAAACATGTGTAAAATATGAGAGAGGTTTTTTTATATGATCCCACTATTGAGAAAAAAATATTTCACTTTTTCAATAATAACCTTCCATCTTCCTGGGATCTATTACCAAAGATAATGACTAAAACAGAAAAAATTCCTGAATTTATGAATCTGAAAAATGAGTTGTAAAGATTCATTCTAATATCCAAAAAAATAACACTTGTTTATAAAATGAAAGAGGTTTTTTTATATGAGTCCATTTTTTAGAAAAACCTCTTTCAATTTTCAAAAATAACCTTCTATCTTCCCAATATCGGTTCCCAAAGATAATGACTAAAACAGGAAAATTCCTGAATTTTTGGTAACTTCTTGCTAAAAATTAGGTCAATGTGATGATGTGTTCCCAAAATATTATCCATTAAGAATGATACCTTTCCTCTTATCTTAATTGATTGATCTCCAACTCACCTCAGCAAGTAAATAGGTTGAATAGGTGGCTGATCTCATAATCATCCTCCAAAACCGTGTCATTTTCCTAAAAGCAGGTTGCACTATAGGAACTTCCCATAGCGCCCTTTTCAAAATCTTAGTTTTAGACTTTAAAAACCCTCATATGACCTTAAGATGGAAAAAAATATGCTAATAATACCTTATTATCTTTATATAAGAAAAATATGAATTTTTAAGACCAAAATTTGATCATGAAAATATTAGTGCTAACATTGGCTCGACGGGGGATGGAATGCTCCCTATGAGCTGCCAAGAACAAGAAGATATGTGACTTCATCCATTGGGATATGGAGTCATTCATCTCATTCCAAAATTCTGCAACTTACTCTGAAACCAAAACATACTGCTAAAAACCAAATATAAACGGAATGTTGTACTCAAATTGAAAATCAAATACTTGCATTGTGAGCTTATTTATGCACACTCCTACTCCTACTCCAATCGACTGAAATGTTGCTTGATAAAGTGTAATCAACTTTCCAATGAATCCATAAAGCATCTGACTGATGTAATTTAATCCTTGTTTGTAGCTAAGTAAGCGGGCATGAACAACAAAAATTCTAGAAAAAACATGTACTCACAACTGCAAATAGATGATATGCCAAAACTTGCATCATTTGGGATCTACGGAAATGAAAAATCCATCCAGACTGCTATTGGATCTTGAAGAACATGGAAATATTTTAACTAATTTAAAAGATCAAAATGTTGTTTCTTGAAACCCACTACATGAATAAGATTGGGCTGCTCTTGCTCTCCTTGCAATAGCTTATGAAACTCATATGCTTCACAACCACTAAGGGAAACAAAACAATATTTAAATTGTTGATTAATTCCTTGAACAAGAGACTCATTTGTAGCATTTAAAATAGTAGGAATTTCATCAAAATCATAAGGCAACATTGTATTATGAAGAGGAAAAACATCATACTCATAGGATTCTTCATTATGAGCAATAGGTAAAGAAGGAAAAATTGTATCTTCAAGAATATGATCTGAACCAATATCCTTCTCAAGCTCTTCAACACAAGCATATTCTTCATGACTATCAAATTATTTACATAAAAAATCAAATTCATGAGAACATCTTTCATAAGGAAGGTCAACATAATATCCTTGCTTAAATGCAACATGGAATTCCTTCAGCAAATGAATGCTAGCAATAGGAAGGGATTGACACCATTCATGAGTATGTTCTTCCAAAGAGAATATAAACATCTTGATTAAGACATCCTTGTGAACAAGAACGCATTCAAGCATGTATTTATGAAAATTTAATAAGTGCTCACCAGGATGATCATGCCTTCTTCCTCTGAAACTGGGAAGATAGTAATCCCATTCAACTATAGTAGGCACTAGATGTGGAAAGCCAACTATGTTTGAGAAATTACAAAATGCATACCTCTAAGAAAGAATATCATCCATTTCAAACCAGTGAAGTAACCAATAAATTCATCTATCATGAAACTATAGTCATTAGGTAGAAAATTGCAATCTAACTAGTGTCCTTCTCTTGTCTACCATCAAGAGTTGGATTTGTTCAATGTCATTCTCCCATGGAATATCACTTCATTCTTTGCTCCTCGGCAATGATGCCAAAATATGTTAATGCTAGAAGTTGTTCATAGACTACTTTAGGAACAAGCCTAGCACACCTTAAATTATAAATGATTTGGTTGGGTTTTTAGGAACACTTAGAGAGTGGTAGGATCTGCATGAAGGCAGTGAGATGATTGCAAATCAACAGCTGGCCATTGGGCATGGAGTCCATTAAAAACAAATAACTGTTGAACAACTGAGAGGGGGGGGGGGTGAATCAGTTGTACCTATGCTTAAACAATTATGCTTATTTTAAAATCTTTACACAACATTTAATGATAGTCACAATAATGCAGGGAAGTAAGAAATAGAACATTCAGCATCAGTCACACATATGAGATACACAGAGACAGATATTTCTTGAAGAAACCCATACAGGGTAAAAACCTCTTCTTCTTTATATGATAAGTAATATTTACATTATTTACATTATCATACATATGAGCACCAACTCATAATGAGGCTACAACCTTTGTTGTGCAAGCAACAACTTGCTGAGAGCACCAACTCTTTGTTTTCTCTAGCACCTACTAGAAGGAAGCACCAACTCCTCGGTTTCTCTAGCACCCACTAGAAGGAAGCACCAACTCCATGGTTTCTCTAGAACCCACTAGAAGAAAGCACCAACTCCCTAAGTGTTCTAGAACCAACTGAATGGAAGCACCAACTTCCATTCACACAGGCACCAACCTGTATAATAGAGAACAACAATTCTCCCTTGCACCAACCTGCAACCTTGGTTTCTATGGATGCAACCAGATGGAAGCTATAAATCCCTTTGTTCAAGCACCCACTTGAACCTTCGAGGACAAAAATCCTCCCTAGCACCTCCCTACCACCCTGAAATATAAATATTTTCTATTATGAATTATTACAGTGATATAAAGTTCTTCAATGGCTTATCGGTCTCATCACTATTCTGCTACACTGCATTGCTCTGTCTACATCAATGTCTTCTACACACTCCTTGCGTTTTCTGTTCTTTTGCCTTTTATGCTCTCTGCGCCATGTCCCTTCAATGCACCATTCCCCTTCTGTACATTTATGTTTATGCGCTCTACCTCCTTCTTCACACCTCAATCATACTCAACAACAACACACATTTCTTCTTTGTTTAGAATTCTTATAGTCTCTATGCACCTTGTGCATGCAATATTCTTCTTTCTCTTGCATTCTCTCCACCCTCAATCTCCTCCACATCAAGGTGTTTTCTCCACTTCACTCTTTCACAGCTATCCCATCTCCTGTGTGCCACGTTGTCTCTCTCTTTTATGCATCTCCTGCTCATTATGAGTGTTATGCCTGATCATCATGGTAACTCTTCAGCTTCTCTGGCGGTTTCACCCCTGCAACCATCATCACTGGGTGTTATATCGAGTTTCCTTAGCTTATCTGAAAGTTGAGACTCTTCATCTTCTTTGTCATAGATGAGCTCATTCTCTGGTAGAAACCATCATTTGTTTCTAGAAGTTACACTGTGAAGTGCAACATTAGCCCTCTGATCTTATTCAAATTCATCTGCACCGTTGAATTGACTTCATTGAATATTGCGTTCATTTCACCATTTTTCACTTCGTCATTTCAGGATCCTTGATGAAAATATTTTTTTATGCTCTATGTCTCGATCCCTAAAACTCTGAAATGGAGCTTGTCGCTTCGAGTTCTCTTCTATAGTTCTTTGACTATGTGACCACTGGAATATGACCCCTCTCCAATCACACAAGCACTTCGATCTCCATATCAACAGTCCTTGATCCATGGTGATCAGACAGAAATCCTCTGCCTCGGGACTTTAGCCTTTGGGAATTTGGGGGAGTGAAGGAGTTAAAAATCCTGAAGCAAAAACTCTCAGAGTGAGGTTAGTCTTACGTCACTCGATGACTTGTTGTGACAGGAGTGGTTGTAACGTGTCACTCAAAATTGTGATTTCTAGTGGCCTGAAATGCCTAATCAAATCGACACTTGTCATTGTTTGATCGTGCCACGTGTCATAGTCTTCCACCTATCCTTTCTGACGTGGTCTGCCACATTCTCCTCCTAGATCTATCGACCCATATCACTTTGCGATTTCGCATATCACAATTTTGACATTCTTGATGTGAATGTTCTCAACACTTGCAAGTCCCAGTCTACAAAACTATGAAATGAAGTCAGATCATATTTTTGTCTTTTCTCACTTTGCAACTTCAGGACTCCTATGATGAGGAGTCTCAACACTTGACTCCTCCATCTCCCAGTATCTGAAACTCCGGTATCCAAAACTGCCTCTTTATTTCAGGATTTCAGCGTTGCACATTTCACGATTCTGGGACTCCTATGGTGAGGTGTTTTGACACTTCAACTCTCAGTATCCAGAACTGTCTCCTTCTTTCGGGATTTCGATGTTTTGCATTTCACGATTTAGGGACTCCTGTGGTGAAGTGTTTTGACACTTCAACTCCCGGTATCCGAAACTGTCTCCTACTTTCAGGATTTCAGCGTTTCACATTTTGCGATTCCAAGACTCCTGATGATGAGGATTCTTGAATCTTCCAACTCCTGGTATCCAAAAACTCTGAAATGGAGTTATTTCCCAGTCTGCAAAAATCTTCGTATATGTGCCTATTTTGGGATTTTGGAATTTTGGATTTCGCAACTCCAAGACTCTTATGTTGAAGAGTCTCAACTCTTGACTTCTCAATCTCCCGGTATATGAAACTCCAAAATGGAGTCGGATCAACGTATTCTAGCATTTCCCATTTCATCGTTTCAACATTCTTGTCATGAGTTTCTTCCTTGACTCCTCCAATGCCCGGTATCCAAAAATCTGAAATGGAGTCGGATCAATTTGTCCTTGAACTTCCTTGCCTTCCTATTTTCCATCAAATGATCAAGAACACTCTTGCACTCTGCATGCACCTCTACACTTATCCTTTTGAGCTTATGTAGTCCTTTTTTTTCCATCGCTGCATACTCTGATATTGCCATCAATGACAAGCACACCTGTCTATAAACATGCCAAACAATCTCCCCCTTTGGCATTGATGGAAACCTCGAATGGTTGCGCTCATCTGTTTGGACCTCCAACTGTAGCATCTAGTCCGGACCACTCCTTTTCTCCCCCTTTGACATCAATGCCAAAGAAAACACACTCCCCCTGAGCTGTTGCAGTATGTTTAGGAGGTATCATATGTTCAACCAATACAAACTCCCCCTAATAGGATGGACTTTCTTAGATGTGAGATGGGATGACACCCAACTTCTTTCGGAGATATTCAAATGGTGTCTTGGCTAGGGGTTTAGTAAAGATGTCTGCAATTTGTTCTATGGTCAGAATGTAATGGACCTGAACAATCTGATTGGTGACTTGATCTCTCAAAAAATGGTATTTTATAGGAATATTCTTGGTCTTGGAGTGGAATACAAGATTCTTGGACACAATGATGGCACTAGTGTTATCACAATGGATTGGGATCATTGCAGCGTATTTTACCTCCAAGTCTGCAAGTGTCCGAATCATCCATAATATCTTAGTGCAATAGGTAGTAGCAACAATGTATTTTGCCTCTATAGTTGATAAAGAAATGGAACCTTTATTTTTACTAAGCCATGCTACTATTGAGTCACCCAGGAAGAATTCTCCTCCAATGGTGTTTTTTCTCTCATCAACACAACTTTCCCAATCTGCATCTGAATAAGAAGTTAAATGAAAATTCTAATTTCTGGGATACCATAGACCATAAGTCATTGTTTCTTTCAAATACCTGAATATCCTTTTGATAGCTAGCAAATGACTTTGTTTAGGTGCAGACTGATATCTTCCTACCATTCCAACAACATGCATTATGTCTGGGCGAGATTCTGTGATGTACAAAAGGCTACCGATCATTGACCTATATGAACTTTGATCAACATCAGGTGAGTCATCATCCTTACTTAATTTTCATTCAGTAACCATAGGTGTACCCATAGATTTAGAGTCTTCCATTTGAAATATTTTCAACATTTCTCTTAGATATTTTTTTTGAGAAATGAGCATCCCTTCGGACCTCTGAGTAATTTGTAGACCAAGAAAAAATGACAGTTCACCTATCATAGACATTTCAAACTCAGACTCCATGGCAGAAGAAAACCATTGTACCAACGAATCCTTATTACATCCAAAGATGGTGTCATCTACATAGACCAATACGATGAGTAGATCATTATCTTATGTTTTGATATACAGATTTTTATCAACTATTCCTCTCTTGAACCCTTTGTCTTTGAGATATGTATCCAATCTGTGATACCAGGATCGAGGGGCTTGTTTTAAACCATATAAATATTTCTTCAGCTTGCATACTATGTCAGGATTATCACATAGTTCAAAACCCTCTGGTTGTTCCATATAGACTTCTTCACTTAAATCTCCATTTAGAAAAGATGAATTGACATCCATTTGATAGACTTTAAACCTTTTATGACAAGCATAGGTAAGAAACATTCTGATAGCTTCTAATCTTGCTACGGGCACAAATGTTTCATCAAAATCCAGTCCTTCTATCTTAGCATACCCTTTACAGACCAATCGTTCTTTGTTCTCGACAACTTGTCCCTGCTCATTCAATTTATTCTTAAAGATCCATTTGGAGCCAATGACATTTTTACCTTCAGGTCTATGAACCATCTCCCATGTATTGTTTTTCTCAATATGATCAAGTTAATCATTCATTTATTTAACCCAATGGTCGTCTTTTCTAGCTTCATTAAAATTCTTGGGTTCCAGCATGGATATGAAAGCTATATGTGATTGTTCGGTGTTTTTGATTAGCTTTCTCTTGTTTTGTACACCTTTGTCTTTTTCACCAATTATCTGACTTGCAGGATGATTCTTTTGAGTGATTCTTGAGGAGGAATTTGAAGTTGTCTACTGATTTGAGTATGTCTAAGTATCTATGTCTTCATCTGATTCAGAGTCTTCATTTTTTTATTCTTGGACCTATTCATCTTCAACTTTAGATTTTTCCTCTGTAAAAGACTCATCATTGTATCCCTCTCTTGCTGGGATTCCTTCATCAACTTTTACATCAATACAATCAACCATTTTATGCAACCTCTTATTATATCATCTGTATCCTTTACTGTTTGTAGCATATTCTAAGAAGATACCTTCATTAGCCCTGTCATCATATTTGCCAAGGTTCTCATCATTTTTCTTTATGTAACATTTACTCCCAAAGACTTTGAAGTGTTTGATTGAGGCAGGTCTCCCATACCACAGTTCATAAGGTGTCTTGTCACTTTATGGT
>JZKD02S1019674.1:0-13444 GCA_000966675.3 Picea glauca | reverse complement strand
AACCTACCACCGATTTGTCGACTGGTCTTGGGACAATTTCCCATGCAATGTTTTTGACAATGGAGTCATACTCCTCCACCATTGCATCAACCCAAGTGGGATCCTGCACTGCTTCCTGAAAGGAACATGGTTCAGTCACAATACATTTTCTCATGAGAGCCATGTATCCATTAAATCGATCAGGAGATTGTCTATGCCTGCACTTTGAAGTAGGGGCTCCTACATTATGTTCAACATCTAGTCTCAATCTATCAGCTTTTGTGATGCACTTTTTTCCATTTCTGATGGATGGATCTGCATGAGTGGCTTCCTCTACTCCATGAACCTCCTCATGTGGTTGATCCACATCTTTAGACTCATATTTGGGAACCAACAGTTCCTCCTCCGCATGCAAGTCTAGATACCTCTCAAGCAACAACCGCATGTCTTTCCCCTCATCAAATTTTATATTCCATCGCATAACAGTCATCTTACTGTTAGGAAAATACACACGATAATTATGGGGTGTTTCTGTGTACTCCAAAAATATCCCAACTTCAGCAGTCAGCTCCAGCTTCTTCCTGGTGTTCTTGGTCACAAGCACATAAACAAATGAGTCAAAAATCTCAAAATGAGAAACATCAGGTTTCTTACCAGTGAAATTTTCTTCAAGTGTACTCATGCCAAGTACTCTATGAGGACAACGATTTTCCACATAAATGACAGTGTTGCATGGTTCCACCCAAAAATGCATTGGTAGGTCCTGATCATGCAACATCGCTCATGCTGCACCCATGATCGTTATGTTCTTCCTCTCCGTGACCCCATTTTGTTGTGGGTTATGAGGTGCTATGAGTTCTCTTTGAATTCCTTCTTACCTGCAAAAGTCTTTGAATTCATTAGAGATGTATTCTCCACCATTATTTCTCCTCAGAGCCTTCACTTACTTCCCCGACTCTTTCACCACCAATGCTTTAAACTCACATAACATTGAGAATGTTTGATCCTTCTTCTGCATGAAGAAGATCCAGCATTTACGAGAAAATTCATCAACAAAAATAACATAATACTTATGTCTTGTTGTTGAAGCAACCGAGAATGGTCCACACACGTCTATGTGAATTCTCTCAAGGATCACCAAAGCACGGTTCTCCTTTTCATGAAAGGTGGACTTTACATACTTCCCCATGGTGCAACCCTTGCACTGAGCAAGTGTTCCCATTGGAAGTCCATTAGATATTTGTTGCATGATTTTCAAGGCTCCATGATGAAGATGGCCCAATCACCTATGCCATAATTCACCTTCATCTTGGCTCACAATGTTTTTTGCCTTTCCCATCATGGCAGCTCAACCATCTACCTCCAGCTTATAAAGATTCTTAACTCAAATCCCTATCTTCTTGACTTGACCCATTGTTTTATGTCACGGGAAGGATTTTCCATCGCTGAAAACAACACCATAGCCTCTGTCCTCCAACATTGCTACTGAGACCAAGTTTTTCTTCGGACCTGGAACATGCATAACATCTTTCAATTGAAATGGTTTACCTGACTCCCTCTGAAAGTTAATGGTACCAATGCTAGACACACTGTATCATCCATCGTCGCCCATCTCAATATGCATTTTGAGATCTTTCTCCTCCAAGTCACTGAAAATATCCTTATCTCCCATCATGTGGAAGGAAGCACCACTATCCAAATACCACACTGATCCCACTGCACTTGACGCCATGCATGCAATCAAGGAGAAGTCAAGTTCAAATTGTGAGATAGGGGCCTCACCGGCTGTAACTCCAACCGGCTGTAACTCCAACAACCTTATTGTTCTTCTTCTTCTACGGTTAGTTAGTAGAAATATTCCCATGTTAGTGACCGTGAAAACACTTCACTTTGGACAAATCCAGCTTCTTTCCTTTAGACTCAGATTTTGAATGAAATTTCTTCCCCTTCCCTTTCCTTGCCTTGGCAGCCAAAGAACAATCCTCTTCATGATCATCCTTTGATGAAGATCCATCTCTAGTGTTCCACCTGAACTCCTCCTGCACTAGATCCGACCATAGTCGTTCCCAATCTGGCAATTTTTCCCTTCCATTGACAAAGTCTTGATAATTGTGCCAACTCTTGGGAAGTCCTAGGAGCGCCAAGTTCACCAAATCATCATCAGCGACTATTATTCCCACACTCCCTAGCTCATCCTGACATTGGACAAACTTCATGAGATATTTTTGAATGGAGTCACCCTTCTCCATCTCGATCTTCCTGAGTTTATCTTTGAGCGCCAATTTCCTATGGTCGTTGTTTTTTTGGAATAGATCCATCAACGTATTCTACATTGCATATGGTGTGACTTTTCCATGGAGGCTTGAGACAATGTGGTCTTGTACTCCCTCCAATAGGATCCTTCTCGCCTTTTCCACTTTCTTTTTCCATGCATTAATATTTGCAGTGTCTGCAGCATCTGGCTTATGAACATCTTTGTCAATGAATTCCTTCAACCGATTGTCTTCAAGTATTGCTTCCATCCTTTCCTTACAAGCAATCTAGTTTGAGTTTCCCTTGAGTGCATACTCTAACCTCAATCCATTGAAAGCCATTTTGATCTAGAATCCGTTGTAGCACCAAGAAAGTCTTTCTGCAAATTTGAATTCTATCTTATCACAAACCCAGCTTCTGCAATTTCCTGTGCTCTAATACCATGTAGAAATTTTAATAAAAATTATGTATTGCTTGGATTCTCCTGATCTAACAATTATATTCCATTGTTAAATACATAACCGCTTCTACTATAAATCTTGCAGAATTTAAAACATGATCGCCAATTGCAATATCAAGAAGAAAGATCAAACACACATAACACAGATGTTTTACCGAGAAATCATAAAGCTAAAAACCCCACTATCATATATTATGTATATATCATGGATCATGAAACAATCTCATACAAAACTCTAATCCAAGAGCTCTCAGTACAATATACAATCGTCTCACACTGTCATGCAAAAATTGACAAATTCATGTTCCAATTTACTGCTTCCAGACATCCTGCCTCCTCTACGCAATCCCTGTTAATGGAAATCCATGCAATGAATGAATTCCTCTTGCCTAGCCTGCGCAATCCTCATGGGCACATCCACTATTTGTGTGGTTGCATGATTGCACTCACTAATGTCACAATTGATAGTCAAATTGTCCCTTTCACCTGTTATCTCAACTGGGTCTCCACTGGATCTGACATGCATGTAGTTAACAGTGGTAAACCTTCAGTTGCATGTGAGATCACTGATTGTGAATTAATTAATAATTGATTCACTGATATCTCACTAGTGTAAGTTCAGTTACAACTAGTACAACTGAGCTTAACTCACTTAACTAAGTTAAACTACTTCACAACTCACATAACTACACATCCAACTCTGTTAAACCTTAGAATCACTCAGTTACAACTAATTCGACTTGCATGTCCCACCAATCAACCTTTGAACTTGAATTTCCTATAGCTAACTAATTTGCTACTTCAGTTAACTATTTCCAAGTGCTCATTGAGAATAGACTAATATTTATTGTTCAACTATTATTAAGGGATAATAATATTCAACATACATCTATAAATAGAATTCTCTCACCATCTATAAATAAATTTTTCTTATCATCTAAAAATAGACTTCCACCTAAAAATAGCATGAGGCTCCATCCTAGTGTAGGTGCATAATTTTCACTAGGATCTTCTTGTTGAATCTCAACAATGATTATTCATGGGGTTAAGTGCATCATGGATGTAAGTTAACAAAACAAGGAACATGTGTGGATAATTAATCTGGATGCATAATAAAGATGCATGCTTATATTCCTTGTGGAATATTTGGTAAACAACTGAAATGATAAAGCTGAAGTTGACTCAAGGTTGAGGCCATCATAGATAGTGATGGATATGAAATAAGGAAGTTTCATGCTGAAGGATTTCCCTGTGGAGGAATTGTTTAAAAACTATGTCAGGAGAACAGAGTCACAACCTTAAAGACTATTCAGAATTGGGTAGTGGGTTACATTCTAAAAAATCATGGATTACATTCTAAAAAATAATGCATGAATGGAAGACTAACAAATGAACATTGAACATTCTGATAACTAAATGGTAATGTTCAGATTTCACAGGTTTGTAATTCATTCTGATAAAAAAAAAAAAAAAATGTTGTTGTAGCATGTTGATTTATCCAAGAAGGTTAAGGTGAACGTAACCAAGACTACTCAAGGAAAAGACCATGGAGATACCAGTAGGGATTAAGTTGCAAAAGCAAAGAAGGAGAAAATGATGAATACTTTTCTCTCCCTAAAACACTGAATTGTTTAATAGAGTTGTAAGCCTTAGAAGAGCATTTGTGGAAACAAGTACAGTTGGAAAAAGGAAAATAAATAAATAAGTAGGTTTGAATGAATAGGCTTGGTTAAGCTGTGATAAGTAAAGGTGGTGCGGCCTTGGAAAATAACTCAATTGGACTGAAAGTCTAGGGCTATGTAGAAGTATTTGGATAAGGGAAGAGTTTCTTAACTCCTTCCGTGTTGTTTATTGTATTTATCTGGTATGGGAGATTGATTTAATAATGTAGGTAAGTGTTTTTGCATAAGGATGTTGATAGTTGTATGATTATTGAATACAACTGAAAATTGGATTGTGATTGCACTAGCTAACACATTAAGGAGTAATGTGGTAGAGTGCATAGAGATATGTTGGGGAATATCTGAAAACGTTTTATTGATTTAAATGCTATGCTAAATGAATTTTTGTTTTACATGATGACTAATATATTTGTGATGTATGTCATGTGTAGAAAGAAATTGGAGATGTTCAGAAAGACAGTTACCAGTGATGGACAACCTCAAACAAAGGATGACTACGAGAAGGTTGCTGTGGAAAGATTGTTGAAGGGGCTTTGGGAGCCCATGAAGCACCACTGATGAGGTAATTTCAGAGAGGGTGCTAGAAGCCATAACATGTATAAAATATCTCATGCTCATATGACATGGGAATGGAAATGGATTTGGTAAGAATCCCTTCTAAAAAGATTTTATTATCTACATGGTATGAAGATAATTTTGAGTGGTTTTTGTATGCCATTGATACCCAAGAAGGGTATGATTCAATGAAGAAAATAGCCTGAATGATAGAGGTATGAACCTTTAGAAATCAAGGATGATTTAGAATCCTTTAAGAAAAATTCATGATTAAGTAGTGTCATGGGTACATTGACCAGTCAAGAGTGATTGGGAACACAATTGCTCATAGGCAACACATTGAATTGAATGCATTGATTAAATGCATGCTTACATAAGAGGGTAGATAATATAATTCTCATTAAGGGAGGATGGATTTCCAATACTCTACCTAAATTGAAAAGGTGTTAAAGAAAGGAAGTGGGTAACCATGAGTATTGGCACCACTAGCTACCAATAAGAAAAGAAATGTTTAGATGCAACCATATGAAACTTGGGTTTCATATTATAATATGTTAAATTGAGAACATGATCAGTTTGTAGCATGAAACACAGTCTTGTTGCAATAATGGACGAGAATGAATAGGCCATATGGTGAAGAGGTTGGTTGAGCTCCAACACACCATGGCAAAGTGCTTGTCATAAAGCATGGAAAACTTGAAATCAATGCAAGGGTGCATTGGGTATGAATGTGGCCATGAATGTGAGCACATGAATTAAAGTCATTTGATATTTGAATTGCATTTGGAAAATTTGGTATGCTGAAATGATGCATGCATAAATAATAATATATCATTTTTCTTTGTATAGATGAAAATGATTTGACTGTTAGTATGCACAAATTTGAAGAATTAATGTGCATGAGAACTAACAATTTGTTTGGCTATGTGAAGGTGGAGTTGCAGGAAGAAGGGTCATGGATATGGCAACAGAAGTAAGCCCATAAGGAAGACCAATTCCTACTAAGCCAAACCACTATTGGAAGGAAAATATCATACTTGTGAATATGGTTCCTGTGTGGAACATATCTGAAAATAAAATGTGAAAATTGGAAATTTGTGGGTGACAGATTTGCAAGAAAATTTTGAATTAGAATTAATGATAACATCTCATAATTTATGTATACCTATGATACAGGTGATCCGAAAATGATCTTTCTAGGGAGGACAAATGAAGGCTATCAAAGTTGGAAAGCATGAAAATGGCTATTGTTGAGACCTAATAACCCTGTGGTAAGCCATGCTTTCCCTAAAATATGTTGTGTTGTGGTAACACAAGCTAGAGGGACACCTCGGCAGAGCAAGTTAGAGGGACGCCTCGACTATAAGACTCGATGAAGTCTCTAGAACTCTTCTTGTGTGACAAATCCTTGGAAAGGAAAGATGGATCGCCTAAGGGACTATATATAAGAGAAGGGGATGTCTGAGCTTGGGCCTAGAGGGTGAGTGACCGCAAGGAAGAGGAGACTTTGATAATTCTTGTAATCCATTGATTGGGATCATGCACACAATGGATATGTCAACGAAATCATTGAGCCAAGTTAATGAGATAGCCATATAGATGCAAATCCATGAACTGTATAGATAAGTATTGTGTTGGATTATGAAAAATTTTTCTCTTGAATTTTAAATAAAAGTAATATGTTTTCACATGAAATTGTGATTAATATGCTTGTTGTCCAAAATTACTGAAGGCAGGTGACGAAGACCAAGGGTATGGAAAGGACCTGAATAATAAAGAGGATCAATATTTCTGAAGCAGATGAATGAAAAAGGCATGATAGGTGTTACTGAGAAATAACATCGAGGATGGTGTTCCTTTGAAGGGGGAGGGGATTGTAATACCCTTGTTTCCCCCAGCTTGTAATTAATCATTACTTATGATTACCATGTTATGGAATGTGAACAATGTAAATGTATTATTGTTTAGATTCCCAACAATTGATTATGGGGGTGAATCCTTGAAGTATTGGCCATGATATCACTAGAGGAAAGAGTGAGGAAACATGTAGAGAGGGTTCATCATGCCAATATGACACAATCCTCTTTGCTAAAATATTTGATCTGGAATAATAAGCCTCATCATGATCCCAATGAAAAATCATTTAATGAGAAAAGGATTGGTGGTTGAAAATTCAACTACCCCAATGAATGGAAGCATGGAGGGCATGTCTGAGAAGACAGAAAATTGTCATCCCAAAGTATGACAGAGTGTAGTCTTCCTGGAGATCTATAGTGACCCGAGTTCCTTCTAGAATAAGGAATAGGACAGGTCCAAACCTTCTTGGGGAGGAGGAGAAAAACACTCAAGAAATAAGAAGAGATATGAAAATGGGTCTAAGGACCATTCAAAAAGAAGAAGAGCGCGTGAGGCTCCCCAGTTTAGAAGAAGAACTGGAAGATTAAGTTTTTTTGGTTACGGGAGAGAACCAGAGGAGGAATTCGGTCTTTAAGGAATAGAATTATTGAAATGAATGCACTAGCGTGTGCAATAGAAAGATCATAGAACTCATGGAAGAGTTTTGAACTGGAGCATAGAAGACCTGAAGCCCGAACTAGAGAAAAAGAGGGTCACGGGATTGGTCCTGGATGGAAAGAAATCGGTGTTGGAAGGAGAGGGTGTCCATCAATAGTGTAGCTATGAAGGGAATCTCTTTCACATAGGAAATCCAACTGAGAAGGCATATGATAAACCTCATGTAGTTCATGCGCTTAGTGGGGAAGAAGGGAGACTTATGTTGATGCCATATAGGTAGAGGAGAGTAACCTCCCCAATACTTTTCTTGAATTTTGAAAGAGAACCAAGAAAACTCGACCTGTGCTAAGAGGGATGCGAGCTTGATGTTGGGGAGGTATCTCATAAACCTCTAAGGGGGTTGGACTAGGTGGGAATAAGGAAAATCTCTACCGAGAGTAGAGTGAAGGAGAGTAACCTTCAAACCTTACTAAGAACCTGAGAAGAGATTCCCTAGTGATATCATGGCTTGGCACAAGGGTGGATAGAGTGCTAAGAGTGAATTCCTTTGAGCCTATGGTTGAGTGGAAAAGTGAACACCCACAATCAGTTGGTCAGCTATCAACTGTAATGGATAAGTATTTTTGTACCCTGTGTAATTGAACTATAATTTAAGGCTAAGTTTCCTATGAATGTTCCAGGGATGTGCATGCTTGTTTGATGACTAGACTGATTTTTATCTTGCATGTTTGTGCATTTAAGCAATTAAGGAATTTTATGGTATGTATGAGCTTTGTACACATGAATGTTTGAGCCTCATGTATTGGCTCGAGTTAAAGGAATCAAAATGTGATTTTTTTAAACATATGCACAGTTACATGTATGCATGTCTATACTTCCAATGGCATTGGGTTTCCTAGAAAAAGGGAGATGGAGTCATATGAAATAAATGATGCCCCCCTGAATGGAATGAAATAGGGGAGGAGACCAAGAAGGTCTCATAAAAACCTGAGGGAGGGATCTGGGACAATCCCTGAGCTATGAAGCCGAATTTGGGTTTTTAATCAAAGGAAAACTCTAGAAGAACCCTCGAAAAACGTATAAGTCTCGAGTTTCAGACTGTCGTCTTCTAGAAACTCGGTGTTTTGAGATATTAAGACAAATTGCAGCCATTGAACTGACATTGTCAATAATTCTTGACCCTTCATCGGAGGGCATAGTTTCAGAATGACCAAATGTGAGGGTGTTAGAAGACCTCGAGGGAAGATCTAGATCGTTGATCGAAACTAGAGAGAGATCAGATCCTAGTCATCCATCACATGATATCATTCAGAGTAATTTGTGGATCCAAATTAGTTTTACTCTGAAGGAGGAGACTCCGAGGGAATATCTGGACTGTTAATCGGGGAGTAGCTAGGATTAACCTCTATAGTGGATCTCTTTGGTCTCGCTTAAGTGAGATTAGAAGGAGAGGGACGTCAATATGATGTGTCATGTTGACTTGGAGCACCGATGTGCCTAGAGGTTGATAGGTGTTAGCTTGTGAATGGGAACAGGTAATTGGTCGGTGGGTCAAGTGTGGGCCCTTTGGGTGAATTTTTTATTAATCCTTTGTCTTAACCTTGGCCATTGGATCGAAAGGTTGAAATATATCAACCATTGATTGTGGAACATTCATCAGAGTATTCCACAGTCATACTGGGATGAGACTCTGAATTTAACAAAGTCGACGATCTATCAAGGAAGAATTCAGAGTGATCATGATTGTCCATCCCAGTGGGACATTCAGAGTGATTTGATCCATTGGGAGGAAAATACCCTGAAGGCAAGACCTTGAGGAGCAATATTGATTGTCCATTAGACCCAGTTAAAAGCAATCCTGATAGTAGATTTTGGTGGTCCTTTGGGACAAATCCAGGAGGAAAATGGCGTCACTCCACCAATGCCCAGAGGATAGGTGTCATCACCTAGAGAGATGTGCCGAGTGCATTCGTGGGGATGTGCATATCACGTCGAGTACACATTTCAAGCAGTGGTAATTCCACATGTAGTGGTCTTGTATCATAGGAAAGAGATGACAATGACATGAGATATGTGCCACACATCTTGCCAGTGTGTTTTGGGTTGACAAGTGTCTCCCTAGGAGTGGCCTAATACTGAGACCAAAGGAACTCTGAGTGAGAGTTATGACTGTGGCTCCACTCAAATAGGGAGAGCTTCGAGAATATATCTCGACCATCCTTCGGGGGAGGTTGTTCGGAGTGATCACGCTTGTTATAGCCCTAAAATTCCCTACCTATGCATACATGGCATTGGCCTTTCTACTTGCACAATTTTCCAAATTACTGTTGAGGATCTCTCTTTAAAAAAACCATTTTTTGGAGCATGTACGCGCCCTTCTGCACTACTTCCCATGTATATACGCTAGTTGCATACTAGAAATCCCACGTACATACACTAGTTGTACACTAAACAACCCGCGTTTACCTCCAAAAGTTGCAAAAAATAAAAAGTTGCAAGGAATTAAGTGGAGTTTACGGGCTATCGAGGTTTTCCAAACCAATTCACCCATTGTAGCTCATACCCAAACCAAATAACTATCCTTTTTTCATATAAAAGGAGGTCTTGGGGTCCCATTCCAACATCAAGCATTAGAATAGAGAAACTCTTCCAAAATCCCTTCCCTTTTAGCCCAATCTTTGCAGCCCTTCCTGAGATTTGGCCTCAGCATTCCCCTTCCATCCCTCTCCCTATATAATCCCTTCCCTACTTCCCAAGGAGATCAATTGATTTTGAGAGGCATTACGAGAATGATGCACTTTGAGAAAAAATAAGAGGAGCTTGGACCAGGTTCGCGAAGCATCTGCCAACAAGAAGGTTGTAACCATTTGTAATCTTCACATATGAATAAAAGAATTATGTTTTTGTCCCAAATGTTGTGTTTTTATGCTTATTTGATTAATGCATTCACATTTGTATCTAAACCCTAACATTGATAAGAAGAGATAGAGTATTTTTTAGTTTTGTTGTCTTATTTTTTTGTAGGTCAGCTTTGGGAGGAGACCATCATTCCAAGAAACTACAAAGGAGGAGAAGGTCAACACCAGCCGAAAGAACCTAAGGTACACCCACTTTTCCTTCTCTTATATTTTAAGTTTAGATTGTTTGGGGTAGTTTAGAAATAGGATTGTATTTTAAGGGAGATCAATGCTCTGCCTATACTCTGACCCAGATAGTAATAGGGGGATTTTCCCCACTAGCATAATTGGCAATTGGCGACTCCATTGGGGAGTCTCTCTAGGGTCTTAGTGGGAGATCTTGGTTAGATTTAATTTTCAGTTTTTTTGAGTTTTTTTAGTGTTCTGAGTCAAGTTGTGTCTCTGGTCACCTTCAAGGTGCCTACTAGCTTCCCTTTCCCAAGTTGTCTGTCCAAACTTTTTCTTTTTTTTGAAAATTTACAGAGGTGTACGCGCCCTATTCTCTATACAACACGTGTACATATGTGGTCTGCATTATATACAACCCGCGTACATACACAGATGGTCGTGCACAGTACATGTCTCTGTTGTTTTGGAGAATTTATTTTAAATATTTTCCTTTCCTACATGAAACTTGTGGTTCCCAGGTCTTCTTGATTTCCATAATCCTCTGTTGTTTGGGGTTGAGACAGTTTGCAATATTAGATTGTTTATGAAATAAAAAAATAAATCCTCTTGTCTCTTTGTGTTTCCTATCTTTTTTGGCTTATTTTTGGCTTGATTTTTTAAGAAAAATGAGTTGTATTTATTTTTTATTTTTTTTTTGGGGGGGGGGCATGAATCATGTATTTTGCAGTTTCTTTTAGCATATTTTTTTAGTTCTGCTTTGATTGGAAGAAAATAAAAATAAAAAAACCTAGTTTTTAAGGTCTCTTTCTTTCTTTGCATTTGCTTTGCATTGTTATTTGAAAAAGAAAAAGAAATTAGCATAATGTTGTGTTTTCTTCTCATCTTGAAATAATTTCAAAAGAAAATCCTTTCATTTTATCTTTTGTATCACTTGAAAGTTGCATTGCACATTTTGCATTGAAAGGAGAAAATATTGCATTTTTATGTTTGAAGGATTGTTCATGATTTTTTCTTGAAGCTATTTTTCATTTGTAGAATTAGAGTACAATCTTATTTTCTAGTGTTCTAATAAGTTTCATTTTTGCAAGAGTCTCAAACAACATAAGTTTCACTTTTGTTCCTTGAGTAATAAAAGCCCCTAAAATGAATGTGATGATCTAAAATATATTGGTAAAAAAAATTATAGGGTTCACCAATAGCTTAGGCTATGGCCTTGGATTAGGTGTGGAGAGGTAAACTCTCCAAGGCCAACCACAAATTAACTTAGGTGATTGTGCTAGGGTGTGAAAAATCCACTTTGTAATTACTCAATCTGAGAAGCTCCTTTCACATAGGAGTCAAACACGAGACTGCATGGAGGACGATGACGGAGATATCCACTCTTGATCCCGACAAAGTGTTTGGGAGAGTGTGTATTGGGAGTGAATCATGTAGCATTATTGGCCCGAATTGTGTCAGACCTATGAGACACTTGGATCCATCCAAGGTACTCTAAGAGTGATTTTGGTCATGTTGCGGTTCAAGCCTCAAGAGGATCTTCAGGCTTAGTTACCCTACCCATACACTCGTCTGGCTATCGATTGTACCCCCCTAGTTGTTGATTACAAGTTGGTGGCCTAGTTTCCATTATATAGGTTGACACACATGTGACTACGAGGGGTGTATCGCAGTACCTAAGGCAGACTATGTACTCTTTGTGCAACACCCGAAGGGACCATAGGTCGGAGGTCTGGGTAACTGCTTCTCCTGGCCACTTTTTTTCCTTTGTGAATGCTTTGGACGATCAAGACTTCATCTCCCTGGGTCGGAAGCATTCAGAAGGGTAGTTTGTTTGGTTTGTAACTTTTTAGAATTTTCTTCTTAGTAGTGTGCTCTGGGCTCCCTAGTTTTCCATAGTGACTTAGTCAGTCATTGATTTGGGTCTCTAACCTAATGTGGAAGAGTGCCCACCCAGTCGATCATGAGGACTTTTCAGTCTTTCACTTAGAAACGTGGAGCCACCTCCTTATAGGTGTATATTTTTATACCATTGATTTACCAGAGTCAATGTGTAAGACTTGTACAAACTTGAATGATCCTTCAAGGGAAGAACCTATGCATAGTATCTTCATGAAAAAAGTTCCTGACGATACCAACCAAAGAACCCCTTCGCAAGGGGATTCTTGAGCTTTTCCTTTGTTCGGAAACGTTGGTGTCCCTTTGATGGAACTTTGTACAATCCTAGGTTGAATGTGGGACTACCGGTTTGGTTGGGTGCCATTCCAAATGTTCGGAATTCTCTTAATGCTTCTCAGTTAAGCATTATATTCCATGGGCATCATGTTGATGTTATTTCGTTAAAAAAGTCTTATCCTCCTCCTTCTACCTTCTATGGTGAAGGTCTAGCTACTAGTAACTGGAAGTATAAACAAAATAGAAATAGGAAGAATAGGAAGAAGAAATCACCAACTTTTGCAAGTCATATTGGATATAGGTTGTCATCCTCTGAAATTCATTTTGAATACCAACACCCAGCCTCTGCAAGTCTTGTTGGGGACAAGCACCGAGCCTCTACAAGTCATGTTGGGGGGAAGGGTACAGTCGCTTCTAGTCACAATAGCGATAGGTCTATAGCCTCTGTGAGTCATGTTATTGACCAATCACCAACCTCTTCAAGTCATGTTGGAGATGTGCAACCAGCCACTGCTAGTCATGTTAGGAGCATTGATGTTGTTGAGAAACCTAGAAGGATAGGACATAAGCCTAAGTTCCCTTGTAATATTTGCAGGGGAGATCACCTTACTCATTTATGCCCTGGCTGCACGAAGATTGTGGTCCCTCTATGCAAGATCTTATGATTCTGAGTCTTATGAGATTTCCTCACAGTCTATTCAGTCAGTGGTTGAGAAAGTGGTCATGTCGATGCAATCTTCGGC
>JZKD02S1019663.1:0-13444 GCA_000966675.3 Picea glauca | reverse complement strand
TTAAGCCAAAGTTCCAAAGAATTATTTGGCAAAGGGACATTCTCGGGAATTACTTGGAAGACAAATGGCATAAATTGTTGAGGGTTATTTAGGTGTACATAACTTGTGAAGGGGGGTATGGCAGGGTCATGTTGTAGCATTTCAGGCTTATCAATCACTTTACAGGAAAAAACCCTCTGAATTTGCCTCATTATCTTCATAGAAGCATCACCAAGATGCAACAAAAATTCCAAGCTAAATCTGAGAAAGAAAACAATAGATTGTTCCATCATGGCCTTATTAAGCTTCTAGTGATGGAGGAACTCTAGAGAAGAGAGAAGACATGGGACTATCTCCTATTTTGGAGAGAATTTGAGCAAGAGATCCATCCTAAGGGTAAGAAGACACCTACAAAGAATTCATCTACACCAAATAGCAGCAAGAGAAAGAGAAGGGCTTTGTCACCAGTTCAGACAGAAGAGCGAACTCCTTCATCCAGGTTCAAGAAGGCAAACAAAAATCTTGATTTTGATCAAGGGATTGAGGGCCAAAGTTGTGTTGTTGATAGGAACATTTTGAATTTTCCATATTCAGATTTTGAGTCTGAACCACCTATAGAGGAGAGAGAGGAAACTGATGTTGAAGCTCCAGACTTTGAAGTACCTAAGACATCAATAAAGAATAAGGTCAACAAAGATTTAAAGATTCAGAAGTTGAAGGAGGATATAGAAGAGCTCAAGTTGTTGGACAGACATATAAAATCAGTAAATCAAACCCTACAAAATAAATCTGATGAGGTGAGAGTTGAATTTGAAGAAGTAGATCTGATGTATGCATCTTTGGAAAGGAAGCACAAAAAGTTCATTAATATAAACCAAAATCTCTACCAAATGATCAAACTCTTGAGGTTTAAGATAACACCTATAAAACCAAAACCAAGAGCTCACCTTGGTCTAGAATCTTTGGTTGAGGTAGCCATGAACCTGACCGAGGAATCCTAAGAGTTAGATAGAGTAAAGGAATTAAATTTTGCAATTTTGAACAGTTTTGGAAAACTCAAGAATTTCGGAAGCTTATTTTGGTCCATAGAGGTGTTGCTAGTTGTCGAATCCCCTGACTTTCAGCAACTAAATTGGCTTTGTCCTATATGTGTTAGTTGTTGAAAGTGTAGAGATGGATAGAACAACAATATGTTCTCCTAGATCAGATCCATTTGTTTCCAGATGACTCGAGGAGACTTTCAGATGCATCCCAATTCCAAAATAGATGAGAAGGAATATCTTTTTCATATTTTGAAGCAAATACAAAGGAGAAAAGTTCAAATATGATTCAATTTTGGTTGAAGATAATTGATTCATGGCTCAGGTGTTAGTGAAAGATCTCAAGTAGCCTTATCATCATCCATCAAGGCTATGCAAATGTCGAAGAACATATTTTTGATAGGGATTCCATCCCTTAAGACTAGGATCTATCTCCTAGAATTTTTTAATGAGATAGACTTTGAAAACACTTGTAATTTTCAGATCCATCATTTGAGGATCTGAAACTGTTTTGTGAATATTATATAATCCCATAGAGGCCACAGTCAAAAGGGGGATTAGTCAGATCTGAAGGGAAGTATGGTGTGAAAATATCACCATCTATTGTAAAGATGCTTGATAGGCTGTAAGTGACTTTTGGATGAATACAAAGGCTTTTTGTTCCCAGATTCTTATGTCATGATCATGTGGTGAAGTACCTCTTTATGTAACCTGTTATTATCTTGTCTCACATATTTTTTTATTTCTTTATCGTTTATAAGAAGATTATGTTTCAAGATTTGTCTTAGACACCTTGATCTGGATTAAAATGATATTTATGTTTTCTTCTAAAAATTGAATGTAGAATTCAAATAAGCTTTGCTCTGCATTTAAATTGGACCCTAATCTATGCTTCTTTTTCATTTCACAAACTCAAAGGATCCACTGAAATGATTACCTTGCCTTGTTACATTTTTTCTCAGCGATTCATTCATCTTGTCATCTTTAACCCCTTGACTCCATTTTTGCCCAGTGGCCATCTTCCGCTGTCTCAACCAAAAACTCTAAAAACAAACCTTTTTTCCTCATATCTAGCCTAACATCCCATACAAACAAAGCTAAATCTGATAGAGATATCCATCTCTGAGTCTTGGAGGGATAGATCCAAGACTCAGAGTGGTTTTTTGGTTACCCCTACCGATTTCCTCCTTAGCTTGGGAAATTATAGAGTGTTAACAAGGTCTATAGCCTCTGCGAGTCATTTTATCGACCAATCACCAACCTATGCAAGTCATGTTTGAGACGTGCAATGAACCATTTCAATTCATGTTGGGGGCACAAGTCTAGTCAATACAAGTCATACGAGTGATATGTTAACAACCTATGCTAGTCATGTTGGGCACAAGAAACCAGCCACTGCTAGTCATGTTGGGGGCATTGATTATGTTGAGAAACCTAGACAGATAGGACGTAAGCCTAAGTTCCCTTGTAAACTTTTCAAGGGAGATCATCACCTTACTCATTTATTCCCTATCCTTCCAAAGGCACAAAGATTGTGGTCCATGTCTACAAGATCTTCTGATTCTGAGTCTTTTAAGGTTTCCTCACAGTCTATTCATCGTTTGGTTGATGAAGTGGTTGTTCGGATGCAATATTTGGTTGATCACACTCCTCTTTTGGGGGGTGATGTGCCTTCAGACCATGTTGTCTCACATCCTATTCATCCATTGGTTGAGAAAGTGTTTGTGCTGATGCAATATTCGATCGATCCCATTCTTCTCTTGGAGAGTTTCAAGTCTACCAAAGTGGTCATGCCGATGCAATATTCAGATGATCCCACTATTCTCTTGGGGAGTGATGTGTCTACTGACTATGTTTTTAGCATTTCCAGTTTAGTACTATTAGAACAAGGGGGAATTTTTCTCACTTTGAGCACACCCCCTCCAATCCCTAGGATGATTTCCTTTGATTGGAATGACCTTGTTGATCCTCGCCTTCCTTCTTCTCCACCTTTTTAAATAAGGGTTGAAGTTAATTCAAAAAAAAATTACTGACTTATTGTAGATGAAGGAGCCTCCGCAAGTATTTTATCCTCCTCGGCCTGGAAATCTTTGGGCTATCCTGAGCTTGTGTTCGTTTCGCATGAGTTTTTGTATTTTGACAGACCTCCTAGTGAATGTCTGGGGGTTCTTCCTCAGTTTCCCATATCGTTAGGTGGGAAGATTTTCCTTTTCGATTTTATAGTGGTGCAAGGCATGTTAGATTTCAGTATGATTCTTGAGCGTGATTATGTATATGCTATGAACGATGTGGTGTCTACGCTCTTCCAGGTGATCAGGATGATTTCCTTTTATTGGAATCACCTTGGTGAGCCTTGCCTTCCTTCTTCTCCACCTTTTTAAATAAGGGTTGAAGTTAATTCAAAAAAAAATTACCGACTTATTGTAGATGAAGGAGCCTCCACAAGTATTTTATCCTCCTCGGCTTGGAAAGCTTTGGGTTCTCCTAAGCTTATGTCTGTTCGCATGAGTTTTTGTATTTTGATAGACCTCCTAGTGAATGCTTGGGGGTTCTTCCTCAGTTTCCTATCTCGTTAGGTGGGAAGATTGTCCTTTTCGATGTTATAGTGGTGCAAGGCATGTTAGATTTCAATATGATTCTCGGGCGTGATTATGTATATGTTATGAACGATGTGGTGTCTATGCTCTTCGATGTTATAGTGGTGCAAGGCATGTTATATTTCAATATGATTCTCTTGAAGCATTGTCACTATCGACTAGATGACATCTGATAATCACCATCCTAATTCAACATTAGTTCAGGCTACCCCTTTATATGTTCCTAGTGTTCGTGTAGACTCTACCCTTCCACGGGTTAATTATGTGGTGTTTTATCCTCGATGTTTAAATGCTTCTGAGTAGGTACATTTGCAATCATGTTTTCCTTCTCGATACATGGTCTCGACAATTGATCAATATTTTTATCCAATGGGGGCATGGGAGCCCTTCCTTCCCCCTCTTGGTTCAAGTGATCTTGAGTCTCCTTTTGAGTCTGATCTCACTGTTTGCAGATCCTCGAACCCTTATTCTTCTGATTCTTCACTGATAGAATTTTCTAGTCCTAGCCAAAACCTCCATCGTCAAATGGAATGTGGTCATTTTACTTCACCCTTTGGGATTGTCGACCCTCCTTGTTCGCGTGATTTATCAAATATTGAATTTCCTTCGGATGAGGCTATCCTTGAAGCCATGACTATGGTTTCTATATTGTGGGAAGACTTACATCATGGTTTGTGTTTTCTTCCCTTTTGGGAGACTTTCCAGGTTTACTATCTAAGAGACTTTTGGTCAGATCCTAGCAGTGGGCTCTACTTGAACCAGTACTATGCATGAATCGTAAGGCTATGCGGTGTCTTGTACCATATTGTACAGTCCATGTTTGTTGTTTTTAAGTATTTTATTCAATACCACCTCTTATTTTCCGAAGTTTCTATCTATATTGGATTTATTAACTTCTGGATGAGTGTTATTGGCCTTATATGCAGGATCATGGAGACATTTTTTCTTTGAAGTTTATTCATCGTATCAATCCATTCTGATAGCTATTGACCTCGAAGCTGACATATAGGTTAGGGTTTTCCTTACTTGAATTTTTTCATTATTTGTTTCCTAGTTCATTTAGCCTTAGGATTGACCCCACTGAATTGTGACACTAACCTTCCTTGTTGATAAGCATGTCATTATTTATGTGGTAGATCCTTCCTTCCATGGGCATCCTATTTAGAGCCTTGTTTTCCATTTGGTTCCCATGATTAATTACTTCATAGGCACTGGAGTCTTGTTTAGTTATGCCATGACTTTGTGTTGAAGCCTCATACTTCTTCTTCATCTTTCTTTGGCCTATACCCGAGGGATTCCCCATGAGCATGGTTTATTATCTTTCAGAATCGCTTAAACTTTGAAACCAATATCTAACAAGAGATTATTTATTATTTCCAGTCTCGTTTAGATTACTTAATAAAAGAAGACACCCTGGAGTCTTCTTTAATCCCTTTTCAGACTCTCTAAAATTGAAAAGATTGTGGAGCGATCTTGTTGCTCTTCATGCTCGCCAAACTCAAATTTGAAGGCACATCTTTCCGATGGTAGTTTACACCTTTTTCGGTCTGGATGGATAATTTTAAGAATAAAGGTATTGTCTAGGAACTTCAGTTCGCTAGAAGAGTATTCTCAGGCATAAGTTTAACCCTTTTTCGAGCCTAAGGGACTAAATTTTTGAAAAAGGAACATTCTCCTTGGTTTTGGTTTATCTCTTTTTCAGGCCTTGGAGATTATTTATGAAAAAGGAACCCCCATGGAGTCCATAGTTAAGCTCTTTTCAAACTCTCTAAATATGAAAAGATCGTCGAGTGACCTTGTTCCTTTACACTCTTTAAATTGGTCCAGAAGAACACCTACTTGGCATGAGTTTAACCCTTTTTCCAGCCAATAGATGATTCAGGACAAAGGTACGCCTTGAGAGATTTGTCTCACCAGGAGATTTCTCCTATATTATATTTTATACTTTTTCGGGCTAAGGACACTAAACCTAGAAAAAGGTTGTGAGTCCATAGTTAAGATTTTTTCAAACTCCTTAAAATTGAAAAGATAGCCAAGTGATATTGTCTTTGTCACACTTGTTAAAATGGTTTTGAAAAGACATCCTTTCAGTGCAATTTTAACCCTTTTTCAAACCGATTAGACTAATTGCAAAAAATGTACTCCCTGGAGTCTTCTTTCTGCATTTTTTTAGACTCTCTAAACGTGAAAAACCCACCGAGCTTACCTTCTCTAGGCTCGTAAAAATTTACATGGAAGGAGTCTTGTTGTGTCATTCTTAATCACATTGCAGGTCTCATCTTTGCGTCTTTGTACTAATGTCAGGTCCATGTTGCTCTCAACTGAAACTTTAAAGCATTCCCTATACGCAAGCCTAGCAACACTTTTTGCCTCTGTGTTCTGACAACTTGACCCATGGAGAAATTTTCCTCTGGTGTCCTTATCCTGCACATGTCTCCTTGCCTTGAGCATCAGTATGTTCCTTGTGCTTGGAACCAGTTTTCTTGCTCGCGACACTCATTCCTCCTTTGTAACGTAGCATTATTTTATTATTTTGCAAGCTCGTTTAAAAATTTAAAAAGACAAAAAAATCAAATATTCCAAAATGAGGGGATGGGAAATATACGTTCTTTTTTCGACTGCAAATATTGTCGCCTTTGGACAAAGTGCATACTTATGTTTTTTCTTCAATCATTGGGATCTATTATGACCTTAGGTAGTTGTTCTTGCTACATAGAGTTGTGTCCTCCTCTATTTGGTTACTCTTCCAAACATATGGAGAGTTTTTGGTGCCTCCTACATCACAGACTTATGCCAATGTTATGTTGCCTGAGTCTGATCATCTTTCATGCTTTTTTCCAAGGGAATTTTTATCCAACCTAAGTTATCCATTATGAAGTTTGTCTCTTGACTTTCATGAGTCGTCCATCCTATGAGTCCAGTCAAGTCTAGATTCAAAATCGACGAAGTTCTCTTTCTGATCATCGAGATCCTCCAGTATTTTCCCGACGACTTGTCGAAGACCTCAAAGTAATGAGTCTTACCATCAACTTCATATGTGCCACCTTTGTATGACATACCACTGGTATATGGTATGCCTCCAGCATATGACGATTCAGAAAGGCAAGTTGAAAAGGTAAGTTTTATAGCCTTAATATCCACTATGTTATCCCCATTTTTTGGGATAACTAAGGAGATCATGTCGCAAGGCCCTCATGTTGCATATATGGAGTGTTAAGATACTACATGACTAGCAGTGTCTAATTGCATAGATGGAGACCCTTCTCACCACCACAGAGGTCAATATTTTCAAGATGACATCCACCACACCCATTGGCTTCCGGAAAACAATGAGCCTTGCTCCATGAGATACAAGTCAAGTACTATGGTGAGTTTCAATTCAATATTTAATGCATTTTGAGTATGTTGTATCTTAGACTTCTTTAAATTTCATGATATATGCTCGGGCACTATTCCTTTTGCCTTGTTTCACCTTGGTGGTTGAAATTGTGCCCTAGTAAGTGGTTTTCCTCAAGAATGGGTTTGCTACTAGGAACTCCCTTGAAGAGATATTGTACCATTCCTGACCATACTTACCACTTCTCATCACTTAAACCCACCATTTCCTTATCTCTTGGGATTTTAGGGTGTATTGACCCAAGAAAGGGTTGGTTTGCATTCTATGGGAAGAAGGAGATGAAGGCCTAGAGGGATTGTTGTTGGGTAAAAGATAAAATCCTATACATAAAACTTCTAGATGATTTTCCCAGGGATCCCCCAAGAAATAAATGAAACACTTATTTGTAATAAAAATGGGGACCCACAAGAATAAATGATAGAATGCTTAGGGGGTTAGTTGGAGGATACGAGGTCTCATCACGAGACGACCTATCATGATCATGGGTACTTAGCAGTATGAAATTACCATCATCTAGCCACCAATCCGGAGTAGTGGATCTCATTGAAACTGTCATTATCTGGACACCACACTAGGATAGTGGCCTTCAACATATACTTAAAACATGAAAGAAACAAAAAATGGAAAAACGATGGGATTGGAAAAATTGCATTGCAAACGAAGGTGCCACACACCCTCTACAAAGGCACCCATGAATGAGACACTACAACCCCTTGTATGTCATGGACCCCATGCCCAGTGAGTCTTTATCCGTAAACCACTTCATCTACTTCACATGGCTTAGTGAGGGATCACTTGGGAAAGACTCCTTGACCTATGGAAAAATCTACCCATAGGACCCCTCGTCAACCCTCCCATATCCAAGCTTGGAAAGTCGCATTATTTCTTTGAGAACTTACTTGTTTCACAGGGTAATATTTGATGCACATTCTTGGGTGGATAATTTAAACGTTTGATTTACTCCATGATATTTTGACTTGACATCCTTGGAGGGCGTGCTTATTTGTCTTTGTAGGACCTAGTTGATGGACAGTTTTGTAGGAACAAGCCTAACTTGGGCTTCCATGGGGCTTGAAGAAAACAGGTTGTATTCCAAGGGCCCACATGATGGATGAGAGATAAATACCTTCAGAGGCCTATAGTACACCTTGGATGACATGACCTAGCCCTTACATACCAAATATTTTTCCTAGGAGAGATAAAAACGTCATCTTTTGGAGGCTTGGCATCATGCTTGAGGGGCTTGAGGTGGTGATGACTACACATGGCATGTTTTGAATGAAGGAACCCTTGGATCATGAACTATAAGGTTGTATTGGAGACGCATGGCCTTTGGAGGCCCAAACCTATCATCTCCAACTCAATGTTTGACCTAAAAGTGCCAAAACGTCCCTCCTAAAGGGGTGACGTCACTCTTAGGGTTTCCATTTGTGAAAAAAAGTAGAATTTTAAGTGAATTGTTTAATATTGTTTGTGTAAAGGGGAAATATTAGGTTTTTTGACCCTTAATCTTGTGGTTTACCCTAAAATTATGTGGAAAAACTATGTTAGTGAGATTTTGTATAAATAGAGATCATAATATCTCATTTTAAAACATATCTCTCCCATTTAGAGAGGCCTTGGACTGAAATTTTCCCTATCTTTGGCTATTTTCTATCATGTCCTCTTGTGTATGACTAATTTCTTGGTTATTGGTTGGTGGAAGTGATGCGCTAGCCTTGGAAGGATCTTCTTTTTCTATTATGGTGGTTTTTCTTGGCATTTTTCCTTGAATTGGTAAGGCTTGTATTTTGTGATAGCATTTGTTATTCAAGTCAAATTTATTTTGCTAGAGCTAGGTGGTAAGTATAAGGGAATACACCCCCACCTTAGCCTCCATGATTTTATGCTTAAATATTGTTTATTTAATAAGGGTTTACTAAGAGAAGTATAAGTGCATACACCCTCTTATACCAAATCCTAGCTAGAGATACTTTCCTTGGGGAGTAAGAGGATTTACACCCCCAAGGAGGTAGTCCCTATAGATATTTATTTTATTGAATCCATTAACCCAATCATTAAACGAACTAGTCATCACTTGTTGCATTGGAGATATAAAATTGTTGCTTTGGGAAACATGAAATTTCATGATTTTGAAGTTGTTCCTAGTGGAATCAAATCTATGATATAAATTCTTGCTTGAGCCACTAGGGTGTTTCATTTCTCCAATTATTTCTTGACGTTGTTACAAATTTAACCTACAGCCATTGGGCCTGCAGAAAACCCCAACCAAATTATTCAATAACTCCTAATTTAACAGTTGAAAATTGCCTAAAATCTGCCCACATAACCTACTAAGTACAACGCATCTTTTGGCAACTTTTGAGAAAGTTTTAGTGGTTGATTATCTTGCTGTAATAATAATTTTGTTCCAGCCATAAGGCTGATAAATAACACTCCAGCAATATTTTTTTTTCAGCCTTGCTTTGGTGCTTAAGTATTGCTTCATCATTGTTTAGTTAAGCTAGCTTTCACTGTCTTGTATCTTGCTTGTTCAATTATACTTTTAGCACTTATCTTGCAGCCTTATTATATCCTATATGATGATATATATCATTGATTATTTCTGAAATTAGGGACAGAAATATTAACTACAAAGGTATCCATCAACACATCCAACAGTCAATGAGCCTAGCCTGACCAAGAAGCTGCTAGGAGAGGCAAGGAGCAAGGAGACTAAAGGAGGATGCATCTTCATCAAGTTGAGGTATGAATTGAGTTGTATTCTCTATAATTTATTAATAGATCATTTGTTTTTCCCTCATGAATTTTTGCCTTTTAAATATAAATATTCAGATCTAGTTTATATTGTTATAGAACAAGTTATATCCAAGCTAGATCTACGAATATAACACTAGGTTGAAAAAGCAGAGTGGTATTGTTTTGTCTTTGGTGTGCAGGAAGCAAGTTGTAGAAGCTGGATCTGGAACTTTAGGGTTGCAACAACTAGGAATACACTAAGGACAATCTTTAGGAAAAGGTGTGTCATTCTCTCAACTCCTTATGTGATGGTAGTGCTTGTTTATAGGAGAACCGTAGTCAATATATCCCACTCATGTCTAGGATAACTAAGTTGATCCTAGGTGTATCTTACGGATATGCTCAATGAGATCCCTATGAGATAAAATCCAATAACAGATTGGTGAATCCACTGGGGAAGAATTCTTCTCTAGTTAAGTCTCCTTGCCTACCTCTTCCTCTACTTGTTGTGATTTTCATTTGAGGATTCTTCCATTTAGTCATCTCGGGTCATATATCTAGTATAGATGATAGATCTGATCCAGATTTGGATGATCTTCAATAGATCCACCTGTTTAAAAAATAAAAAATTTCCAAGTCCTCGTTGGTTGCACCATAGGTGTCTCGCGAGGCCCACTCGCTGGTTGACATGCATGTGTCCCATGAGGCCAACAAAATTGGTGTCTAGTGATCATAATAGGTCAAAAAAGGTACAATATGTGATGATCCTCACTCATCTAGCGAAGCCAACCCACGAGGACCCTTGTAGGGTCCAAAAAAAAGGGCATGTATGGTGCAAAAAAAGTTTGTTTTTGCGAAAAAAAAATCTCAGTTTATTGTTGTGAAGCCTAGGGTCCTTATTATTGGGGAAGAGAAAATTTAGAACTTAGTTTTTTAAGGTATTTTTCATCATTATTTGCATGAAATAAAAAATAAAATGAAAAATTGTTTTTTGTTATCATCCCTTGTGAAGCATTTTAGGATCTCTTTTCATAATTGCACTTGTGAACTTTGGGGTCTAAAATTGTATTTTTGGGTGATTGATTGTTGCATTTGGTTGAGTTTCCTTTTGCAATTGGTTTTTACATTGTTAAGATCCATTCCTTGTCATTTTTGGGTTGACATCTAGTGTATACATTGGAGTGTGCTAGGGGGCATCACTACCAATATCACACTACCCTTTTCTTGCTAATTTGTTGGTTTCCATTTGCATTGTGTGTTCTTGCATAGATCGAAAATTTTTACATTTCAATTGGAAAAACATCAAAAATACAAAATTATTTTGTTTCATAATTAGTTTTCTTTTGAAGAATTAGTTTTCAAAGTACATTAGAAGCATCGGTTGGTGTCAGATCTGATTTGTTTTTTGGTTTCTTGATGTGTGTGAGGATTTATTTCTGAACTTGACAAAGAAAAAGAAAAATCTCTTTCCCTCCCATAGCTAGAGTTCATTAAAAATAAAAAATAAATCGCATCATCATTATTGCATTGTTTGGTTGGGTCAAGATTCATCACATCATCAAAGTTTCATCCACTACCCTTTGACCTAAAAAACAACGATAAAATAAAGCGCATAATCTAAAATTCATTAGAAATTTTCTTTGATAGAAAATCAACACTAGATAGGTTTAGGGAATTGGATTTGGATTGGATAGTAAAATCTCCATGGCCAGAAAATTCAACCTAGAATTCATTAATGAGCATGAAAACCCATGCTTGCAACCACTGTGTCGGGAAGCTCCTCTAACATAGGAATCAAGCACGAGATCTCATCTAGGAAAGTAGGGAGATTACCCCTCTATGCTTGTTTTGGTGTTTGTGGTACCGTTTTGACCGTACGTATACAGGGGTTTTATTGGTTGACACCTTTAGATATTTGAGATTAGCTACCCTTCCATTACATGCAGTTGGACTTACGATTGTTCACCCGGTTATTGATTGTTAGGTGGTACATTAGTGATATTTTCTAGGAGCTACATAGGTGACTATAGGTGGGACGTGCATGTAGTACCTGGGGCATACCTTTCTTCATGCTATTAGTTCCCTCAGAGGGTGTCTGCCTTAATAAAGGGTACTTGCACTAGTTAGGGATGTTTCACATCAATCATCGTAAATTCTCCTCACACCTTCGCTAGCTAATATTGTGGGGGACTTGACCCCCTGCCCCCCCCATAGGGTTGGTTTTAAAAAGGCCCCTAAGCCAATTGGTTTTATTTTTGTTTCCTAGATTTAATTAGGGGTGTGCTCTTTGATTTGATTCCAAGTGTAGGTCATCCATAGGTTGATTTTTGTTTGTTAGTAACATAGTTTATTCACCATGGTTTAATTACCGTGCCAATCCCATCGATTATGAGGACTTGATCCTATTACGAAGGTGAAACCACCTTTAAATAAGAAAGATATTGGACACAAGGAATTAGAAGGGTATTATCTTTGGTTTGACGAGACCGTTTGGTTGAAGTGGAAGTGGTACAAAAATTTCATCCACCAAATTTCAATCCACTTTTAACTGAGACAAACACCCCTTTACTTGTCCAAGTGATGCAGGAGCATCGCTATCACATTAAGAAAAGAAGACATGGAAGCAAAGTTGACACTTCAATGCATTGAAAGATCCAAAACCGACTTTTAACCATCTTGGTAGCGGTGTAGAGATCTTTTTGAATCTCTCGTTAATTAATTAGTTGTATGTAAATTTAGGCACCATTTTGAATTGAAGGATTATTGTAAATCCTTACACGACTGAAATATATTACAAGTGTAGGATATTATCCTGTATGATTCATTAGTTTTCATTAATTAAGCTGAGTAGGTAACCGTTGGAGTAGAAGGTGATAGAATTTAGATAGGAGGAAGAAGAGCGAGGAAGCTCGAGGTCCTTAGATAAGTTTTCTTATTGTAATAATTGTAAGAGATAGAGGCGTAATCATGTTTTTTTTGGAATGAATAGAACAGAGGAAGTTGATCCAATTGTACAGTGTTGATATTGTTTACAAGTTTACTGTTGTTATGAATTTTGTTGATGTATGATGTTCATGGTGAATGGATGAATTTATGAAGAATTGAATAAGTATCAATTTTTTCTCTTCTGTAAGTTATGCAAGGATTTCATATTGAACGCAAGGAGTGTGTGCGAGAGAGTCTTGTTCGAATCAAAGCTCAGAAGAGATAGAATGGAACTTTTGTATGCAGAGTGTGCTTATTAAGCACAAGGAGTGTGTAGGAAAATTCTTTGACTTGGAGAAATAACTCAGGTTTTTCTCGTAAGAAAGTGCAAAGGTCAGTTGCAAGGAGTGCACAGGACCAGAAATTGACTAAGACTCAAAGAAATCTTTCAGAAGAAGAATTTACGAAGGTTGGGAAAGGTGAAGGGTGAAGACATATCCAAGAGGACCCAAATTATTTCAAACCATTTGATTTAGGAAAAGTACATGAGCTTTAAACTCTGTGTATACATATGGGGAGATATCGTCGAAGACCTGAAGGAGATCTGAACCATCTAATCCAGAAGGATACGTGGTGATAGATTATGAACTACAGAGAAATCACTTCAATGTTTTCAGATTGAGACTTGAAACTCCTGAAGCTCGAAGATCTGGAGGGCCGAAATAAACATCGATCGTTGGATAGTCCGAAGTAAATTATAGTCATCT
>JZKD02S1019652.1:0-13444 GCA_000966675.3 Picea glauca | reverse complement strand
CTTGCTTCAACACCTTGCAATCTGGTTTCCTCGAGACCCAAAAAGAAGTGAAACAACTCAGTGCTACTATTGCCTCCATCGATTCATCCATCAATACAACCATAAATACAACCATGCAATCCTCAATGGAGGAAGTCAAACAAGAACTGACCACCCAGCTTGAATCTGTCCTTGCATCACTCTGCACCAAACTGAAGATCTCTATAGATGACCCTTTCTCTGAAGCACCTCCAAAGACCAAAGGCGAACATTCCTCCCATTCCCATACCTTTCAGCCCCATCATTTTCAACGTGACCTACACCTTCCACGGGTGGATGTGACCAAATTTGATGGCTCGGACCCCACTGGTTGGGTAACCCAAATGGAACATTATTTCTCTTTATACAACATTACAGATGACTTGGCCAAACTATGGTATGGTGTTCTCCATCTAGATCAAGAACGTTGGCAATGGTGGCAATCGAGAAAAACTTCCCGTCAAGGGTATATTGCTTGGACCCAATTTGTGACTGATCTTTATGAATGCTTTGACATGGACACCAACCATTTAGGTTGTTTGACAAAGTTGAAACAATCAGGAACAGTAGAAGACTTGATAGCTACCTTTGAGAGCCTGGCTTTTCGAACAGAGGGCATGACAGATGCCTTCTTTTGAGAGTGTTTTATCAATGGCCTCAAGGAGGAGATTCAAGTCCATGTCCTCATGGATTGACCCTCGAGTTGGGTGGAGGTTACTAAAAGAGATAACGAAGAAAAACAGGTTGTATCCTCTCAAAACCAAAAACCCTCCTTTATCCCTTGCCCTAAACTTGTCACTCCCACTATTCCCTCCACCCCATTAAAGATCCAAAAATTGACCAGGGATGGAATGGTTGAACGCCAACTCAAAGGCCTTTGTTATAATTGTGATGAGAAATATTTCCTGAGCCACAAGTGTAAGGAACAAAAGATTTTTATGGCCATCTATGAGGATATTTCGGAAGAGGATGTTGAAACTCCCCTTGTGTCTGAGTCACCTGAAATCGCTGACATAATCCCTCCCTCAGACCTCCCGAAGTAGAACCCTTCATTCCCCTCAATGCTCTCACTAGCTTCTCCACTCCCCAAACCCTCAAGTTAATTGGTTACATCAATCATCAAAAGGTCTTCATTCTGGTTGATAGTGGAAGCACCCATAATATTATTCATCGCTGCATTGCCCAAGAAACTCATTGCTACATGCATGCTGTCAACAATTTCCAAATCGTGATTGTCAATGGTGGTTCCATGAAATGTTGAGGGCGTTGTGAAAATGTGTGTCTCCAAATCGGTGACTACCACCTAAAATCCCATATGTTTTCTATCAACATGGGTGGTTGTGATATTGTGTTGGGTACAGACTGTCTAAGAACTTTGGGTTCCATTCTCATGGATTTTAAGGCATTAACCATGCAATTTGACCAAGAAGGCCACCAATATAAATTCCAAGGCATAATTGTTGGTTCACCTGAGGTCATTAGTTCCCATCGCATGCAAACGCTACTAAAAAAAGGTCATTCTGGTGTCATTGCCCAACTCCATGCCATACAAGCAACAGAGACACCCCCGGTGCCGCATGACCTCCAATCCCTCCTTTCTAAACATAAAATGGTATTTTCCACTCCCCAAGGACTCCCTCCTTCCCGTGGTGTTCATGATCATTCCATTCCCATTGTACTTAGAAGCCTTCCTCCCAATATCCATCCATATCACCACCCCTTTTCACAAAAAAATGAAATTGAGAAAATGGTCTAGGAACTCCTTAATGCAGGCGTTATCCGCCCTAGTATGAGCCCTTACTCTTCTCCTATAGTCATGGTCCTAAAGAAAGAAGGTTCTTGGAGAATGTGTCCTGACTTCCATGCCCTCAACAAACAGACCATTAAAGACAAATTTCCCATTCCTATCATTGATTACCTCCCTGATGAATTGAGTGGCGCCCAATTCTTTACTAAACTTGATCTTCGCTCGGGCTATCACCAGATACGTATGAAAGAGGCAAACATTCCCAAGATGTCCTTTTGCACTCATGAGGGCCACTATGAGTTTTTGTTCATGCCCTTTGGCTTGTGTAATGCCCCAAACACCTTCCAAAGCCTCATGAATCATGTCTTTCGTCCCTTTCTCCATCATTTTGTCTTAGTTTTCTTTGATGATATCCTCATCTATAGAAAAACCTGGACAAACCACCTTACTCATGCGGATCAAGTTCTCCATATACTCTCAGCACCAACTTTTCCTGAAACAGTCTAAATGTGATTTTGGTGCCTCAGAAGTAGAATACTTGGGTCATCTGGTTGACAAGGATGGCGTCAGGGTGGATCCGAAAAAGATTGAAGCTATGCAAGACTGGCCACACCCAAAGACTCTCAAAATCTTGCATGGATTTTTGAGCTTAACAGGGTATTATCTCAAGTTTGATAAGAACTACAAAAATATTGTAGCACCTCTCACTGCTCTCTTAAAAAAGAACTCTTTCACTTGGACTCCAACCACTACTCAAGCTTTTCAAACCTTGAAGACTTCCATGTGCACCACTCCGGTTCTGGCCCTTTCTGATTTCACAAAGACCTTTTTGTTGGAATGTGATGCCTGAGGGAAAGGAATCGGTGTTGTCCTTATGCAAGAGGGTCGACCTTTGGCCTTCACCAACAAGCAACTGTCTGAAAGGAATATGGGCAAACCCATTTATGAAAAGGAAATGTTGGCTATTCTACATGTCGTTGATCTGTGGTGCTCTTATCTCTTGGGGCAACGCTTCTAAATTAAGACCAACCATCAAAACCTCAAGTACTTTCTAGAACAACACATTTCCTCCCTGGAGCAACAAAAATGGGTGACTAAGCTCTTTGGATATGATTATGACATCATTTACAAGAATGAAAAAGACAATGTAGTGGCGGATGCACTGTCCCAAAAATATGAAGAAGAAGGATCCCTTTTTTCTCTTTCCTTCATTGTACCCGATTGGCTCCAAGTTGTGCACCAAGAATGGCTTCAAGATCCCAAAAGTTTGCATTTGATCCAACAATTGTAGAACAATGCTCCAGCTCCTCTAAGGTACTCTTGGCTCCAGGATGAGCTTCGATACAAAGGCCATTTGTATTTAAGTAAACAATCAAAGCTTAAATCCACAACACTTTCTGAGCTTCATGCTACACCCATAGTGGGGCACTCAGGGTTCACCAAAACATATGACAGGGTCAAACATTCTTTTTTCTGGGATGGTATGAAATAGGTCATCCATAATTTTGTCGTTGAATGTGAGGTGTGTCAACACAAGGGAGAAACAGTCAAATCTTCGAGCACACTACAACCGCTTCTAATTCCACCAGCTATTTGGAAGGATATCTCTATGGACATTATTATTGGCTTACCCAAATCGGGGAATAAATCAGTCATAATGGTGGTTGTGGATCGCCTTTCCAAGTATGCTCATTTCTGTGCTCTTCAACACCCATTTACTGCATCCATGGTGACTCAAATTTTCATGGACCAGGGCTTCAAGCTTCATGGAATGCCACACTCTATTGTTTTTTATCGTGACCCAACTTTCACAAGAAATTTTTGGCAAGAACTGTTTAAGCTACAGGGCACCCAATTGCATCTCAACACAACTTATCATCCCCAGACTGATGGTCAAACAGAAGCTGTCAACAAGTGTTTGGAAACATATCTGAGGTGTTTTTCCTTTGAAAAACAACATCAGTGGGCTCAATGGTTACCCCTAGAAAAATGGTGGTACAACACTTCCTACCATACAGCTACTCGCATGACTCCTTTTGAAGCGGTATATGGATAGAAGCCACCTTCAGTTATCTCATACTTACCGGGTACCTCGAAGGTCCAGGCGGTTGACCAAACACTTACAGTTCGAGAGGATATTCTTCGTACCCTTAAAGAGAAATTGGTCATGGCACATAATCACATGAAGCAACAAGCAGATCAACGTCACTCTGAATGTCAATTTTCATAAGGGGATTAGGTGTTTCTGTGACTGCAACCATACAAGCAAACTTCCCTCAAGGCCGAGCATTGTCAGAATCTAGTGCCCAAAATTTATGGTCCTTATACAATTCTCAAGCATGTGGGACAAGTCGCATATCAGTTAGCTCTGCCCAGTCAGTCGAAGCTACATCTTTTTTTTCATGTTTCATGCTTAAAGAAGGTGATTGGAACTAGGTGCCAAATTCAAACCAACCTTCCGAAGTTAGATGAAGAAGGATCCATTTCGCTACAACCATAAGTAGTTTTGGACTAGCATGAGCGTTGCCTACGTCAAAGAACCATCAAGGAAGTGAAATTCCAGTGGAAATATACAACTCTAGCAGATGCCACTTGGGAGCCAGCTACCATTCTGTAGCAGTTTCCACATCTCAAGCCTTGAGGAAATGGATTTTTTTAAGGGGGTGGACATTTTAGGGTCCTAACCCACACATAGGTAGATCAATATATTCAAATGCAATAAAGGTCAATATTAATAAGGCCTTTCAATAAAATAGAATAAGGCAGATGTAAGAAGACCTAATAGAAGCTTCCTCTTCTAGAAGGATCTTCCTCTAGATGCTTCTCTTGATAGACATATTTAATATAAATAAGGGTCGAGGGTATGAAAACCCTAGCTTGGAGATTATTGTAACAGAGAGCTACTCGACTGGAGGTTGCCCCCTCAAAGAGGCCCGTGAACATTGCTTTCTGAATCAAAGTGTTATTTCTGTTGTTGTTCTTATATCATTTCTGTGTTATTGTGGAGATTATGCTGGGTATATTACTGCTATTCTGCCATTTCTAGCATTTTATTTTTGTTCTACATATTTATTATATCTGGTATCTTGCAACAGAGGAGGATGAATTTTTTTATCTATTGGATCTAGGTGCAAGAGTCGTGAATCGTCATATCTAGGTAAGTATCACGTGTTTTAACCCTAATTTTCCTTCGTACTTTGGAGGTCTAGAGGTTCCTTTCATACTCAAGTGTAAGATCCCCAGAGTCCCAAGATTAAGAGAAAATCGAGACCATTCGAATTGAGATGACATATGTCCATAGATTACAGTCCGAATATATGTCACCTCGGAGGAAGCGAGGAGTGGATTCTAGAGGTTGAAAGTCTCTCGAAGCTCCGAAGAGTGGAGTGCATCTGGACCGTCGACGCTTTGGCCACGTGGTGGAAGATTGGAGGAGGTCCAGAAGATAGGCTATCCAAGAGGAAGGGGTACATAACTACAAAGAGGTGTGATATTCTTGAAGTCACGAGAATATGAAGTGGATCTAAACCATCCATTTGCAGGGAAATGTGTCAATAGATCAGAGAAGGTACAAAAGTTTGGCTATTCGAAGGATTGAAGCCTATGTGTAGAAGTGTGAAAAACTCCTGAATATTTGAAGTTCCATAACTCATCCTATTTGTTGATCGGGAGTGGACACATGGCATCATATCCCTTAGTTCAAAGGCCTAGTACTCCGGAGGGTTGTGAGCACTAGTTAGTCAGAACACTCGAAGCCTCGAAATCTGAATAAAATCAGAGTTGTTGGTTGAAGAGGACACATGGAGGGTTTATGAGACCTTCGTCAGTTTGACATTTAGAGGTATCACCTGCAGTAGACAACCAAGATTCCCCAAATCCATAGGAGGTGGAATTCAAACAACAGAAATCTCTACAGCCTAGAGCCCTAGAGTCATTGTGAGTCATTGATATCGACACATTATAGACCATCGATCCTTTCCATTATTCATCTAGTTTGTTAGTTCATGAGTTCGAAGGAATTTGATATTTGGGGTGTTTGAGCTTCCATAGGCCGAAGCTCCAGGAGCATCCTGTTTAGTCCTTTTTATTAGCGGCTATTCATAGCCCAAGGTCACATGGGGTTTCTTCCATAAGAAAGAGGGATAGAGCTGAAAATTTGATTTTATATGGTTTTAAAGGTAAAGGGGCTTTGAGAAAACACCTGAGGGGTTCAGACATATAAAAACCTACACCTTAGGAAATTAAGGACATGTGTATGTGGTTTTGGGGGCTCAGCAGGAGACCGAGAGTTTTTTAGCTCCGAAAATGATCTATCCTAGACCCAGATATTGCACGGGCCCTAGGTAAGGGTGGGGGTCTACATCAAGTGGTATCACAACCAAAATTTAGATCAGGAAGAGGAAGAAACAATGGCTACTGAAGTCCAAAAGTGGTGTCAAAGAAAATACCTTAAGTAGATGAGAAACCAGGAAATGGACCAAGAGCTCAAGGAGTTCTGATAAGAACTCGATTGGATCATGTTGAAGATGCAACAAGAAGTGAGAGGAAGTTGGAGGTATGAATGATCCATGAAGCGGAGAAAAAAGTGGCCCATCCAACAGTTGGTTTCCTATAGGAAATGATAGATGTTGAGGAGGTGGTTGAGGAAGGTTGAAAAAATCAATGACACGGAAGAGAAAATTGTTTTCATTTTCTAGCCAGAGACTAGAGAAACCATCATCGATGAGGGGGAAAAGAGATTGACAAGAGATCTCATAGAATTCCAGGAGGGAAGAAATGGAATTTCATCTTTCCAGGTGGGCAAGGAAAGGGAGATGAGGCTATCTGAGAGTCTCAGGAACTCAGAGGAGAGTTCGGATCAGCAAGGAGTGCTGGAAGAGGAGGATCAGAGGTGCGTTCTCATCATTGGAGGAATAAACATATTCCCTCCAAGCAACCCATTTGAGGCTAGTGCACATGTTGAAGGTACAACAAAGGAGAGATAGCTAGCAAAAAATTTCATGGCGGAGAAAGAGAAAATATTAGAATCTTCCCCAGAGATGAAGGAAGAGGAGCATATAGACAAGATTCTCATTCAATGGCAGATAGAGTTGAAAATGTTGGAGGATTGGTTAAACAATCCAGAGACAGAGGAATACTTCTAGGAGACATTCATGGAAGATGAAGAAGAATTATAGCCCGAGGAGTAGCTGGAAGAAGATGGACTTGAACCAGCACAAGGAGAGACCAAGGAGCTAACAGAAGATAAGATTTCAGGGGAAATGACTGAGTAGAAGCTCGGTAGCATGGATACAGAGTTTGAGTCTGCAGTGGAGTGGAAGGTAAAGGCCACAGAAGGTGAAATCGACATGTGAGATCAATACGATTTTCCCATTTATATGTGTGGTGAAGAAAATATGCAGCAACATAACAAACTATAGAGAAGGAACCAACCTATAGACCAGATAGATAAGGAAATAGAAGAGATAAGGAGATTGATGGTGGAAGAAGAAGAGAAGGCTACCAATAGTAGAGAGAGGCTAATCAGAGGAGATATTGTAGCAGCAGGACAACAATAGCAACAACACAAAGGAAGAGGATCAAATGGACAACTCGAATTTTAGATTTGGGATCCTAGAGGATGTCAACAACAACAACAGGGGAGCCATGAGTAGGAGATCATCATTTTATAAGTCTTGGAGTATGATGCAGGAGCATCACTCCACCTCAGAAAATGTGTCAGCACATCAACGAGACAATGCATTAGCGCACTAGGAGGAACAAGTTATGAGGAAAAAGAGGGGCCAACCCTCTCATTTTGAACACAATTTAAATTTTTTATTGCAATTGAATGAAATTAAATCATGTAAGGTTCCAAGAAATTTGAGTCACTGTATTTGTAAAGTCCAAATGTGAAGTCTCATTTAATGATTGACAGTTGGATAGTTTTAGTTTTGATTCAGACTAGATGTCCATTTATTGTAATTGAATGCAATTCAATGTGAGTAGGTAGCTGGTGGAGGAAGGCTCGAGAGCCCCTCCTTTGTAATAGATATTTTTTGTCAAAATTCATTAGTCAGTAGTTGAGAGATTTGTAGACAACTCAAATGAGGAGAGCATAAGTGTTGAGACTCTATTGCAATCTGAGCTTTGTAACCATTGTATAGAAATTCAAATATAATTCAAATAACAGTTTTCCTACCCATGAGGTTTCTATGTGTATTATATGAATGAGTGAATGTTTATTATATGAATGTTTTTTGTCTTTATTTATGTATGTGGTAGATTTGAAAGTATGTTACATTTGTAGGTTTATATAGACTTCTTTATCTTTGTGAATTTCTAGGTTGTTCTGGGATCTTAGGCTTGTGCAAGGAGTGCACACTAGAGTGATTGAAAACTCTATGAAGCCAATGCAAGGAGTGCATTTTGAACTCTGTCTCAATTTCAAGGAAGAGCATGCTAGGTGGGTACACCAGAAAAATTCGTAAAACATAGAAGGAGTATTGTGAAAAGAGTGCACCTCACAATTGTTGAACACTCCGAGGAAGACTGTGCAAGAGAAGACATACCAAAGTTACTTAATGCTATTAGGGCTCTGCAAGGAGTGCATTGAGTATAAACAAGGAGTGCATAGGGATATTTTTGGAAAAAATCTCTAAGTATGGAATCATTTAGAGGTTCAAAGGACGCAAGGAGTGTGCCATAAGGTCAAGTGGTTTCAAGTCCACAAAATATTAGGAGGGAGAGTGTGAGTGCCAGAAGGGCATAATAAATTGATAAGAAGAAAAGGGCCGAGTCCCTTAGTAGTTTGAAGAATTTCAAGTTCAGGGGAGAGTTAGTGCAAGTATGCATTGAGACCTTGCAAGGTGTGTAGAGGTTAAGAACCTTCAAGGTTCATATTGTTGAGGAAGTGCAAGGTGTGTGCAAGTGAATGTGTTTCAAGTTCAAAGCTCAAGAGGTGCATATCAGGTAGAGGCCAAGCCTTTTGGAATATTAAATAAATCCTTCCTTAGATGAAATATTTAGTTGCAAAAACAGATTAGAAGCTACAAAAGTCATCATATGGGATGTTAGAATAGATTTCGGCCATTATATCAAACCCCATACAAGACAAGGAGCACACAGAGGAGGAGGACAAATTTTATCTATTAGATCTAGGCACGAGGATCTTGAGTCATTGGATCTAGGTAAGTAGCATGTGTTTTAACCCCTAGGGTCCTTTGGACTTCATAGGTCTGGAGGTTTCTTTCATAGTCAAGTGCAGGATCCCTGGAGTCTCGGGATTGGGAGAAAATCAAGACCATCCAAATTGATAGGAAACGTGTCCACAGGTCATGGTCTGGAGGTCTATCACTTTGAAGGAAGCGAGAAGTGGATGATATAGGTTGCAAGTATCCCGAAGCTACGAAGAGAATAGTGCATATATATCGTCGACACTTTATCATTATGGCAGAATATTGGAGGAGGTCTAGAAGATAGACCATCCGAGAGGAAGTAGGGCATAACTGCAAAGAGGTGTGATATTCCTGAAGTCAAGATAATCCGAAGTGGATCTGAACCATCCATCTGTAGGAACGGGTCTTATCATATCAGAGAAGGTATAGAAGTTTGGCTATCTGGAGCACTGAAGACTAGGCATAGAAGTTTTCAAACCTCCCAAAGCTCTGATGTACTGGAAGTCATCCCAACCATTGATCTGGAGTGGACACATGGTGTCAGATCTGTCATTTTGGAGGCCTAGTACTCTAGTTGTTTGTGAGAATTAGTTAGTAGGAACTCTTAAATCTAGGGATTTCAAATAAAATTAGAGTTGTTGGTTGAAGGGGACATGTGGAGGGTTGATTGGACCATTTTCAATTCAAGGTTCAGAGGTATCTCCCATAGTAGACATCTAGTTCTCCTCAAGGCCGGAGTCCCTGAGAGGATCTAGACCGTTGATTTTGATAGACGCGTGGCACTAGATCTGGAGGTCTAGGGTCTTGGTACTCTGGAGGTATCGCATGTTGTGGCAGCCGGGAACTCCCAAAGGCCAGAGTCTCATAGTAGATATCAACTGTCCATTTGATGAGGACACGTGGTGCCAGATCCAACAACTCAAAGGTTTGGCATTCCGAGGGACAAGAATTATTGCATAGCAGATAGTTATGAAGCCCAAAGCTCTAGAGCCAATTGGAACCATTGATCTAAAAAGGAGTGGAGAACTGTCGATCCAAAGAGCCCTTCAAGGGTCCTCCAATTCATTGATCCATAGGTTTGGAGATAACCATCCCAGATTTTGGAAATCCATCATAGTCATTGGGTGTCGAAAGAAGGTGGGTTGTAGATCCCGAGCATTTCAGCATTGGTGTATTCAGGAGGAGGTGGCAGTAAAACAATAGAAAGTTCCAAAGTCTAGAGCCTTAGAGTCATTGTGAGTAATTGATCTTGGTGCATTATAAACTATTGAACCTTGCCATTGTTCATCCAGTTCACTAGTTTGCGAGTTCGAAGGAATTTGAGACTTGGGGTGTTTGAGCTTCTGGAGCCCAAAGCTCAGGGAGAGTTCTATTTAATTCTTTTTTTATCAGTGCCTGGTCATAACCCAGGGTCACATGGGGTTTTCTCCAGAAGAAAGATGGCTAGAGCCCAATATTTGATTTTATATGGTTTTAAAGGCAAAGAGGCTTTGAGAAAACACCCGAGGGGTTTGGATGTATATAGACCTACGCCTTAGGAAATTAAGGACCTGTGTATGTGGTTTTGGGGGCTCAACAGAAGCCCGAGAATTGTGTAGATTTGAAACTGATCGATTCTAGAATGGGAGATCATGCGGGCCCCAGGTAAAGGTGGGGGTATGAATCAATGAAGCACATCGAGTAGTATACATGGCTCATCTAGGAGTCACGAAGATGAAGGAAAAACTTAAGCCTTTATTCGTCTATAGGGGAATGAAGAAAGAAATAGTTAGTTACGTGGCTAGATGTCTATAATGTCAGCAAGTGAAGGTTGAACACCGACATTCAACAAGAATTTTATAACCATATGTTATTCCAGAATCAAAATGGGAGGTCATTTTTATGGACTTTATCGTTGGATTTCCACTGACGGCTAGGAGAAACATTTCGATTTTTGTGGTAGTTGACACTCTGATGAAGAGTGCCCATTTTATTCTTTTGTGTACAATGCATCAGGCTCCAGAAATATCTAGAGTATTTGTCAAGAAGATCTTAAGATTACATGGTGTACCAAGAAGGATCATATCCAATCGAGGATCGATGTTTACAGGATGATTTTGGACCAGTTTCCAAGAAGATTTGGGAACACAACTAAACTTTATCACAACTTACCATCCAGAGATAGATAGAAAAACATAAAGAACAAACCAGATCTTGGATGATATGATACATATGTATGTAATGGACCAACAAAAATGTTGGGAATAATTTTTTCCACTAGTAGAGTTTGCATACAATAACAACTATCAAAGTAGGATAAATATGGCCTTGTTTGAATTTCTTTATGGGTGGCCATGCCTAACATTGTTGAGTTGGGATTGAATTGAGGACGGGGTTCTGGTAGGACCAGAAGTGATACAAGAAATGGAAGAACATATGGAGGACACATTTGAGATGCGTCAACAGTTTCCTTAATTTTTTTATAGATTAGACATATAGATCTATGTCATATACATTTATTACGTTCTTTAATATATACTGTAGCAACTTTGGGAAGACGTTTAAAACAAGAGGGGGTGTAATTAACATCTTGCTCTACTGAGCACACTATTATTGAATTATTCTTTGAGGAAACTTGCATGCAAGTTATCCGGGTATGGTACATTGTGATTTCATTCAGATTATGGGTTATATATGATGATGTTGAGGTGTTATGGCTTATTGATTATATTTATGTATATATATTGATAGATGCTTTTGATGATTCATCTTGAGTGTGCAAGAAACATGACAAGGTAAGGATGTTGATGGCATCGATGGATTCCCTTAGACTCCAGATTGAGTGAGGGAGTGGATTGTATTTATTGAGTATTTCATTTTACACACATGTGATGTATGATTGATTATAGTATGATTTATGTATATGGAAATATTGACAATGTTTTTGTCAGTGGATGCAGGCTTGAATATGCTTGCTAATCCCACTCACATAAGAAGTAGAGGGACCATGCACAAAAAACATAAATTTGAGGGAGAGGTGTGACAATGTCCTGATCACAGCCTACTAGCACTCCCTCCATGATCTGAACTATAGGTTAACGATCACCTAGTTTTAAAGGTCCATGATGATGTGAGGATGGACTGAGAAAGTCGCTCATGAATATTTCTAAGGAGCACGCAATAAGATATAGTCCTTATTCCTTAGAATCACGTAGTCTCTCACAAGGTCGACTGAGTGGAGTGTTGACTCCAAGGATCGGACAACTTCCAAAACAATTATAAGACGAGTGGCACCCTTGGATCACAAAGGTGCGTCTTGAAGGGCACGTCGTGTAATTTAAAACTTGAAGTCAATAAATCTAGGTGGCCTAGAAAACATTGAATTAATTAGACCTTGTTGAATTAACTAATTAATTAAACAATAGATTATTAATTGAAAAGTCTAACAATATTCAAAGCCTAGTTTAAGAATTGGCCTAAGTCTATTTTTGATTTGGGAACTATCTAAAATATTAAAGTTTGGATAAATATAATACTAGGAAAAAGGGGGTAAAATCTAAAGATTGGATGAAATGCACATGTGTGCATGAATTTAATAAAAAATAATTTTTAAATAGAATTAAATAATAACTTGAGAGGTTGGGTATACATAGAATAGAATCTAGAGTCAAACTACACTAGTCTAACTAGAAGAAGAATCCTAATCCAAATCCAACTAATATCTAGTTAGGAGACACTTATTAAATGAGAATATAGGGAACAAAGGGACACCTAGGAGTGAAAATAGGAACACATTGAGGAATGTGAGGGAATTTGACCTTTTTAAATAAAATAAAATTGGTAAATACTAGTGTAACTTGGGGAGAATGTAACAAGTGTGTGACTGAATAATCCAAATTAAATTAACTAAAACGTTAATTATCTATGCATGAGGACATGTGTCGGTGAAGAAATTTTCTATAAAAACAGATAAGGTAGAAGGAAAAGGGATCAGATTTTCGGAGCATTGTTATGTTGCCAATTTTTTATTGGATTGTGTTTTACTTGTGAGAGTTGGGGTACCAAGCTTGTAAAAAGAGTGGAAGATCTTCCTTGCGAGGGGAAGTCTTGGAGATATTATTGTTGATTTCTTGTGTGTGGTCCCTTTGTGGGTCGAGGGGCTAAGGGGGAAGAGGAGTACCCATAGCAGTAGTTGGGATGTACCTGTGAAGTCTCTGTGATTAGCAGGTGAAGGAAGGGAAAGAGCACAAAACTTGAAGGGAATATTCATTACATCATCTTCATTAGTCTTGGTATTTTTATATTCTGAATTTTTTTGTAGCATTAGTGTAGTAGTATGTTAATGTAACATGTCGCTCTACTGAGTATACTATTATTGACTTATTCTCTTAGGAAACATGCTTGCAAGTGATCTAGGTGTAGAACACTATAATTTCATTTAGATTATGGGTTATATATGATGATGTTGAGGTGTTATAGGTGCTTGATTATATATATATATATATATATATATATATATATATATATATATATATATATATAT
>JZKD02S1019641.1:0-13444 GCA_000966675.3 Picea glauca | reverse complement strand
AGATGACTATAATTTACTTCGGACTATCCAACGATCGATGTTTATTTCGGCCCTCCAGATCTTCGAGCTTCAGGAGTTTCAAGTCTCAATCTGAAAACATTGAAGTGATTTCTCTGTAGTTCATAATCTATCACCACGTATCCTTCTGGATTAGATGGTTCAGATCTCCTTCAGGTCTTCGACGATATCTCCCCATATGTATACACAGAGTTTAAAGCTCATGTACTTTTCCTAAATCAAATGGTTTGAAATAATTTGGGTCCTCTTGGATATGTCTTCACCCTTCACCTTTCCCAACCTTCGTAAATTCTTCTTCTGAAAGATTTCTTTGAGTCTTAGTCAATTTCTGGTCCTGTGCACTCCTTGCAACTGACCTTTGCACTTTCTTACGAGAAAAACCTGAGTTATTTCTCCAAGTCAAAGAATTTTCCTACACACTCCTTGTGCTTAATAAGCACACTCTGCATACAAAAGTTCCATTCTATCTCTTCTGAGCTTTGATTCGAACAAGACTCTCTCGCACACACTCCTTGCGTTCAATATGAAATCCTTGCATAACTTACAGAAGAGAAAAAATTGATACTTATTCAATTCTTCATAAATTCATCCATTCACCATGAACATCATACATCAACAAAATTCATAACAACAGTAAACTTGTAAACAATATCAACACTGTACAATTGGATCAACTTCCTCTGTTCTATTCATTCCAAAAAAAACATGATTACGCCTCTATCTCTTACAATTATTACAATAAGAAAACTTATCTAAGGACCTCGAGCTTCCTCGCTCTTCTTCCTCCTATCTAAATTCTATCACCTTCTACTCCAACGGTTACCTACTCAGCTTAATTAATGAAAACTAATGAATCATACAGGATAATATCCTACACTTGTAATATATTTCAGTCGTGTAAGGATTTACAATAATCCTTCAATTCAAAATGGTGCCTAAATTTACATACAACTAATTAATTAACGAGAGATTCAAAAAGATCTCTACACCGCTACCAAGATGGTTAAAAGTCGGTTTTGGATCTTTCAATGCATTGAAGTGTCAACTTTGCTTCCATGTCTTCTTTTCTTAATGTGATAGCGATGCTCCTGCATCACTTGGACAAGTAAAGGGGTGTTTGTCTCAGTTAAAAGTGGATTGAAATTTGGTGGATGAAATTTTTGTACCACTTCCACTTCAACCAAACGGTCTCGTCAAACCAAAGATAATACCCTTCTAATTCCTTGTGTCCAATATCTTTCTTATTTAAAGGTGGTTTCACCTTCGTAATAGGATCAAGTCCTCATAATCGATGGGATTGGCACGGTAATTAAACCATGGTGAATAAACTATGTTACTAACAAACAAAAATCAACCTATGGATGACCTACACTTGGAATCAAATCAAAGAGCACACCCCTAATTAAATCTAGGAAACAAAAATAAAACCAATTGGCTTAGGGGCCTTTTTAAAACCAACCCTATGGGGGGGGCAGGGGGTCAAGTCCCCCACAATATTAGCTAGCGAAGGTGTGAGGAGAATTTACGATGATTGATGTGAAACATCCCTAACTAGTGCAAGTACCCTTTATTAAGGCAGACACCCTCTGAGGGAACTAATAGCATGAAGAAAGGTATGCCCCAGGTACTACATGCACGTCCCACCTATAGTCACCTATGTAGCTCCTAGAAAATATCACTAATGTACCACCTAACAATCAATAACCGGGTGAACAATCGTAAGTCCAACTGCATGTAATGGAAGGGTAGCTAATCTCAAATATCTAAAGGTGTCAACCAATAAAACCCCTGTATACGTACGGTCAAAACGGTACCACAAACACCAAAACAAGCATAGAGGGGTAATCTCCCTACTTTCCTAGATGAGATCTCGTGCTTGATTCCTATGTTAGAGGAGCTTCCCGACACAGTGGTTGCAAGCATGGGTTTTCATGCTCATTAATGAATTCTAGGTTGAATTTTCTGGCCATGGAGATTTTACTATCCAATCCAAATCCAATTCCCTAAACCTATCTAGTGTTGATTTTCTATCAAAGAAAATTTCTAATGAATTTTAGATTATGCGCTTTATTTTATCGTTGTTTTTTAGGTCAAAGGGTAGTGGATGAAACTTTGATGATGTGATGAATCTTGACCCAACCAAACAATGCAATAATGATGATGCGATTTATTTTTTATTTTTAATGAACTCTAGCTATGGGAGGGAAAGAGATTTTTCTTTTTCTTTGTCAAGTTCAGAAATAAATCCTCACACACATCAAGAAACCAAAAAACAAATCAGATCTGACACCAACCGATGCTTCTAATGTACTTTGAAAACTAATTCTTCAAAAGAAAACTAATTATGAAACAAAATAATTTTGTATTTTTGATGTTTTTCCAATTGAAATGTAAAAATTTTCGATCTATGCAAGAACACACAATGCAAATGGAAACCAACAAATTAGCAAGAAAAGGGTAGTGTGATATTGGTAGTGATGCCCCCTAGCACACTCCAATGTATACACTAGATGTCAACCCAAAAATGACAAGGAATGGATCTTAACAATGTAAAAACCAATTGCAAAAGGAAACTCAACCAAATGCAACAATCAATCACCCAAAAATACAATTTTAGACCCCAAAGTTCACAAGTGCAATTATGAAAAGAGATCCTAAAATGCTTCACAAGGGATGATAACAAAAAACAATTTTTCATTTTATTTTTTATTTCATGCAAATAATGATGAAAAATACCTTAAAAAACTAAGTTCTAAATTTTCTCTTCCCCAATAATAAGGACCCTAGGCTTCACAACAATAAACTGAGATTTTTTTTTCGCAAAAACAAACTTTTTTTGCACCATACATGCCCTTTTTTTTGGACCCTACAAGGGTCCTCGTGGGTTGGCTTCGCTAGATGAGTGAGGATCATCACATATTGTACCTTTTTTGACCTATTATGATCACTAGACACCAATTTTGTTGGCCTCATGGGACACATGCATGTCAACCAGCGAGTGGGCCTCGCGAGACACCTATGGTGCAACCAACGAGGACTTGGAAATTTTTTATTTTTTAAACAGGTGGATCTATTGAAGATCATCCAAATCTGGATCAGATCTATCATCTATACTAGATATATGACCCGAGATGACTAAATGGAAGAATCCTCAAATGAAAATCACAACAAGTAGAGGAAGAGGTAGGCAAGGAGACTTAACTAGAGAAGAATTCTTCCCCAGTGGATTCACCAATCTGTTATTGGATTTTATCTCATAGGGATCTCATTGAGCATATCCGTAAGATACACCTAGGATCAACTTAGTTATCCTAGACATGAGTGGGATATATTGACTACGGTTCTCCTATAAACAAGCACTACCATCACATAAGGAGTTGAGAGAATGACACACCTTTTCCTAAAGATTGTCCTTAGTGTATTCCTAGTTGTTGCAACCCTAAAGTTCCAGATCCAGCTTCTACAACTTGCTTCCTGCACACCAAAGACAAAACAATACCACTCTGCTTTTTCAACCTAGTGTTATATTCGTAGATCTAGCTTGGATATAACTTGTTCTATAACAATATAAACTAGATCTGAATATTTATATTTAAAAGGCAAAAATTCATGAGGGAAAAACAAATGATCTATTAATAAATTATAGAGAATACAACTCAATTCATACCTCAACTTGATGAAGATGCATCCTCCTTTAGTCTCCTTGCTCCTTGCCTCTCCTAGCAGCTTCTTGGTCAGGCTAGGCTCATTGACTGTTGGATGTGTTGATGGATACCTTTGTAGTTAATATTTCTGTCCCTAATTTCAGAAATAATCAATGATATATATCATCATATAGGATATAATAAGGCTGCAAGATAAGTGCTAAAAGTATAATTGAACAAGCAAGATACAAGACAGTGAAAGCTAGCTTAACTAAACAATGATGAAGCAATACTTAAGCACCAAAGCAAGGCTGAAAAAAAAATATTGCTGGAGTGTTATTTATCAGCCTTATGGCTGGAACAAAATTATTATTACAGCAAGATAATCAACCACTAAAACTTTCTCAAAAGTTGCCAAAAGATGCGTTGTACTTAGTAGGTTATGTGGGCAGATTTTAGGCAATTTTCAACTGTTAAATTAGGAGTTATTGAATAATTTGGTTGGGGTTTTCTGCAGGCCCAATGGCTGTAGGTTAAATTTGTAACAACGTCAAGAAATAATTGGAGAAATGAAACACCCTAGTGGCTCAAGCAAGAATTTATATCATAGATTTGATTCCACTAGGAACAACTTCAAAATCATGAAATTTCATGTTTCCCAAAGCAACAATTTTATATCTCCAATGCAACAAGTGATGACTAGTTCGTTTAATGATTGGGTTAATGGATTCAATAAAATAAATATCTATAGGGACTACCTCCTTGGGGGTGTAAATCCTCTTACTCCCCAAGGAAAGTATCTCTAGCTAGGATTTGGTATAAGAGGGTGTATGCACTTATACTTCTCTTAGTAAACCCTTATTAAATAAACAATATTTAAGCATAAAATCATGGAGGCTAAGGTGGGGGTGTATTCCCTTATACTTACCACCTAGCTCTAGCAAAATAAATTTGACTTGAATAACAAATGCTATCACAAAATACAAGCCTTACCAATTCAAGGAAAAATGCCAAGAAAAACCACCATAATAGAAAAAGAAGATCCTTCCAAGGCTAGCGCATCACTTCCACCAACCAATAACCAAGAAATTAGTCATACACAAGAGGACATGATAGAAAATAGCCAAAGATAGGGAAAATTTCAGTCCAAGGCCTCTCTAAATGGGAGAGATATGTTTTAAAATGAGATATTATGATCTCTATTTATACAAAATCTCACTAACATAGTTTTTCCACATAATTTTAGGGTAAACCACAAGATTAAGGGTCAAAAAACCTAATATTTCCCCTTTACACAAACAATATTAAACAATTCACTTAAAATTCTACTTTTTTTCACAAATGGAAACCCTAAGAGTGACGTCACCCCTTTAGGAGGGACGTTTTGGCACTTTTAGGTCAAAAATTGAGTTGGAGATGATAGGTTTGGGCCTCCAAAGGCCATGCGTCTCCAATCCAACCTTATAGTTCATGATCCAAGGGTTCCTTCATTCAAAACATGCCATGTGTAGTCATCACCACCTCAAGCCCCTCAAGCATGATGTCAAGCCTCCAAAAGATGACGTTTTTATCTCTCCTAGGAAAAATATTTGGTATGTAAGGGCTAGGTCATGTCATCCAAGGTGTACTATAGGCCTCTGAAGGTATTTCTCTCTCATCCATCATGTGGGCCCTTGGAATACAACCTATTTTCTTCAAGCCCCATGGAAGCCCAAGCTAGGCTTGTTCCTCCAAAACTGTCCATCAACTAGGTCCTACAAAGACAAATAAGCATGCCCTCCAAGGATGTCAAGTCAAAATATCATGGAGTAAATCAAACCAATAAATTATCCACCCAAGCATGTGCATCAAATATTACCCTGTGAAACAAGTAAGTTCTCAAAGAAATAATGCAACTTTCCAAGCTTGAATATGGGAGGGTTGACGAGGGGTCCTATGGGTAGATTTTTCCATAGGTCAAGGAGTCTTTCCCAAGTGATCCCTCACTAAGCCATGTGAAGTAGATGAAGTAGTTTACGGATCAAGACTCACTGGGCATGGGGTCCATGACATACAAGGGGTTGTAGTGTCTCATTCATGGGTGCCTTTGTAGAGGGTGTGTGGCACCTTCGTTTGCAATGCAATTTTTCCAATCCCATCGTTTTTCCATTTTTTGTTTCTTTCATGTTTTAAGTATATGTTGAAGGCCACTATCCTAGTGTGGTGTCCAGATAATGACAGTTTCAATGAGATCCACTACTCCGGATTGGTGGCTAGATGATGGTAATTTCATACTGCTAAGTACCCATGATCATGATAGGTCGTCTCGTGATGAGACCTCGTATCCTCCAACTAACCCCCTAAGCATTCTATCATTTATTCTTGTGGGTCCCCATTTTTATTACAAATAAGTGTTTCATTTATTTCTTGGGGGATCCCTGGGAAAATCATCTAGAAGTTTTATGTATAGGATTTTATCTTTTACCCAACAACAATCCCTCTAGGCCTTCATCTCCTTCTTCCCATAGAATGCAAACCAACCCTTTCTTGGGTCAATACACCCTAAAATCCCAAGAGATAAGGAAATGGTGGGTTTAAGTGATGAGAAGTGGTAAGTATGGTCAGGAATGGTACAATATCTCTTCAAGGGAGTTCCTAGTAGCAAACCCATTCTTGAGGAAAACCACTTACTAGGGCACAATTTCAACCACCAAGGTGAAACAAGGCAAAAGGAATAATGCCCGAGCATATATCATGAAATTTAAAGAATTCTAAGATACAACATACTCAAAATGCATTAAATATTGAATTGAAACTCACCATAGTACTTGACTTGTATCTCATGGAGCAAGGCTCATTGCTTTCCGGAAGCCAATGGGTGTGGTGGATGTCATCTTGAAAATGTTGACCTCTGTGGTGGTGAGAAGGGTCTCCATCTATGCAATTGGACACTGCTGGTCATGTAGTATCTTAACACTCCATATATGCAACATGAGGGCCTTGCGACATGGTCTCCTTAGTTATCCCAAAAAATGGGGATAACATAGTGGATATTAAGGCTATAAAACTTACCTTTTCAACTTGCCTTTTTGAATGGTCATATGCTGGAGGCATACCATATACTAGTGGTATGTCATACAAAGGTGGCACATATGAAGTCGATGGTAAGACTCACTACTCTGAGGTCTTCGACAAGCCATCGGGAAAATACTGGAGGATCTCGATGATCAGGAAGAGAAGTTCGTCGATTTTGAATCTAGATTTGACTGGACTCATAGGATGGACAACTCATGAAAGTCAAGAGACAAACTTCATAATGGATAACTTAGGTTGGATAAAAATTCCCTTGGACAAAAGCATGAACGATGATCAGACTTAGGCAACATAACATTGGCATAAGTCTGTGATGTAGGAGGCACCAAAAACTCTCCATATGTTTGGAAGAGTAACCAAATAGAGGAGGACACAACTCTATGTAGCAAGAACAACTTCCTAAGGTCATACTATATCCCAATGATTGAAGAAAAAACATAAGGATGCACTTTTTCCAAAGGCAACAATCTTTGCTGTCGAAAAAAGAACGTATATTTCCCATCCCCTCATTTTGGAATATTTGATTTTTTTGTCTTTTTAAATTTTTAAATGAGATTGAAAAATAATAAAATAATGCTACATTACAAAGGAGGAATGAGTGTCGCGAGCAAGAAAACTGGTTCCAAGCGCAAGGAACATACTGATGCTCAAGGCAAGGAGACATGTGCAGGATAAGGACACCAGAGGAAAATTCCTCCATGGGTCAAGTTGTCAGAACACAGAGCCAAAAAGTGTTGCTAGGCTTGCATATAGGGAATGCTTTAAAGTTTCAGTTGAGAGCAACATGGACCCGACATTAGTACAAAGACACAAAGATGAGACCTGCAATGTGATTAAGAATGACACAACAAGACTCCTTCCATGTAAATTTCTATGAGCCTAGAGAAGGTAAGCTCGGTGGGTTTTTCACGTTTAGAGAGTCTGAAAAAATGCAGAAAGAAGACTCCAGGGAGTACCTTTTTCACAATTAGTCTAATCGGTTTGAAAAAGGGTTAAAATTTCACTGAAAGGATGTCTTTTCAAAACCGTTTTAACAAGTGTGACAAAGACAAGATCACTTGGCTATCTTTTCAATTTTAAGGAGTCTGAAAAAATCTTAACTATGGACTCACAACCTTTTTCTAGGTTTAGTGTCCTTAGCCTGAAAAAGTATAAAATATAATATAGGAGAAATCTCCCGGTGAGACAAATCTCCCAAGGCGTACCTTTTTCCTGAATCATCTATTGGCTGGAAAAAGGGTTAAACTCATGCCAAGTAGGTGTTCTTCTGGACCAATTTAAAGAGTGTAAAGGAACAAGGTCACTCGACGATCTTTTCATATTTAGAGAGTTTGAAAAGAGCTTAACTATGGACTCCATGGGGGTTCCTTTTTCATAAATAATCTCCAAGGCCTGAAAAAGAGATAAACCAAAACCAAGGAGAATGTTCCTTTTTCAAAAATTTAGTCCCTTAGGCTCGAAAAAGGGTTAAACTTATGCCTGAGAATACTCTTCTAGCGAACTGAAGTTCCTAGACAATACCTTTATTCTTAAAATTATCCATCCAGACCGAAAAAGGTGTAAACTACCATCGGAAAGATGTGCCTTCAAATTTGAGTTTGGCGAGCATGAAGAGCAACAAGATCGCTCCACAATCTTTTCAATTTTAGAGAGTCTGAAAAGGGATTAAAGAAGACTCCAGGGTGTCTTCTTTTATTAAGTAATCTAAACGAGACTGGAAATAATAAATAATCTCTTGTTAGATATTGGTTTCAAAGTTTAAGCGATTCTGAAAGATAATAAACCATGCTCATGGGGAATCCCTCGGGTATAGGCCAAAGAAAGATGAAGAAGAAGTATGAGGCTTCAACACAAAGTCATGGCATAACTAAACAAGACTCCAGTGCCTATGAAGTAATTAATCATGGGAACCAAATGGAAAACAAGGCTCTAAATAGGATGCCCATGGAAGGAAGGATCTACCACATAAATAATGACATGCTTATCAACAAGGAAGGTTAGTGTCACAATTCAGTGGGGTCAATCCTAAGGCTAAATGAACTAGGAAACAAATAATGAAAAAATTCAAGTAAGGAAAACCCTAACCTATATGTCAGCTTCGAGGTCAATAGCTATCAGAATGGATTGATACGATGAATAAACTTCAAAGAAAAAATGTCTCCATGATCCTGCATATAAGGCCAATAACACTCATCCAGAAGTTAATAAATCCAATATAGATAGAAACTTCGGAAAATAAGAGGTGGTATTGAATAAAATACTTAAAAACAACAAACATGGACTGTACAATATGGTACAAGACACCGCATAGCCTTACGATTCATGCATAGTACTGGTTCAAGTAGAGCCCACTGCTAGGATCTGACCAAAAGTCTCTTAGATAGTAAACCTGGAAAGTCTCCCAAAAGGGAAGAAAACACAAACCATGATGTAAGTCTTCCCACAATATAGAAACCATAGTCATGGCTTCAAGGATAGCCTCATCCGAAGGAAATTCAATATTTGATAAATCACGCGAACAAGGAGGGTCGACAATCCCAAAGGGTGAAGTAAAATGACCACATTCCATTTGACGATGGAGGTTTTGGCTAGGACTAGAAAATTCTATCAGTGAAGAATCAGAAGAATAAGGGTTCGAGGATCTGCAAACAGTGAGATCAGACTCAAAAGGAGACTCAAGATCACTTGAACCAAGAGGGGGAAGGAAGGGCTCCCATGCCCCCATTGGATAAAAATATTGATCAATTGTCGAGACCATGTATCGAGAAGGAAAACATGATTGCAAATGTACCTACTCAGAAGCATTTAAACATCGAGGATAAAACACCACATAATTAACCCGTGGAAGGGTAGAGTCTACACGAACACTAGGAACATATAAAGGGGTAGCCTGAACTAATGTTGAATTAGGATGGTGATTATCAGATGTCATCTAGTCGATAGTGACAATGCTTCAAGAGAATCATATTGAAATATAACATGCCTTGCACCACTATAACATCGAAGAGCATAGACACCACATCGTTCATAACATATACATAATCACGCCCGAGAATCATATTGAAATCTAACATGCCTTGCACCACTATAACATCGAAAAGGACAATCTTCCCACCTAACGAGATAGGAAACTGAGGAAGAACCCCCAAGCATTCACTAGGAGGTCTATCAAAATACAAAAACTCATGCGAACAGACATAAGCTTAGGAGAACCCAAAGCTTTCCAAGCCGAGGAGGATAAAATACTTGTGGAGGCTCCTTCATCTACAATAAGTCGGTAATTTTTTTTTGAATTAACTTCAACCCTTATTTAAAAAGGTGGAGAAGAAGGAAGGCAAGGCTCACCAAGGTGATTCCAATAAAAGGAAATCATCCTGATCACCTGGAAGAGCGTAGACACCACATCGTTCATAGCATATACATAATCACGCTCAAGAATCATACTGAAATCTAACATGCCTTGCACCACTATAAAATCGAAAAGGAAAATCTTCCCACCTAACGATATGGGAAACTGAGGAAGAACCCCCAGACATTCACTAGGAGGTCTGTCAAAATACAAAAACTCATGCGAAACGAACACAAGCTCAGGATAGCCCAAAGATTTCCAGGCCGAGGAGGATAAAATACTTGCGGAGGCTCCTTCATCTACAATAAGTCAGTAATTTTTTTTTGAATTAACTTCAACCCTTATTTAAAAAGGTGGAGAAGAAGGAAGGCGAGGATCAACAAGGTCATTCCAATCAAAGGAAATCATCCTAGGGATTGGAGGGGGTGTGCTCAAAGTGAGAAAAATTCCCCCTTGTTCTAATAGTACTAAACTGGAAATGCTAAAAACATAGTCAGTAGACACATCACTCCCCAAGAGAATAGTGGGATCATCTGAATATTGCATCGGCATGACCACTTTGGTAGACTTGAAACTCTCCAAGAGAAGAATGGGATCGATCGAATATTGCATCAGCACAAACACTTTCTCAACCAATGGATGAATAGGATGTGAGACAACATGGTCTGAAGGCACATCACCCCCCAAAAGAGGAGTGTGATCAACCAAATATTGCATCCGAACAACCACTTCATCAACCAAACGATGAATAGACTGTGAGGAAACCTTAAAAGACTCAGAATCAGAAGATCTTGTAGACATGGACCACAATCTTTGTGCCTTTGGAAGGATAGGGAATAAATGAGTAAGGTGATGATCTCCCTTGAAAAGTTTACAAGGGAACTTAGGCTTACGTCCTATCTGTCTAGGTTTCTCAACATAATCAATGCCCCCAACATGACTAGCAGTGGCTGGTTTCTTGTGCCCAACATGACTAGCATAGGTTGTTAACATATCACTCGTATGACTTGTATTGACTAGACTTGTGCCCCCAACATGAATTGAAATGGTTCATTGCACGTCTCAAACATGACTTGCATAGGTTGGTGATTGGTCGATAAAATGACTCGCAGAGGCTATAGACCTTGTTAACACTCTATAATTTCCCAAGCTAAGGAGGAAATCGGTAGGGGTAACCAAAAAACCACTCTGAGTCTTGGATCTATCCCTCCAAGACTCAGAGATGGATATCTCTATCAGATTTAGCTTTGTTTGTATGGGATGTTAGGCTAGATATGAGGAAAAAAGGTTTGTTTTTAGAGTTTTTGGTTGAGACAGCGGAAGATGGCCACTGGGCAAAAATGGAGTCAAGGGGTTAAAGATGACAAGATGAATGAATCGCTGAGAAAAAATGTAACAAGGCAAGGTAATCATTTCAGTGGATCCTTTGAGTTTGTGAAATGAAAAAGAAGCATAGATTAGGGTCCAATTTAAATGCAGAGCAAAGCTTATTTGAATTCTACATTCAATTTTTAGAAGAAAACATAAATATCATTTTAATCCAGATCAAGGTGTCTAAGACAAATCTTGAAACATAATCTTCTTATAAACGATAAAGAAATAAAAAAATATGTGAGACAAGATAATAACAGGTTACATAAAGAGGTACTTCACCACATGATCATGACATAAGAATCTGGGAACAAAAAGCCTTTGTATTCATCCAAAAGTCACTTACAGCCTATCAAGCATCTTTACAATAGATGGTGATATTTTCACACCATACTTCCCTTCAGATCTGACTAATCCCCCTTTTGACTGTGGCCTCTATGGGATTATATAATATTCACAAAACAGTTTCAGATCCTCAAATGATGGATCTGAAAATTACAAGTGTTTTCAAAGTCTATCTCATTAAAAAATTCTAGGAGATAGATCCTAGTCTTAAGGGATGGAATCCCTATCAAAAATATGTTCTTCGACATTTGCATAGCCTTGATGGATGATGATAAGGCTACTTGAGATCTTTCACTAACACCTGAGCCATGAATCAATTATCTTCAACCAAAATTGAATCATATTTGAACTTTTCTCCTTTGTATTTGCTTCAAAATATGAAAAAGATATTCCTTCTCATCTATTTTGGAATTGGGATGCATCTGAAAGTCTCCTCGAGTCATCTGGAAACAAATGGATCTGATCTAGGAGAACATATTGTTGTTCTATCCATCTCTACACTTTCAACAACTAACACATATAGGACAAAGCCAATTTAGTTGCTGAAAGTCAGGGGATTCGACAACTAGCAACACCTCTATGGACCAAAATAAGCTTCCGAAATTCTTGAGTTTTCCAAAACTGTTCAAAATTGCAAAATTTAATTCCTTTACTCTATCTAACTCTTAGGATTCCTCGGTCAGGTTCATGGCTACCTCAACCAAAGATTCTAGACCAAGGTGAGCTCTTGGTTTTGGTTTTATAGGTGTTATCTTAAACCTCAAGAGTTTGATCATTTGGTAGAGATTTTGGTTTATATTAATGAACTTTTTGTGCTTCCTTTCCAAAGATGCATACATCAGATCTACTTCTTCAAATTCAACTCTCACCTCATCAGATTTATTTTGTAGGGTTTGATTTACTGATTTTATATGTCTGTCCAACAACTTGAGCTCTTCTATATCCTCCTTCAACTTCTGAATCTTTAAATCTTTGTTGACCTTATTCTTTATTGATGTCTTAGGTACTTCAAAGTCTGGAGCTTCAACATCAGTTTCCTCTCTCTCCTCTATAGGTGGTTCAGACTCAAAATCTGAATATGGAAAATTCAAAATGTTCCTATCAACAACACAACTTTGGCCCTCAATCCCTTGATCAAAATCAAGATTTTTGTTTGCCTTCTTGAACCTGGATGAAGGAGTTCGCTCTTCTGTCTGAACTGGTGACAAAGCCCTTCTCTTTCTCTTGCTGCTATTTGGTGTAGATGAATTCTTTGTAGGTGTCTTCTTACCCTTAGGATGGATCTCTTGCTCAAATTCTCTCCAAAATAGGAGATAGTCCCATGTCTTCTCTCTTCTCTAGAGTTCCTCCATCACTAGAAGCTTAATAAGGCCATGATGGAACAATCTATTGTTTTCTTTCTCAGATTTAGCTTGGAATTTTTGTTGCATCTTGGTGATGCTTCTATGAAGATAATGAGGCAAATTCAGAGGGTTTTTTCCTGTAAAGTGATTGATAAGCCTGAAATGCTACAACATGACCCTGCCATACCCCCCTTCACAAGTTATGTACACCTAAATAACCCTCAACAATTTATGCCATTTGTCTTCCAAGTAATTCCCGAGAATGTCCCTTTGCCAAATAATTCTTTGGAACTTTGGCTTAA
>JZKD02S1019630.1:0-13444 GCA_000966675.3 Picea glauca | reverse complement strand
TCCAACATTAATATAGTTCTGGAACATGTCGATTTCATTTTTCTCAAATGAGGTGGGATTTCTTTGTTCCCAAGGTACTTTGATCGTTGTTCCATCTTTGTTTGGGAGCATCATAAAACTCCCAATCATTAATTATATATCCCTTGATCATTGAGCACCTATCCCGACCAAGAACAACACCATATGCATGAGGAAAATATACTACTATGATGGCAAACACTGTTGTGATGTGTGGTGCAACACTTATTTGGGGTCCACAAAAATCCTTCATTTCACCATAAGCTGGTACTTTCCTAGAATCAATTGCATAAATACTTTCGCCTATTTCATAATATTTTGTGCATTTCATTCCAAGAGCTTCAATTAAAGATAATGACATGATATTGTTGGTGGCTCCACTATCAACCAAACAATTATGCAATTTAAGGTCATGATTTTCTAATGATATAGATAATGGTGGAATATTGCCTCTTGGTTTTACTGGTGCATATTGTTGCTTTGTATTTAAGATTATTGCTTCTATTCTTGGGTTAGATGAACTTGTATCATCCAAAATATTCAACATATTTTCTCTTTGTTGGGGTATTTTAACCACTTCCATGAATGGTAAAGTAATCTGAAGCCTAGTTAATTCATCAACCACATTATAGGTCATTTGCAATGGTCTTTTTCGCCGATTTATAACTTGTTGTTGTCTTGTTGACTTTGAAGTATTGCTTTTTTCTTTTTCCTTTTCTGTTTGTTCTTTGGTTTTGAATCTGTTTGCTTGATTTCTAGTCTGAACAATATTAGCTAAATGTGTATATTCATAACCTTTGTGTTCATATAAGGTCTCATAAGATGATGAACTTTCTTCCATTTGTATTGATTCCAAGATTTGATCTTGATCATTGTAATATACCTTATGTATATTGCAATGTTCATTAATTACTAATTAAATCATTAATGTAATAATTATACTTTTAATGTAAAGTCAGGTCTTTTTAGACAAAAAAGGGCGACTCGATTCACTTATGTGTATTTATACATGTTGTTGTACATTGAATAAGACATAGAATAATAAATTTATAAAATGTTAAATATATATTTCATATATATCTAGTTTCATGCTTCCAATTGGTATTAGAGNCTTTCCAAACATAGATTTGACAGTTGTTGTGATTAATCAATCCTCTCGAGACTTGAATGTAGAGACCCAATATTTTCATAAATCTCTATACAATGATGGTGGAGGGCCCTCCTAATTAGAGTGTGTCATATACAAGTTGAGATTCATTGACACTCTTGACACGTCTTACTATTTTTATTCTTGGGAGGTTCCCACTATTTTGTTCAGATTCCAACAATCCGCTGAGTGCTTCTGCCATTATGATGTACAATAGAAGAGACAGAGGACAACCCTGTCTTAGACCTCTTATTTTCTTGAAGAATATAGAGGAGAACCCATTGACTAATGTATAAATCCATGGGTTGTTTGTAGATGAAGAGATCCATATGATAAACTTAGAACATAAACCACATATTTGGAGAACAACATAAAGAAAAGAATGCCTAAGATGGTCAAATGGATTAGCCATATCTAATTTGATAAACATACCTTTGTCACCTTTCATTTTGTTGGAGTGGATTTCCTCCTACATTAGAATGATATTATTCGTGATTTGTCTTTTTCTATGAAGCTTCCCTGATTTTTAGATATTATTTTTGGAAGAATTTTTTTTAGCTCGTTAGTTATAATCTTGGACATGATTTTATAGGAAGCGTTACATAAGGATATGGGACAAAATCTTGAGAAGGAAGAGGTATCCTCTTATTCTGGAATAAGAGCAAGAAAGGCAACATTTGTTTCTCCCTCGATCCTATAATAATTTTGAACATATTTGATCAAATTTAATAACGTTCCAACAATCTCTATAAAAATGAATAGTGAACCTATCTAGACTAAGGGCCTTATCCGGAGCAAGCTCCCAAATCACTTTCTTAATCTCATCCTCGTATTTTTCCTATGTAAGATTGAAATTTTCACCAAGGGAAACTAAGGAAGGAATATTATCCAACATAATTGCAGTCTTCCAGATCAATGTCACCCTTTTCAGAGTATAGATCAACAAAATGAGATAACATTGCATCCTTCATCTCATCAAAGGAAGAGGTTGAATCCCCACTTGGAGTGATAATATCCTTGACATTTTTTCCAAATCCTAGCCTTGGCCTACTTGTGAAAGAAGGTGGTATTCCTATCTCCAACTATTAACAATAATCTTTGGGTTTTTAATCTCCAGATTGCTTCCTCAACTCGTAGGGAATTTTGATATTTATGGAAGGTTTCTTTCTCGCCATTTAACAATTCAATCATGACTAGTTCCTATTCTAACCATATTTGGATCTAATTTAACTTCTCCTTGCATTCATGGATCTCTCTTTCCAACTGAGAATACAATCTTTTGGCCCATTCATTAAGGGTATTTTTTTGTTTCTTTTAATTTACGTTCCCAGAATCTATAAACATGTGATCCAATTATCCATCCAGTCCATGATTTTGTGATGATGTCGATCACAGATTCATTTTGCAGCCATAAAGGGTTGAACCTAAAAGGAATGGGGCCATAATTGGGAATTTCTATTATCTGCAACATGATAGGTCTGTAATAGAAAGTAGACCACATAATGATCATGGAAGAGGCCGAATAGGCACTCTCGAGAAAGGAAATTTGAACTAAAAGTATATCCAAAAGGGAAGTAATATGACCTGAACTTGACCTCTTATTGGACCATATGAATCTACCCCTAACGGGTTTTATGTCAACAAGATCCCCAAAAGAAACCAAATCCTCCATATTATCCCTTAAGAGTTATCTAATGATACTACCCCCTCACTTTTCCTTCCGACCGTTGGTCCCAAAGTCTGCACCTGACTGCTAAAGGGAAGAGCTAGGCCACCACAAGTTATGGATGGTTGGTTTTTTGATTTATGGGTTAGTTAGAGGTTTTTTTTACCAAGACATGAGCATGGTTGGGTTGGCGAAATGACATGGACGAGGGTACTCCTTGGCTAGTGGCAAACTAAGGATAGACAAGTGAGATAGTAAAGGTAATAAACAAAGAAAAACAACAAACCATTTAATGAACAATCTGCTGCTAGAAGTTTAAGTCTTAAAATATCATTTCAAGCATTAAACATGTACCAAAAACACAGTTATTCCCATAGGTTGCAAAAAAAATAAATCTTCATCAAAGCATAGCTATTATCATAGGTTGCATATTAATAAAGACAAGTTATACAATATCTAAAGGAACAGAGATGTACTTTGCACAAATAAAAACTGTATTCAAGATAAGAGAAACACATAGGAATTTGGACACAAAGACACTACCATCAATAATATCTTCACCAGGTAGAGAGCTTTAATCCATGTGCATAATGGGTCCAACCAGTTGTTGTATTGATTGTTTTTTCCCCAAAACCTGAACCCGCAAAACATACAAAAACTACACATTTATCAGAGTTGCAGAGGCCCTCGACCAATGTGGAACTAGGGCTTAACTCTACCACATCTGTCGTTAAACAACTTATTTAATTCACTAAACACTGGCTGGAGTATATTAATGTATACTTCAAGTCTGATTTACATAATAAGGAGTGGTTCTTATCACACAAAAAAGACTAGTGATTATGCCTCAATCTATAAAAATCATGCGATTAGATAACTGAAAATTGCTACTGGAAATGAAACTGGATTGATGCATGCACTGGAGTGAACTGAGATTTGATAGAAAATGACCAGGAGTGACAAAACCGAGTTCTTTATTGAGCATTGGTATGCATGCACGTTGTTGGAGTCCATTGCATATAACTGAATATGTTGGTTGTGTTTTCCCCACTTATCTCCTGGAGGGCAGGAAGCAAGTTATCTGGTGCTCTTATGGAGTCTGGATGCATAGTTTCCCCATTCCTAGTTTGGTGCCCCATTTTAAACATTCCAAATGTGCCATAAATGTGGGTGAGCTACTTCGGAAATCCAACGTTCAGGGGCTTCAGAGTTTAGAGTATACATATCCTCTAGAGGAAAGAACCCCCAAATTCGTTAACGAACACTAATTACTAATTAACTCGAGATTACTTTAACATTCTATTGAGTCAACACACCCTAAAAGCTTTTATGAAATTTTTTCTCTTTTGGGTACCACTTGTTTTCTTTTGTTTTGTTGTCGGAATTACGTCCGTTGTGTAGGATCACCAAGTTCGTTTCCATGTCTCATCATCGATCAATTTGGATTTATTCTGACTTGTCATAGTGAAACCTTTGTATCTAAAAACGAACTTGACATTTTAACTAAGAATCCGCAGCTAAAATTGTGACCCACACGCTTGTGTTCGACATCGACAAAATCTGAGTAGGAAAATGACCATATAGTAACAATAATCGTCGATCACTGATGTATCATCGACATTGGTAAAAAACAAAGTAGATTTGCACTGGTTGTTCGCAAAAAAGATTCAGGAAATGGCTGATATCCCATCGACGTCGGAGAAATATGAGAGGGATAAACATTGACATGGGTCATGACAAACCTCCGATAACTGATTACTGATGCATTTGTTTAGGGTCAGTGAAATCTCAAAAATTTAAATCATGGAAAATTTTTGCATTTGCATATCGCTGATCATCGATCCCTGATGCATTTTCAACATCGACAAGTCTCGAGGGGAGTAATTTGGGAACACTTGTTTAAACATATTGCCGATCGTCGACCCTTGATACTTTTTCGGCACCGATAGGGTAGGACCTGTTTGTTGAAACACTTATCTAACGAAAATCCCCGATTCTGAGTAAAATTCTTAAACGAAGAAGCCAATTTCAAACACCACGTGTATTTGTCGTGTAGGCATTTCGTACGACTTAGTTTCATCCCGAGTCACCTTAGGTTTCCCTGTGTCCTAATCACACTTCTAGGTCATCATTTCCACATCAGCGTTGTAGGGTAATATGGATTGACATCATAGTTTTTTCCAAGAGATATCAACGAACATTGTCTAAAGAAAAGCGTCGACTCCCGATCCACCCGTTTAAATTAGCGGAATGATGGGACATTTTCAACACAAAATAAGATCGAATTCTGCTGTTTAATAGGCCAATTAATATTTCGCTCCACATACGTTGCTACCCCATGAATCGATCAAATAACAAGATTTTGAAATCTTCGATGAACCACAATATAGCCCACGCTTGTGCTTCCAACCTACGACTGCATTTAAATCTCGAGCATAATGCGGATCTGACGACATATTTTGTAGAACCACACCTACATCCTGAATTGAATAATTTATGCGACAAGGTAAGTATTCTCTCCGTTTAAATCACTAAGAAAGTTTCAAACGTCAAAATTTTGCACACAAGTTTCTAATTTCTAGAGCAATCGAAGAAGCGAAGAGAGCGTTTCAAGAGTTTCACTTGATTCTCAGAATTTCAAAACCAGGTTAAGCTAGTGTGAAGAAGAGGTATGTGTTAATTTTATCATTTTGACGGTCACATTTTTATATATCAAATTTCTATCTGCAACACGGTGTCTAATTTTGTTCTCTCTGTAGGAAAAAATGCCTCCAAGGAAGCCACCGACCGAACGCTCGCCAAGGGCACCAAAATTGAAGGAAGCAGAGGTCGGTGAAGGATCTTCTCTCGGCACTGTGAGGCAGTTGGAGTTTGCTACCAGAGCGGAACCAGTCATCAAAAAATTAAATAATAAAGCATTTACTCAGCCCCCTGATTTTGGCGATACATAAACAAGCAATGAATCAAAGATAATGCAACCGCAATGGGGAGATTTGTTCAACAGAATTAACCAGGAGGATTACCCAGAGTTTATTCCCCACAACGACCCGGATGTGAGGGCACTCGACGACTAGGTTTTTCCAAACATTCGACGGTCATGCCTGCATATGGTAGCCTTTCGAACCCTAGTCTTTCCTTGCATTGAGACTATGGGTTGAATAATCGACCATACAGACACAATGAAGTGTCTAGTCAATGATGAGAATGGCAGATGTGTAGGTGTGTTTCTCCCGACAAAGGTCCAAAAATATTACAAGATCAAGGACCCGAAGGAGCGGTTAAACACATATTTCGTAGTGAAGTTCTATGAATTCCATGACATGAGCTGATTAATGGCCCCATGGTGGAAGAAATACAATAAATTCACAAACCAGAGCAACGATTGGTACGGGACAACAAATCTAAGGGAGCCATACATTTACTTAATGGCTCTAATTTTCCGATTATATGGGGAGAAAGATTGCGCTAAGTTCTCGAAGGCATGGATGCCCCTAGCATATATTGTGGCCATTTCCGGAAGTAGATTCAACTGGGGAGAAATCATCTCTAAGCGATTGAGCACTATCATATTGCAAGCTCAGACACCAAAGGAGGGAGAAGCGCCACTTTTCACATGGACTCATATCTACTAGATGTGATCTGCGTAAGGAATGTCTTCGTCGACATGAATCTGAGCTGGCACGTCGCAGAGATACCTGTACATGTCTACTTTAGCATCCTGTTGGAAAACATGTATAATAAATCTTATGCTCTCATTTGAGATGAATTCATAGCTCGAGTTTATTTCATTATTTAAAAAAAATAATTCCCAAGACTGTTTGTAGCGACCAAGAAAATGATTTCAAAAATAGGTCACTCGTACCTAGATGAAACCACGACCTATATTAGGGTGTTCGGGACCACCGATGCACCACATTTACTCCCCTCTCACATCCCAGACCGACTCATCATAGAAGAAATATGTTAGCAGACCATCCTGTAGGGCTATAACACCACTTTGGTTAAGGACAAAAAACAAGCGTTCATACCCTATGGTTTTCGTGTAGGGTTTTGCATAGTGAAGAATACTGCGCAAGCTAAAAAAGAGGGTTTAAGCCTACTGGAATACTGGTTCTTGATAGGTCTATTTCGCAAACATGACCCTAAAGGCCTAGTTCTCCAACATGCGTCACAAGTCTCTTCCTACTTGCCATACGCACATGATAAGTTTGATGACAATATCTTTATAGAATGTGCTTAGGACTGGGAGGAGGTACTACAGAGAAAAGCTAACCCAAATATGACTAGGTTCAAAGCTATGAGTATGGATGAGCAAGTCAAAACAATAGAACAAACGACTGAATAAGCTCTTGGAATTAGATAAGAAAATAGAGAAATAGAAGCCACAGAGGCACAAAGGAGGGGGATGTTGTCACTAGAAGAATCCCAAAGAGTCATCCAACAACTAGAAAATGATCCTCAACTATTAGAAACTATGAGGATCACACTGGCCAATCCAATAAACATTAGAGAGGATTTAAATGGCTCAAAATCAATCCCACTGGAGGAAACCGTCGATCCGAACAACCCTAGAGTTCCATCACCACAGACTAGATCGCCTGTGACTATTCCAATCCAGCATGAGATTCCAAGAACACCAGGTGAAATGGGTGTGGCTAATCCCCTTTTTGATCTAATCACTATCTATGATGATGAAGAGAGTTCATAGGTCTCAGTTATAACTCCGATACTAATTACAGAGGAGAAGGAAATAGGGGGATCGTATGATCCAACTCCCGATGCATCAATGCCAAACCCCCTGTAGGGAGACCATGAGGCCGAGAGTGCCTTAGAGACTGAATTTATCGACCTATCGGGGACCTTGAAAGACAACTCCATGGATGAGATAGGTTCTGGTGAACAAGAAGAGGAATTGCAACAGCTAGAGATTGACACCTCAACAACTGATCACCAAGTAAGTATTGAGCCTGTGACTATATCTACAATTAAGGCTGATACCTCACCAGCTGATGAACCACAGATGGAAGTCGAGCCATTGGAACACATAAAATTTTCCCTTGCCAAAGAAGTACAAGAGCCAATCCTAGAGAAAATATATATGGTAGGAAGCCTGGGCAACACTCTGACTTGGGGAGACCAAAAAATCCCTGAGCCTCTGGATGAGATCACTGATATACATGCAATTTCTTACGACAGGAAGAGAAAATCCATAATGAGGAGAACAATAAGAAAAGGAGGTTCGCGCTGGATAGCGCGATTCTCATCACCACAAAAGAAAAGCTGCTCAACACAGAAAATGCGAAGACATCTGAGCTAATCGACACATGGATGGTTATCATTGATGCCACGCTAGATTGAGCAAAGCGAGATGAAAAGGAGTTGGCTGCCACAAAGAAGGAGCTAGATCATCTGTGTCATCTGGCGAAATATTACCAAGACTCCAGGCAAGCAACAATTTTTTTGAAGAGTGAATTCCAAGATGCATATGCAGGATTCACGAGCGAAAGACATCTCTTCACTGCATGTGTAGCCGATTTTCAAGAAGACACTCTCATGGCACTAGAAACTTGTAAGGATGTGGAGAGATGGTATGAAAAGGCATACCAAGATGTGGAACAAATTGATTACATCAGCGCAGTGCAGAAGGGACGAGACACCAAGGATCATGGAATTCGAGTGTTGATGGATAGCAACATCTCACGGATCAGGAAGACAACCGAATACTGGGTAAGTATGGTTGAGGAACCTTAGCGAGAGATACAAAAGAGGTGGGATAAGTGCGAAAGAAGCTGGGAAAAGATCAACCGGGAGATGGAAGACATTGGCCTCTTAGAGTTCGGCTCACCCGAAGACTTTGACAACTTGCATGACATAGTTAAACGACATAACATGACTCAGCGTGGGAAGTAGAGATCGCGTAGGTGGCGAGCATGACACGAGGCCAGGTAAAAAAGTTTATGGAACATCCGATCAAGGCTTGTGCGGTTCTGCATTGTTTAAGTGCCAAAGTGATCAAATATAGAGAATGAAAAATAGAGATGAAGGAAACCCTTTCAACCATGATGGACCATCACAGATTCCTGTATGCTAACACATGAGATGATCTCTTCAGTCAAGTGGTCAAAATATGGGAAGAGTCATCCACTCTAGTAGAATCACGAGATGATTTCCAGAGAACAAAGAGATCAAGCACCACGTGGCAATCTTTTGTTTTACTTAGCACAAACTTGTAGCAACTATTTTTAGTTAGTGATTCTTTATAAATAGGGGGATTGACCTTTTAGAAGGGGTCGATGGTTTCGGGGAAAATACCCTCTTTTTGAGAATTGTAAAGAATTATTTCTGAGCAACTTTAATTAAGAAGTTCTTTTTAGAACCATAGACGAAATTTTTAGTTTTTCCATCAAAGGCGTTATGTGATTGGATTGAGGAGGAACTACTTCCAACTTTTAGTTTAGTAGTTGATGCTGTAACGAGTAAGATTTTTTGAATCTATTGATAAGCTATATTTTTCAATACTTTAATAGTTATTTTGTTCTAAATGATGAAAAAAGAATCGTTGTGTTAAGATGTGATTGATGGTAGAGCTAAGGAAACTATTTTTCTTGCACTTACCTTATTTCATGCGTATTTTCTTTCAATAATTGTATCTTAGTCAGTGTGAAATAATAGCAAGTTAACATATTATTACTAGACTTGTAATAGGCGTGAATATCATTGTCTACATGCTAGAGCACGAGGGTTATCCCAGGCTCAGCCTTCTTCAGTAGTTAAGAATCCCCTCTACTAGTTGGTTTATACCATCACACTTTACTTTATCAGACTCATCTAATAAAAGAAAAGACATAAAAGAGAAATGTTTAATCTGAAGGAGGAACTTTCGCAGAAAGATATCCTGTCAATCACTAAGTAAACCCCATCGGTAAATTGGCTAGATCGAAAGATATAGAGAACCATTCCACCCATGAAATGTTGCAGAGTCTAATTGGGCCTCTAAGGCGRGTTTGATTCCTACTATTAAGTTAAAGGGACCTTGGACACCTCAACACATTCATCATTTAAGGACTTTGGGACTTYGAATATTTAGGGTTTGGGAGTCTTTTAAATGTTGTGCTTGGAAACCTCCYAGAGGATGATCTCCCGAATATGACGTGGTGGTCTGAAGTCATATCGCTGATGTGTCATGGAAGGAAGGTTGACACATGTCACTCGAAATAGTAYAGATGACAARCCTAAATATGCTTGAAATGAGTGCCACGTATCTCAATAGATGAGCACCAAGTGTTGACGCCAGATGAATTCCACGTGTCTCAACTCTTCGGGGTTCGAAAGTTCTTSAATGAAAGGTTTGGAAACCTCCCAGAGGGCCAAAATCAAAAAGTGATTAGCTAATGCTTATCACTAATTAACCTAGGATTAAGCCGTGTTTAACATTTAATCATTTCAGGCTTCGGGGCTCCGGTCTTCGGGAGATTGCGCTTGTTCTGGATGGAAATATCCCATAGTGATACTCTACCGGTTTTGATGTGTCAACCTTTTGGCACTCGAATGTTTGGGGCTCCGCTGCTTCGACATTCCAACATTTCGGGGCTCTAGAGAACTATCATAGATATGAAGTGAAAACCTCTTGGAGGAGCGATCCCCTGGACCTGATGTGTCCACATGGCGTCAATGGTACTGACATGTCCACATGAAAGGGAGTGACACGTGTCACTTGAAATAAGCAGATGATGCAACCCAAAGGGCCTGAAAAGAGTGCCACGTGTCTTGACATATGTGCACCACGTGTCTCGACAGATGGGTGCCACATGTCATCATCGTTGAATGCTACGTATCTCTGGATCTTCGAGGTTCAGGGGCTCGTGAATGATCTTTGGGGTTTGGGGGTTCCTCTAGCAGTATGAATGAGAAGGAAGTTAATGTTAAACAAGTGGGCGAAGAGTCGTCCCCTTGTGAAATCTTCTCTAGTTTTTGTGTTTAGGAGGAAAGTTTTATTGATTGTTTTGATGACAAAAGGGCTGATCAGGATTTTGTAGAAACATTTGACATTATATCAAATATCTCTAACAATGTTTTTTATGATGATATTGATGATCCAAAAGTTGACATAGATCAGGATACTATTATGCAGTCAATCTCCCAAGGATCTCATGAAATGGAGGATTTTGAAGTTCAAGTTTAAAGAATTTTTAAAGACCAACCCATCTCTGATAAATCTCTTGACGACGAGGAGCATAGTTCTACAATGATACAGATGGAACTTCTTAGCAGTGGCCTAGTCTATGATAGTTTTGAAGCATATGTTTTAAAGAACAATGAAGGAGATGACATTGAAATCCAAAATCAACAACAACTTTATGAACTTAATATACCCATATGTGATAACTATGAATTGGGTCCTCTGAACAACAATGAAGGAAATATATTGGTCGATGAACAAAATGGGATGTTGCTGCCAACGGTTGTCTTGACTGGATCATTTTCAGTTTTTTACCATGAAGTGGATATTACACAGCTGAAATCATGCACATTCATCAACAAAATAAAAAGAATACAACAAACTTACAGTTTTGAGGATCATATTGAAATAAATATTGATGCTCATTATCAAAAGGGCTATGGTTCGCGTGTTTTTTAAGATCCTGTAGTAGTTTATATGCTATCAAATTGGATTAAAAAAATTTCTGTCATTTTTTTGGTGAAGAATTTCAAAACTTTGAGTATGGACCTCAAGATTGTAAGTTGTTGCTATATTTTCCAGTTCCTACTATCATATTCGTACTTATAGATGGAGGTCAACTGAATCTTGTTAATCAAATCCTCGTATGGATTCACTGGAAATATGATTACACAGATTACTTTGTTTTCAGTTGAGTATATTAGGGGTGTGTTGAATAAGCTCATCATTTGAGCATTTCTTTTTCAGTTATTTATATAGTAGATCAACAATAAGAATCCATAGCCCAACAAAGGCACTGGGGTGTAGCTATAGATTTGAGTTTCAATTGAATAAAGACAAGATGCATGGACGAGAGACAGTTATAGATATACATGGCTGATAGACAAAAACATAGGTAAGACAAGGAAGGTGGGAGCAAGTTATTAAGTTCAAAGGCACTGATCTTTGTTCTTAGCACCTCATAGGGAAGTGCTATCCCTAGTTGGAGCCAATGTTGAGATCTAAGTCTGCACCCCTGCCCCTCCTACCTCATTTTCCATATACCTTCTTGAAAATATTTCCCCTTCTGGTTGGTCGAGTCATTTTCCCTCTCTAAATGACTTGGTTTCTATCATTTTTGTTCTTGATTGAGTCTTTGCGCATTTTGTTTCTATTTTCTTGAACGATAATTGCATGTTGTGATTTGGTTTGAAATACTTGTCATCATGTTTGCCATTGATTGAGCATGCAACACATCCACCAAGTCTTTTGTGTGCGCAAGAGACATATAGGTCCACCATGTCCTTTGTATGCTCAATAAGCTTCCTTAGAAAAAGGCAACAATTCAAAACAATCCATCTCGGGCTTAGAATTTAAGCCAAACAGACAGTTCAAACCTTCAATGGTGGAGATCCAACAGTCGACACAGATCAATGACTCTCGTGCATTCAGAGTCTCAAACTTGCATGGGGTTTAACAAGAATGAATCTGCGACTTAGATGTTTGGGTGTCTGAACTTTCCATTGGTTCAAATATTTCGAAGTGCCCAGACGTCGAAATGTCGAAGTCTCCGAAGACTAGAGCTCCCAAAATGTTGCCATGTAAAATCTAGAGGATAAACCATCTAGGAGGTTTTACTTAAGAACGAGCTCAAACCATCGGAGTTGAAAAGCAGCGGAGACCTGAAATGCAACATCACTCCACGAGATCGACCCTCCGAGAGTCATGCACACTTAGCACTCAAAATCTCCCGAACGATGAAATGTCGGAGCTCCAAAGTGTTGAAGCTTCCGAACAATCACATGCCGAAACAACGCCACGTCACTCCGTGAGTCCGGGCCTCCGAGGGATATGTATACAGAGCATTCACGAGCCCCTGAAACCTAAAGATCTAGAGACACATCGCATTCAACGGTGCTAAAATATAGCATTCAACGATGGTGACACATGATGCTCATCTGTCGGGACACATGGCACCCTTTTTAGGCCCTTTGGGTTACGCCACCTGCTTATTTCAAGTGACACATGTCACTCCCTTTCATGCAGACATGTTGGAAACAATGATGCCATGTGGACACATCAGGTCCAGGGGGTTTCCCCTCCGAGAGGTTTTCACTTCAAATCTATGATAGTTCTCTGGAGCCCCGATATGTCGGAGTGTCGAAGCAGCAGAGCCCCGAACATCAGAGTACCGAAAGGTTGACACGTCAGAACCGACATAGGATCACTCCGGGATATTTTCGTCCAGAACAAGTGCACTTTCCCGAATATTGGAGCCCTGAAGCTATGAAATGATTAAATGTTAAACATGGCTTAATCCTGAGTTAATTATTGATAAGCACTGGATAATCACTTCATGATTTCGGCCCTCCGGGAGGTGTCCAGACCTTGCATTCAAGAACTCCCTAACCCCGAAGAGTTGAGATGCGTGGCATTCATCTTGCGCCAACACTTG
>JZKD02S1019618.1:210972-225578 GCA_000966675.3 Picea glauca | reverse complement strand
TTATGTGATTGTATATTTATTGGTTAAATGTATTACTACAAGTTAAATGTTAAAGGCATGATTTATTGATTAATAAGTAATCTTCTTATAAAATGAAATAAATTTTATACAATTGATTCACCCCCCCCACTCTCAGTTGACTTATCCTGTACAACAATTGGTATCAGAGCTAGAGGTCACGAGTTCGATACACACTCGGCTCGCGCTGAGGAGGAGATTGTTGCACGAAATTGCAAGTAGTCAGTGCTCCCTGCATGTATCGTGACAAGGGACTAATGCCTCTCGTGGATCCTTGAAATTTGGCGGTGGTGAGTTTACCAATCACCTGCGGGTTTTGGTGTAACGACAACCATACTACCGACACATAATGATTGCAACGAGGCTCCAAAGGAATTTTTAACATTGTTCATGAATTCCAAAACCCTAGACATCCAAAACCTAACCCTAGGAGATGAAACGCTAAAAGTTATGTGGGCCCCAATGGGTAAGTTGGTACCTCAACTTTCTGGGGTCGTAACTTTTGCATATGACCTCCCTTTTAGGCGCGTAATAGCCCATTGGAAAGGTCTTTTTGATAACTACACATTGTGTTGTCAAACTCTGAATCCTTCTACCGTTTGACTGTGGCAAGCCAAAAAAACATTGTTTAGGGCCCCAAAACGGACCTGGAAGTACCAAAAGATGTACTAACATGAAAAATTCCAAAATAGGCCAATTGGATTAAGTGGGCAGCCACCAATCTCCACCTGGAAGTTGTTTAGGGCTTCAGACAACCCCATAAGTATAGAAACCACAATTATTAATAATTACAAAAGAACATGCTAAACTAAATTGTTAAAAGGAGCTAGTTGGAATAGGCAGGTGGCCACTAATATCCCCCTGGATCAATAGGGATATCAAATTTCACATAATTCATGACACTACTATCTATCCCATGAATACAATTCATACGGTTGGAGTTTTTCTATTTCATCACACCATTGCAAATTATTAGGTCTTGAGAAATACAGATCTTGACTAGCTTGGTACCAAACAAATTCTCAGTTAGTCTTCAAAGTTTCTTTTATATATATTAGCTAAAACAAGGCCCACATCTAGCCATAAAGGAGTAATGTTGGAATCATTGCTTAAAATAATAGCTTGGTTAGTTGTAGTTCTAGCATTAAAGTCTTCTAGCAAGATGATATTGCCTTCATTTCTTAGACTGTAAATACCTTGTTCTAGGGTATTATAGGGGCAATTATCATCTATATTGTTTTTCTTATAAAACGTAGAATTAATGGGTGTGAAATAAAAAAATTGCTATGTAAATATTCTTAGCATTGATGTCTGATATTTGTATCCAAATATACTGATTGAGAGGGTGTATCTTATGAAGCCAAATGTGAGGAGAAATGTTCCTTTTATGTAACAAACTATGCCTCCAATTCCTTTGCAATAAGGTTTCTTGTTCCATGCCGACCACATGACAAATCCTTCTATGTTAGGGACCATAATCTCAATGCTACCATGCTTCAACTAGAAAAATAATATCAATTTCACTCGGGATCCAACTTAACATAGAACCTTTGTGCCATGGAAAGCCACGACAATTCCAAAAAATGATCCGGATTGTCCCAAATTCCTATTTATTATTCATTCTGGTCTCTATCCCTAATAATAGCTTTTTAATTTCTAATTATTGCCCATTTTTCTTCCTCCCTAGCTTGTTTTATTTTTTGAACTTCCTTCCCTAATTCAACTTGGTGTTCTAGAATGAGGTCTTCATTTACAGTATTCCTGACCCTTTTAAGCTCAAAGATTTACTGAGTATGTCATATGTATGGTCATTACAACTTACTTTGACGTGCCTCTTTGCTCTTGTGAGGTAGTTGTTTCACTTTGTGATTTATTTAGTTCTTCTTTTACCGTTGCTAGAAAGTCCTCGTCTTGTTGTTCTTTTATACCAAAAATGATGAGGTTCAAGTTTCTTTTGTTATTAGCTTATTCATTTCCTCTTTGATGGGTTTGATATCCAATTTATTTTCCAGATTACTTAGGGCCAAATTGTCAGATAGTTTTTCTTCTGGCTCTTTAATTTTGTCTCTCACGTTGTGATTTTCTTTGACCTCTCCTTCTTGGGTTGATTGTTTTTGTTTTTCCATTTCTTGTAATCTAGCCTAAATTTTCTGCAACTAAGTTTCAAAACCTAACATTCTATTCTCTATGTGTGTCTCGATCTTGTCTTTTAACAATCTAAAATTATTATAAAGCATTGCCTCTAACTTTGTTTGGAGTTTCACTTTTGTCAAATTCACATTCAAATTCACCACAGGTATAAACCTCTGTTTAGATTCACATTCATTCAAATTCACTCCATTCAAATTCACTCTAGGTATAATACCCCAAATAAAAACTCTTCATTGTTCGCCTTTTAATTTCTTTTATACATTGATATTTTCCTATAATTAACTTTAACATTCTAGAATTAATACAATATTTTTTTTACTTATTAGTCCTTGCTAAAGGTTTGAGACTATAGCGACGAGTTCATCGTTGACCAGGTATTAATTTTGTTTGACTTTTATTTATTTTTATATTTTCCTAAGTTTAATATAACAATTTGTATTTTTTCAATTAAAATAAAATTAATATTAGCTATCTATATTTCTATTGGATATAAACTTGAGAATCTTATTGCAAATGCTACAACAGTTTCTTGTATATTTGGACGATTAGACATGAAAATTAAATAGTTGGTCAGTTCCGTATGATACTTCAACACGACAGATACATTGGATAACCGCTGATTTAATTATCATGATGCAAAATCTGTTGATGGCGGAGTACATTAAACTTTAATTTAATGGAATTACTTTCCCTGCTGTAAGTTTTAACATAAATGAATATGGAAACGAGGGCTTGCGGCAGGACCAGAGCTTAAATAGGAGCGCACAGTTCAGTCAACCAGATTCTTCAAATTTCAAATCGTACTGCAAAACTACAAATAATTCTCCATTGCAGCATAGTTTTCTAACGCAGCTGCAAATGAACTGCAAAAAATTTCTTTCAAATCAATGGTACCTTGAAAATTATTTGCTTACTGTGTTGTATAATTGTGTTGTACAATTAATGTAGTGATATGTTCCGCTGCAAAGATAAATGGTTTACACTAAGATAAAACCTTTGCAAAGATTTTTTTGTTTTTTTTTATCTAAGATCTTTAGAGTTTTAGGGTTATAGGAAACGTTTATGTAAACTAAATTGCAATAAATTACATTGCAGTTGTATTCTTTTTTCTTGAAAAAGAACAAAATTAATTTATTTATATTTCTTGTTTATTTATTTCCATTTAGGCAGGGACTAAACTACCCTGTAACCTTGTTATATTAAAGAGTTTATAATGTATTTAATCATTTCACTTTTCAACATGTCTAGATATATTATATTTAATAATTTAGGACTTAGTAGCAATTTCCACTCTAGGTTTATTGTTATAAAAACTTTATTACATTTCTCTAATGTATTTAGTCTTTTGAGTCTATGGTTATTTATGATGTTGAGTTTTGGAAATAAATTGTGTAAGAGATTTCTATTCCTAATATATTCTATTATCTTATAATATTTTTACATTTTACATTCTTAATATTTTAATAAATATTTTTTTGTGTTTTCTTTATTATTCTAAATTTATTTTAATAAAAACTTTATGATGTTATAGACTTTCTCTTAATGAGATTTTATATATTTAGTTTTTTACATTAAATTTATTTTTGATATATTTTAATATTTTAATACATATTCAACGGGGTAGTAAGAACAAGAGGGATTCTTTATGGTCTTTTAGGATCTATCTAAATTACCTAGAGATAACAATAAAAAATCAAGCAGAGGCCTATGCCCTCTTGCAAGGATTAGGACAAGCTAAATTCAAAAATATACAATCGAAATTACCATTCTTGGAGACTCCAAAAACACAATTAGCCATACGAAGAAACAATCCTTCCCTAAATACTTGTTTCTTAAAGCCATATTCCAATTCCAAAGGATTAGACTAGAAATCCTGGATGGTCCTCAAGTGGATTTCTTCACTTCTTTCATTACACCACAAAAGAGTTGGTGAAGGGTATCAATACATCATCCATCGACCTCATGAAAGTTGTGGGTGCATTTGTTAGGCCAAAGGGCATGACCAACCATTCAAAGAAACCTTATTTAGATTTGAAAGTTTTCTTCAATACATCAGTCGGTTCGATGGGATTTTGGTGGTAGACATACTTTAGGTCAACCTTACTGAATAGCTGCCCCCCCTTGAGTTTGTTAAGAAGGTCATCAGTTTGGGGAATTGGGTAACGGTTCCTGACTGTAATTTTTTTTAATGCTCTGTAATCAATGCATATTCGTTAGGTCCCATCTTTCTTTTGTATCAGTACAATCGAGCTTCCACAAGGGGATGAGCTAGGTCTGATGTTCCGTTTTTGAAGAAACTCTTGGATCTGGCGCTTGATTTTGTCATTTTCCATCAGCAAGCGACAATAAATTGGCCCATTAGGTAGAGGTGCACCAAGGGTTAGATCAATTGGATGCTTGAATTGGCAGTGCATTGATACCCTGATGGGTGAGGAGAAGATGTCTCTGTACTCTTCCACGATTCCATCCACTTGCTTCTGCTGCAAAGAGAGGCTCTGTGTAGAGGTCACAGATGTGGCGAAGACCTTCTGCTTACTGTGAGCATGGATCACAAATAAAATGAACTTCCCGGTCTGTGAAATGACCTTATTGCATTGCTTATAAAAGATTAAAGAAATAGTGGTAGACAACGTTACCTCTGGTATCATGTACAATTGTCTACCTAAAGTGATAATAACACTGCAACGTCTAGACTCATACACAACATGTCACTTCCACAAATATGATTTTCCTAAAAGAACATCACAAACTTCAAGGGGAGAAATATCACACGATACCTCATCTTTGAAGGGCTTGATGTTGTAGGGAATATGACACTATTGGCTGATGCAAAGATCTCTTCCTTGGAGAAGCCAACCGATGGTGTAGGGTTGCGAGTGCGGTGTCATCGGCAGGTCCAACCCCTTGACGACCTCTTCTGATATAAGTTTCTTATGACTGCTGCTATTGAAAATGAAATGAAGCGGAGGCCCCTTTACCCACATATGTGAGTGAAAGAGTCGTTCCCCTTCCTCTGGTTCTTTTGGTTCACTTGGATGGACTTTCGTGGTAGTGACAATGGCGTTGGGTTCGACATTGATAATCTGCTTCCCTCCTTCTGGATTTGATTCGGAGTCAGAATCTTCCTATGAATAAGAAGCTTTTAGATTGACCATCCGTAACTGTTTGGAGTGACATTCTTCGATGTTGTGCCAAGGGATTTTATGGTATTCACACCACTTTCCCGTGTCCTTCTTCGACTTCTCATTACCCTTCTTTTGTTGCAGCTTGGACTGGTTGTCCTGAGAGTGACCATCTTTTTTATGTCCCTTGTTTTGTGGGTTCAGGATACCTTTGCCCTGCTTCGGCTGTGAGGAGTTTACAGATCCAAACTCTCTCCTCTTCTGCTTAAATTTCTGCTCGATCTTGACATCATATCTATAAGCCGTACCCAATGATGCGATGCCCATAAACTCTATTTTTGTTTGAATGTATCTATACAGACAACTGCGATATTTGAGAACGAGATTTCGTTTAGAGTCTTTGAAACCCATTTTGGTGCGCATGGTATGGAAAATATTGGTGAAATCTGGTACTTTCTGGTCCCTTTCCTGAAGCAAGGTGGTCCATCTTGTGTACTGGTCCCTGTAGCTTCCAACATGGTAGTATTGTTATTTAATGGCATCCTTGAAAGAATCCCATGTGGGAATGACCACAAATATTGAACATTCCTCTATGGCCCTTTGCTCAGAGTAAGTATCCCACCAGTCCTTAACATGGGGGACGACCTTGAGGAGTGCAAAAGTAATATTTTCCCTATTGAAAAAATTGTGGACCGAAAAATACCCTTCGATCAGATTCAACCATTTATCTACAACATCTGCATCTATCAGTCCTTCAAATAATAGAATATAAAAATTTACTTGTACCTTGAAGGGGGTTGCATGGCCTCTTGATGAATATGAGTCTCCTGTGGGCAGCCGCTGAAGGATCTGTGCAAAGTTGTCCATCATTTCGTTCCTTTTTCGCGCAAGGGATTCCTCGAGCAACAGTTTAAAAGGATCTCCTGCTCCATCGTATTTCTTTCCGTCCCCCATGAGTTGTGGTCAGGCTCGGTGCGACCGATCTTGCAAAGGCTCGACTGGTTCGAGTCCCAACTTCTTGTACCCAGATCTTGTCGAGGACATGCATGGAGAAAAATAAATGAAGAGCCGACCGCTTTGATACCATTGATACAGATTTATGAGTGGAACGAAATAAATAACATATTGAAAACAATAACACAAAGATACAAAGAACAACAACATATATCCAATGAACAATAACTTTTGTTGAATAAATAAAATAGGATGAAACTGTAAAACTGCAGAACTAAAAACAACTTGCTCGAATGGTGGTAGCTATCTCTGAGAAGAGATGTGGCTGCTACGCGCATCCGTTTGAGCATAATGATTACAATGAGGCTCCAAAGGCATTTTTAACATTGTTCATGAATTCCAAAACCCTAGACATCCAAAAACCTAACCCTAGGAGATGAAATGCCAAAAGTTATGTGGGCCCCGATGGGTAAGTTGGTACCTCAACTTTCCGGGGTTGTAACTTTTGCATATGACCTCCCTTTTAGGCACGTAATAGCCCATTGGAAAGGTCTTTTCGATAAATACACATTGTGTCATCAAACTCTAACTCCTTCTACCGTTTGATTGTGGCAAGCCAAAAAAACATTGTTTAGGGCCCTAAAACGGCCCTGGAATTACAAAAAGATGTACTAACATGAAAAATTCCAAAATAAGCCAGTTGGATTAAGTGAGAGGCCACCAATCTCCACCTAGAAGCTGTGTAGGGCTCCAGACAACCCCGAAAGTATAGAAACTACAATTATAAATAATTACAAAAGAACGTGTTAAATTAAACCCCAAATAAAAATCCTTCATTGTTCTCTTTTAAATTTCTTTTAGACATTGATCTTTTCCTATAATTAATTTTAACATTCTAAAATTAATACAATAATTTTCTTACTTAAGTTTACAATTTATTTAGTCATTTTACTTTTCAACACATCTAGATATATTATATTTAATAATTTGGGACTTACTAGCAATTTCCACTCTAGGTTTATTGTTATAAAAACTTTATTACATTCTTACTTATTCTTGTTAAGATTCTCTAATATATTTAGTCTTTAACTTTTGAGTCTATGGTTTATGATTTTTATAGCTATTCATCACGATGTTGAATTTTGGAAATAAATTGTGTAAGAGATTTTTATTTTTAATATATTTTATTATCTTATAATATTTTTACATTTATATTTCTAATATTTTAATAAATATTTTTTTGTGTTTTCTTTATTATTTTAAATCTATTCTAATAAAAACTTTATGACATTATAGATTTTTTTACATTTCTAATATTTTAATAAATATTTTTTTTGTGTTTTTTTTATTATTCTAAATCTATTCTAATAAAAACTTTATAACATTATACATTTTTCCTTATTGAGATTTTATATATTTAGTCCTTTACATTAAATTTATTCTTTATATATTTTAATATCTTATAACATATTTAATGGGGTGGCAGGAGGGATTCTCTATGGTCCTTCAGGATCTATCTAAATTACTTATTATTAGAGATAACAACCAAAAATCAAGTCGAGGCATATACCCTCTTGCAAGGATTAAAACAAGCTAACTTAAAAAATATACCACCGAAATTACCATTCTTGGAGACTCCAAAAACACAATTAGCCATATGAAGAAATGATCCCTCCCTAAATACTTGTTTTTTAAAGCCATATTCCAATTCCAAAGGATTAGACTGGAAGATGGTCCTCAAGTGGAGTTTCTTCACTTCTTTCAACACGATAATTTTATAGTTGATCAAGAGGCCAACTATGCTATGTGTGAAACATAAGGGACCCTATCGATCAATGGCTCCAAAGGCACCCAACCAATTCCCTAGCAATTTGTCCCTCCCTAACTATACGGTTAGCCCTTCCTATCACAACTCTTGCCTTATCCTCTAGCCGTAATATGTCGCTCCTCGATCTTCTGCTTGCTGTCTCTTCTTCCCACTTCACCCACATCACCCTCCATTTGGCTCCATGTCCATGCATGTCGTCACATGCCATCCTTCATCTGCCCTTGGGTGTTTATATGTCACTACCTTCCTTATGCTTTCCTTGTCTGTGTTTTCTTAAGACCTCCCACGCTCCCTCTTAACTCTCCTTTGTCCAGTTCTGTGTACTTCGAGTTTCCCCGCAGATGGCTAGATTTCGTTTCAATGGCGATGAGTGGGTTCATGTGCCCCAATCATAATTTCCTGAAGTGGCCTCAGGTGGAGATGGGATAGACCGTTACTGACATCCTCTTAAACATTTGGTTGAAGATACATATTTCTCCTCATCAACAACAATTACTTAAATTATAAGCGGAACACAAGACAACAAGCCATATCAGGTAAACACTGAAGGTGAGACCGATGCTCAACACAACTTAATTAATATTGGAATATAGTTACAAATATATAGGTTGAGAGAGCGCTCAACAAACTCTTACAATTGTGGATCTCAAACTACACATAAACTAAGAGTAGCATTTCGACATTATTACTCTAACATTCCCCCTTAATGGAGAAATGGATTCACAACAAATACCACACACCAACAAACTCCACAACTATAACTAAAAACTACTATCACTGGTCAAGACCTCCACTATATCATTGACTAGAAAATTGAACTTCTGAGTTGAATACATTGGATATGGCCACCCGGTATCTGGATCAACAATATGCACCCCTCCAAAGATATTCCCGATGTTATATATCTGCCTCAGGAATGGTAAATATTGATTAGGGCATTCATGATGCACAACATGACCACAAGAAGAAACATGTATGTAGTTAGAGTCACTCGGTCCAAATCCATCAAATGTTGATGCTTGAACATTGAGAGCAGATAATATCATGCAAGGAGGTTCAGAATGATACTTCATTGATGTTCTATCATTTACAGGTAGTTGTGTTCTGAGAATTTCTATAGGTCCTTCAAACTCATCTAAAGAATTTTGCTCCAAATCTCCAATACTTGCAACAAACCCAAATGGAGTAGAATGAAGCATGTTAGTCATAGAAATAGGAACTGGTCCTTCATCATTCATAAAAAATCCTTCATCCTCAAAAATTTGCATGTGGTCTTCCTCCTTCACGTTCATCTCATAACAAGTATCTTCTTCTCCCTCATTTATAGTACTATGACTACCATAAAAATATTCCTTCTCATCTTCAAAGAGATCTTAAAAGATGCTTTCAAAAGAAAGTCTCATGGGGAAGTACATATTTATCTTGTGCAACAATGAGACTGTGAGACTAACTACAACTCGTTTCTCCCTTAGACGTCACTATCACAATGCACAGGAAAACAAGTTTGAGTAGAGGGTGCAACTTCTACGTACAATTCAATGATCTAATTGGATCATTCATGGGAAGCCTTCTTAGCGGATCCTCCAATGCCAGATGGGTGACTTACCACCATCACGGGGGCTCTTCTAGGTGGGCAGCTGCAACTCTACAAACAACGAGATTCCTCCACGCGGGTCTTTACACAGGCTTCGACCCTTCTCCAAATGGGGTTGTTTCCTCCTCCAAGATAACAACACAATCCTCTCTTTCGCGCTTCACTCAGAGAAAATCACCCACGCTACAAATTCACACAATCTCCTCATACAAAAACATTGATTACATTTACTCCAAACGACAGACTCCTCACACAAATCTGTGAACAATGGGAAATAACAGAGTCTCTCCTCCTCTGCGTAGTAGCGACTCTTCTAACCTCAAAAATCACCAACAAGATCTAGACTTAGACAATAGTGGAATCAATTCCACCAGCAGCGGCTCCCTCAGCAGCGACTCACATCCACAAAACAATTCTGGCACAGTCAGGCAATGCTACAATAGACGTCTCCTTTACTCATCCTCTAACCAGGCTCTGATACCAACTTAAATTATAAGTGGAACGCAAGACAACAAGCCATATCAGGCAAACACTGAACGTGATACCAATGCTCAACACAACTTAATTAATATTGGAATGTAGTTACAAATATATAGGTTGAGAGAGCCCTCAACAAACTCCTACAATTGTGGATCTGAAACTACACATAAACTAAGAGTAGCATTTTGACATTATTACTCTAACACAATTCTAGTATGGAGATTCCTGGAGTCCACGTGCATCTTCTAGCAATTTCAGAGAGTGGTTTCGCTCCCTGCATTGGTCGAATTGTCTGGATTTGGACTCCACTTAGGGTTATAGTGCACAAGGACTAGATTGATATGAAGGAACGACTTGATAATTTGGCTAAGGACATGGACGGGTTGAGAGAATCTATGCAAGCCATGCAGATCATGCTTAATGGCTTATCTTCCTAGGTCATCACTAATTTGGAGATCCCGATCTAGCACCGACAATCTCTTCAACAACTACAAGATGAATGTGGAGCCTTGCACAATCAGCTGGTAGAATTCTTGGAACGACCTCACCAATCTCATGCCTCTCATTCAACTTCATGCCACTCTAATGGTGCCTCCTCTCTAGATGGTCGGTTTTATCTCCCCGGACTTGAACACTCCTACTCCAACGTCTGACCACAAAGAAGATGTCTGTCCCCCCTTAATTTGATAAGTGGTTGCATTGTAATTTTTGGTTTTGTTTAGGAGTGTTTTGGAAATCATACTCTGCCAAATATATTGTAGAAACCCCTATTTTGATCTCTTGGATCCTCTGTAGTTCTTGGGGTTGAGATTATTATCAACAACTAGATAGACAAAGGAGTATAAGTTTCACTCATAACCTTTTATATAATATCAAATCCACTAGTTAAAAAACAAATCTTATAACATATTCAGATTTTTATTAACAAAATGTTTTATCACTTTTTAATAATATTTTCATCTATTTTATAATATTAATAAATCTTAAAGTTTTATAATAAAATTTGTTAATTTAAATCATTCTTATGAGTTTAAACAAAAGTCTAAATTGAAACTATATACTTTTATCATCAGGTTTTTTCCTATGATGAATCACATTGGTCAATCACATTGTTCTCGTTCCATCGACTTAAAAACATATGTGATGAATTAGAAGAACACTACAATGAGCAGTGGTGATTAAGGAAGTTAAGAGGTTTCCATAAAACATGGGAGGGGAAAARCARCTCTCATGAAAGAGGAAAGAGGAGAGGGAGTGGGAGTGGGAGTGGGAGTATAGTAGAAGAGACAAAGGAGGATGAGAAGGGATCCTCCCATTAATAAAGAATAAATGATTYTTCCATGGAAAATAAAGAACACATTATTTTTACAACTTTGTTTAACTGTTTTACTAAATGATTTTTTTGTCTGAATTTGGCAACATAAATCTGCAKGAAATCACTRCTTTTTGTTGTTTAAAATTTATTTTTGAATGYAGAAATGGATCAACATGCTGAAGAACCCCTAGAGCACTCGGATTATACAAAAATAATCACTCAAATCTACCCATCTAACAATTTCTGGCCGAATTTYGAGCAATAGTCCCCGAAAAATATCACTTAAAAAGATTATTTAGACTAGGGCTATTCTTCCATGGAAAAGAAAAAAAAAAACACAAAACACAAGGGAATGTATTAAGAACACAAAACACAGGGGACTRTATTTTCCATGCAGATGGCTAGATTTCRTTTCGATGGCGATGAGTGGGTTCATGTGCCYGAATCATCATTTCTTGAAGTGGCCTTAGGTGCAGATGGGATAGATCGTTACCGACATCCTCTTAAACATTTGGTTGAAKCTATATATTTCTCCTCGTCAACAACAATTACTTAAATTATAAGCGGAACACATGACAACAAGCCATATCRGGTGCAGATGGGATAGACCGTTACTGACATCCTCTTAAACATTTGGTTGAAGCTATATATTTCTCCTCATCAACAACAATTAATTAAATTATAAGCRGAACACAAGACAACAAGCCATATTAGGTAAACATTGAAGGTGAGACCGATGCTCAACAMAACTTAATTMATATTGGAATATAGTTACAAATATATAGGTTGAGAGAGCGCTCAACAAAMTCCTACAATTGTGGATCTGAAAGTGCACATAAACTAAGAGTAGCATTTCGACATTATTACTCTAACATCCCCCCTTAATGGAGAARTGGATTCACAAMAAATACCACACACTRGCAAACTCCACAATTATAACTGAAAACTACTATCACTGGTCAAGACTTCCACTATGTCATTGACTAGAAAATTGAACTTCTGAGTTGAATACATTGAATATGGCCACCCSGTATCTGGATCAACAATATGCACCCCTCCAAAGATATTCYTGATGTTATATCTTTGCCTCAGGAATGGTAAATARCGACCAAGGCATTCATGATGCACAACATGACCASAAGAAGAAACATGTATGCAGTTAGAGTCACTCGGTCCAAATCCATCAAATTTTGATGCCCGAACATTGAGAGCAGATAATATCCTGCAAGGAGGTTCGGAATGAGACTTCACTGATGTTTTATCATTTATAGGTAGCTGTGTTATGAGAATTTCTATAGGTCCTTCAAACTCATCTAAAGAATTTTTCTCCAAATCTCCAATACTTGCAACAAACCCAAATGGAGTAGAATGAAGCAGGTTATTCATAGCAATAGGAACCAGTCCTTCATCATTCATCAAAAATCCTTCATCCTCAAAAATTTGCATGTGGTCTTCCTCCTTCATGTTCATCTCATAACAAGTATCTTCTTCTCCCTCATTTATAGTACTATGACTACCATAAAAATATTTATTCTCATCTTCAAAGAGATCTTCAAAGATTCTTTCAAAAGAAAGTCTCATGGGGAAGTCCATATTTATCTTGTGCAACAATGAGACTGTGAGACTGACTATGGCTCGTTTCTCCCTTAGACGACACTATCACAATGCATAGGAAAACAAGTCTGAGCAGAGGGTGCAACTTCTACGTACAATTCAATGATCTAATTGGATCATTCATGGGAAGCCTTCTTATCAGATCCTTGAATGCCAGATGGGTGACTTACCACCATCACATAGGCTCTTCTAGGTGGGCAGTTGCAACTCTACAAACAACGAGATTCCTCCATGCGGGGTCTTTACATAGGCGTCAACCCTTCTCCAAATGGGGTCATTTCCTCCTCTAGGATAACAACATAATCCTCTCTTTTACACTTCACTCAGAGAAAATCACCCACGCTGCAACTTCACACGATCTCCTCATACAACAACACCAATTACATTTACTCCAAATGACAAACTCCTCACACAAATCTGTGAACAATGGAAAATAACAGAGTCTCTCCTCCTCTACGTAGTAGCGGCTTGATACGGATTTATGTAGGAACACAATGAAATACATAAATACACATAAATGCAGAGATGTAGCGAAAATAAGAATTCATTTCATTAATAACAAAATGACTGAAAAATGCTTACAGACAGAATGGAAATAAACTAGCTAGGGTGTTGGTAGCTTATCTCTGAGAAGATATGTGGCGGCTACTGGCCTCTGAACTGCTTGTTACAATGAGGCTCGAAGGCCTATATATTACTGAGAAACAATGGAAAACCAACATCGACCAGAGGCTGGACCAAAATGTACTGAGAAACCTGCTGTCCTGATCTGAGATGATAGACTTTGGGATCCCAAAGTGTACCCACACTCGTTCAAAGAAGAGTTTAGCAGTGGATTTTGCTGTGGTATTCTTCTTGCAGGCCATCATAATGGACATCTTCGAGACTCGGTCGACGACCACAAAAACACAATCATTGCCATGCTTAGTAGAAGGAAGGTCCGACATGCAATCCATAGAGATGGATTCCCAAGGTCGACTGGGGGTAGGAAGTGGAGTATAGAGGCCTTGCTTCTTGATGGTCAGTTTGGAAATGGTGCAAGCAGTGTAGGACTTGATGTACTTCCCGACATCATGTCGAAGGTTCAACCAATAGAAATACTTTTGCAGTACTGCCATGGTTTTCTCGACCCTGAAATGCCCAACGACCTGACTGTAGTGTGCCTCCCAAATAATCTTGGCATGCTCGCTTGAAGGAACACAAAGGTGTCCCAGGTGACAAAGCAGGGCATCCTGGAGGTGAAAATTGGGAACTTGCTTACCCTCCAAGAGTGTATTGTATGTGTGGACGAATTCTGGATCACTTGTGTAGAGAAGCGACCAATTAGAAGTCTCGTGCCCACAAGAGTTGAGCACAGTGGTTAGCGCCACGATGGGTGGTCGATTGAGGCTGTCTGCAACATTATTGGTGCTGCTTTTCTTGTACTTAATGTTCAAATGAAATTGTTGCAGGTATGTGGACCACTTCTGATGGCGATCGTTCTGCAACTTCCCTTGTGTCTGTATGAACTGCAGGGGTCGGTGGTCTGTG
>JZKD02S1019618.1:171180-186003 GCA_000966675.3 Picea glauca | reverse complement strand
GAGTGACCACAGATTTCCCGACGGGATCTCGTCCGTCGATCAACACCTATCAAGGTTAAGGTACTTATCTTTCCAGCTTCTTCTTCTTATCTGATGGTCGTGAGTGACCACAGATCTCCCGACGGGATCTCGTCCGTCGATTCGATACTTATCAGGGATTTCTTAAGGCCTTGCGCCTTCATGTCCTCCTTCCAGGTTCTTGATGGCTTTTTCAAGAAGGGTATCTCTATGGGGAGGTTTACCCAGGGTACTTTCTGAGGCAGATAAGGGTATCTCTCTCCCGAGAACCAGGCATGAAGTCTGAATTAGATCAATATGCATATAAATAACGATTTAAGAGAACATAAGCCACACCTAGTCTTTCCATTATAAACATACAACTACCAGTATTGATCAAAACATCATACAGACATTCTTATACTGAAATTATTCACAATTTCACAGCTTATGAGCATAATTGTTAGAATACATATATTTCAAGATGCCAAAGGCAAAACACTTATCAGAAAGTAACACCAGGGGTTATACAACTGCTGAGAGGGGTGCTTGTTTCCACCCAACCGTAGGCTCAACGACTCCCAATGGATTTACCACTAGCCACCCCTGAGCTGAGACCACGATGCTGTGAGACTGTGTCTCTGTTTGCCAGTGACCAGGAGCGAAGGTTACTGTCCTTCCTCTCTGTTATCACTCACTCTGCATATCGCCAGAGTTCTCTTTCTCCCCTCGCGTCTACCCCCAATCGCTTCTCCCCCACGCCTTATCCTCTTGCGAGGTTGCGTGTGGCACGATTTCCCTCGCGCTGGTCAGGCCTGACGGCTCTACGGATGGGCGGTTCTCCTCCCCATCCCTCATTAATTCCTGAGGAGCCATCTACCTACCAGCCTGCGAGACATTTAATTCGGGGCCAGCGAGCCGCTTTTGGTTCTCCGGGCCAGTGAAGTCCAAATACGGTATTGATTTTCGGTGGAAGTTAACGCCACCTTTCCAGGTGCTTTCCACCGCCTTTCTTCAGCCATCATGGTCTCTTTTTCAGCATATCCCCTCTCAGCAGTCCTGCAATATAAATTCATAATATTATTCACATTCATCGACCTTTTCCACCAGGTCCATTCACATCACACATTCTCATTTCTGAGTTTTGCCACAGTTCTTGGCCAGTCTAGTTATTTTTACAAACTGGGGGAAACAGGGCGTTACAAGACTTTACCAGTCAAATCGCTGGGTGGAAGGGGGTCCCTTGTCCCACAAACAAGGGGTCTGATACACCAATTTTATGTGGCTTGACCGTGACCTTAAAAAATAGATTATTATTATTATTATTATTAAAAACACAAAACACAGAGAAAGTTTGCGTAAAGAGAATTGAAACTACAAAGAGGATTTGGAAGAAAACAGCCACTGGGAAAGTATGAGGTTGAAGTTGATCATATGAGCCAACATTTTGTAAGGAAAGTGACCCTTTCTTGTTTTGAAACTAGAGCTAATTGAGGCTTAAAAATGCTGTACATGAAGTTTCAATTTAATAGATCCAGTGGCGTGTTGTGCTTTCTTTCATGGTTGTTATGTTGCTTTCGTGTATGTGCTTCCATATCATTACTATGCATTCTCAGAGTTTAACCAGGCTCGGTGTTTGACTCTGTGTTTGAGTTTAACCAGGCTGGGTGTTTGACTCTGCGTAATGGTAGGAACCCATTGTTACCAACCCAGATTATGGTTGGACTATGGATCAGTGAATTAGTGATGTTATGATGATGGCTTGGTTGCTGTGGCACCCTGGTTCTCGTTAAGGTTCCTTTCTCTCTACAATCACATATTTGTTTCTCTACTTGAATACAATATTGATGATACTCACAACTTATGATGACTGTTTTTCATGGTTTTGACATTTATGGGAAACTATCTCTTGATGAAAAACAGGTTTGCAAGTACATTTCATGCTGTCTTCGGTACTCGTTAAGATAATAGGTTTGTAAGTATATTTCATGGTGTCCTCTGTATTAGTTTGACAGGTTTTGTGGACACTCCACTCATTATCAAGAATTAAACGGTTATAAGAATGATGGTTTATTTTGACAAAACTTTTAAATTATTTTGGTAACGAATATTAAATTGTAACAGAATTTTTATCATAAATTTTACTTTTTAACAAAATTACAAACAGAAAATCTTGCTTCAATATTCAGTACAATATTTTTGAATGATGCAAAACATTGAGCAGTACTTTTTAACAAAATTATAAACAGAGAATCTTACTTCAATATTCAGGACAATATTTTTGAATGGTGCAAAATACATAGGGCATTGACTTACTGCATGGTACATCCTCTCTGTTGGATACATACTATTTATCATCTAATGGACAGGATGCACCGGACAATAAGCCAATATTTGACAGAATGCACCAGACAGTAAACCAATAATTGACTCACTACATGAAGCCTAGTATTTCCCCATAAAATTCATAGTTTGTACGTATAACATGCTCCACATATAACGGTGCAAACACTTCTTTTACCCATCGCAGTACTACTGGGCCCTTATGATTCTTTCACCTCCTATAGCTAAGCGGGGTACAAAAAGGTGGGGGAATGGATGAATGAAATGAACATAAATTGAGAATCGAATAGGGAAACAATTGGCTTCCTAAATCCGTTGAAGATCAGAGGCCTGTGAATAGATATGTGATATAACTGGGTTACATGAAAAGATCATATTTAAGGTCTGAACTACAAAAATGAGGAGAAAATTCTCTCTTAAGGGGCCCATATCATATCTATACCCTGGGCCTCTGCCAGAGGTAAGAAAGGCATGTATGTCATGAACCTGGTATACCTCGTGCTGCTACTTTCTTGGAATGAGCATTAGTGGAATGCCTGTTGAAGTGGAGCCATAGTTTGTCCATCATGCTCCACATATAACAGTGCGTATACTGCGAGATAGTACATACTGCCTTATAAGTACATATAAAGCGCTGCTAAATTGCTCATCTTCCACATGGAGTGTCAGCCTTCTTTCAAATCCAAGTCGGCGTGAATCCTTTGCATTGATTCATTCAAGCTTTTTATTCTGAGCAGTCTGTCCATCAGTCATAAAGGATAGTTTCGTCACATTATCTTTGTTTCCATTTTTGAAGACTTTATATCTGAAAAGGAACCGAACTTTTTGCTAATGTCAGCTTTTAAAAAACCCTTCTGTGCATTCTATATTACCTTGGGCTACATTTGAATTATATCTCCTCCTCTGTGAATTGCTAGCTTCCTCCCTTTATCATTCGTTTTATTCCTGCAATCCTAAACAACTAATTTTTTTTAAAGCAATTATTCGGTTCTGTGACTTTGCATACATTGAATGGTTGCATCTCATTTGAATTACAAGGTGGCAGCAAGAAAATAAATGTGAAGTCTTCTTGTACTCGCTGTAATTGTTGTGGCTGTTAATGAAATGATTTGAGTGGAAGATCCTTAAACAACCCATTTTACATTCCAGGGTTACTCCAATTTAATAGATCTTAAATTTGTTAATAATTCTTATATATATAGTTATTTATTTTATGATACTTGTTTAAATGTATAAAGTGAATATGCTTTCACTATTTATTAAATCTTAAATTTCTAATTTCCTATTTTTTTCAAGCTAAAAAACAATTTAAACACCCTTTTCTTAAAGGAGACAGTAAAGGAAATAATTAAGTATAATAATATTTTATTAAGATATATTTAGTTTTGATTTTTAGAATTTTATATACTTATTAAATTAATACTTTAATATAAATTTAATTAATATAAAATATTTTTTTATTTAAAATAAGGGATAATCTATGACCAAATTGTAAACTTTAATTTTTGATTCAATAATCTTTAGTTTTTATGAAAACAAATTGATTTGTTTTCCTTAATTAAAAAGTATCTTATTGAATTTTATAACTTAATTAAAAGGTATCTTATTAAATTTTACAACTTTTGTGTTTAGAAAGAAATTGGGAAATATTATATTTAAAAAACTCTAACAAAACTAAATAAGAAAGCACAAATAATAATATTTAAAAAAAACACTTAATATTTAAAAAAAAACACTTAATATTATAATTGCTTTACTAAATATATAGATTAATTAAACACATGGTGGTTGTTAGTTTTTTCCTTCCCTATATTGGAAGGGAGAGAGTATTCAATGTCCATGTCTTCTATCATTTTATGTAGTGTCTCCTCTTCCTTAAGGTTTGTTTGGACAAAAATTATTGACATCGTGTGAGTTGAAGCTTCAAATTGAGAATCTTTGTTAAGATTGATCACCTTAACATATTGCATTTTGCTTCCAAAGCATCTATTTTCTTCTTTTGTTGAACTAGAGCATTCATAATTATTGCATTTTGCTTCCAAAGCATCTATTTTCTTCTTTTGTTGAACTAGAGCATTCATAATTATTGCATTTTGCGAAGTGCATTGATGTTCGTTTTCATGAACCATAGAAGTCGCCAAGAAAATAAAGGTTTTGTTGCATTGTATGGACTCTTCATGCCTTCGAAGAACCCTACATAATTCATGTGCTTCCCTATAGTCCATTAATGCTACACAAATAACAAAGGTGGCTGGAAATGACAAAGTTTTGAGATTAACATTTTTTGAGATTCAAATTGATGCAGAATTGTCCCAGGAGAGCCTTGAATCCAACACATAGAGAGGCCCTCTTTCTCCACAAACCAAACAACCAAACTGCGAAGGCTCTAATAGATAGATATTTCTAAAACCATAATTGAAAAAACAAATGTATCTAGAGCCCAATAGAACCAAAGAACCGTATCCCAAAAGGGTAGTGACTAGAGCGCTAAGAGACAATAGTCGAATCTAAGTGAAACCAAGAGATCTATAAGGATGAATATCGAACAAGAGTTCAGGAAAAATCGCCAAGAGATAGAGGAATAATAGGAACTATAGAGACCACATGTTGAGCACAACCAGATTCCAAGAACCAGAACACAAAAATAACTATCCATTGAACACACCTTGATGTTGTAACCTTTAGACATAAATTCCAATATACTATCATAAATTCCAGATACTAAGAGTGACTCTTACCAGGTAAATTCCAAGTTGAATGGTCTTTCTCTGCATGACACTAATAGCTTCTTTCATATGCCAATTCATTATCCCACCTTGCCAATGAAAAACCTTGTTGAAGGATTCAGGAGACATCATGGAGTTTAATTTGAACATGCAAGAGGGAGGTGGGATATACCTTTAAAATATTGTTTCCTTGCTTGAAGTATGATGACACCGACATTAAGGAAAGAGGTTATTTAAAATGATGTAACATGTCTTCATATCCATAACCTTAGGGAGTCAAGGAATTGCATGATAATTCCACACCCCCATTTTTCTGCAGAGCCCCTTAATGATAAGAGGTGGCCTCGTTGGCTAGGGAATTAGCTTGGAAGTCAAGGGTTCTCTCAAAACCTGGAAGTATGAGACCTTGTGCATGTTGTAGACCTCCTTATGGGTTCAATTTATATTCCAAGCAAGTTTGTTATCAAATAGGGTTGATTTCATGATCTTCAATTTGATGACTATGATTGAATTTCTTTACTTTGCTAGGAGAAAAGCCTGGGATTATGTTACAAATTATTTTCGTCACCCCTATGACCGTTAGTGATGTACACCTATATTTTGTCTTTATAAGGATCAATTTCCTTAATCCCTGAAGAAGAATGAATATGAACTTTCCCAGAGAGATGAAATTATCTTTTTCTTTGTAAAAAAACCTTGTAAAGAAGGATCGTTGCACCTTGCTCAGTGTTAAGGGTGTGACGATCTAGGATCGACACAGGTTGCACAACAGTGACCTATGACATCGTCGCAGTTTGCTTAGTGTTAAGGCTGTGACGATCGCCTGTACGAAGGAAAAAAGAGAATCTTCTTGACGCTTCTAGAATAGAAGCTTCGAGGGTGAGGTGGCCTCCGATCGGTTTGGATCCGAGTCACATCCCTGTTCTAATGGGATCATCCTAACCTCCTCATTCTATCCTTTTCATCTTATAAAAGGAGGGGATTTCTCATGGGGAAAGTTAGCTTTGAGAATAGATTTTGAGAATGGATAATGAGTTAGTGGAATTTTGGCTTGAGAATTCTCAACTGAAGGGCTTATGATAGGCTTATGATTTATGTTGTCAAGATAGATTGTTAGTATCTTCAAACTTACAGTCTCATAACTCGTTGGAGAAGAAGTGTGTGGGAAGCAAGGAACTGTTCGAAGGGACCCTACAACATCAAGGCATCAGTTGTATTCTCCTTTTCATATTTCTAATACAATAATATATTTATTTCCCATAAAATTGTTCTTATTTTATTGTATGACTCCTTGATCACATACATAGGTTTTGTTAAGTATACATTGTTGCTTTCACTTCGTTGGCTTATTTATTTTTATAGGTTCAACATCTCATAAGCCTTGGAATGAATCAAGGATGACAGTAGCGAGGAAAAATGACATTTAAAAGGTATGTCATTTATCTTTTGTTAGTTAGTATGCTTGATAATTAAAACTTAGGGAAAGTTTTATATTTTGTCTTGTTTTGTTCTAGTTTCGGGGTGAAACTAGGGAGATTCGTTTGTGTCTACACTTACCGATTTTTCTTGAAACAAAATTGGCAACCATATTGGGGAAACATATTTTTGTTTTCCTATTTTTCCTGGGTTCTATTTTCTGAGTCACTGGGAGATCCATATTGACTCTCTGACTGTTTATTTCATTGGAAAACCTTCTTGCTTTTTATTTTTTCCATTTTTCCCTTGATCGACACACCCTACTTTGAGAGACAGTGCGACATTGTCGCACTGTGGTCTTAAATGACCCGCGACGATTAAGATTGTCACATTGGATTAGTCTTACAACCTGCGACGATTGTGAACAAATTTAGTTTTGGTGGTTTTCCTTGCCCAAATCCGAGATATCGTTTTGGGGTGATTTTATTATAGTCTGGTTATAGTCTACTTGACATTGTTAAGTTTGTTTTTATCCATCTTTGCTTTGTTTTAGCTTGTTTTCTTTTGAAATATTTGATCTCTTTCTTTGAGTGTCTTTCAATTACAAAACATTGTTTTTCTTTAGAATTGTTTAGTGAAAGAACACTTCCTTTTCTGAATAGTTTGTTTTAAAAGAAAATTTTTAGTTTGGGTTGCTTTTGTTTAGAAGAAGTTTGTTATTTCTTTTAGTGTATTGTTGAAATAAAAAGCTTTAATTTCTTGCTTTGCATTAGATTGGGGGCATCTTTGCATTTGAAGTAGCAAACTTGCATGGTTTTTGGCATTTTTTTGGTCTTGATTGTGTATTGGTGTATAGTCTCTTTGGTTCATTTATTAAAGATCTTGATATTGATGAGTTTAATCAAATTTTGGGACATTGTTCATTTGGGAATGATAAACGTTTTCTCCTTCTCGTAAATAACTTTCATCGAGGTGAAATATTTACATTTTCATTTCTTTGCATAAGTTTAGAGTCGGTCAAAACATCATTTAGTCCACGCCATTTTCCTCTCGAGTAACAACAACTTAATACAATTTACGTGTTAATTAAGGCCTCTTTGCAACCTGCATTAGATTAATTGTAGGGATTTGGAATAGGTGTGAAAGATAACTTTCCAAAGCTGTAAGCAAACATATAATCTTGATTTAGGGAGAGGTGAAATCCATTTACTACATTTTTTCCTAGGAATCCCTTCTCACACAAGGGTCAATCACGAGGTTGCATTAAGGCCAACAAATTTACTAACCCTGCTTTGTTGGTCTTGGTGTAGTGGTTGTGAATATTATTGGGGGTCACTTGAGAAAACAACCCTGTGCGGGTCTTCTCAAGTCGATTTCGGGCTCAATTACCCTGCCCTTGAGCGTATATTGGATTGTCGATTGGTTCCCCATGCATCATTGTTGTATTTGGTAACCTTAGTGGCCTTTATTTAGGGTTAATACACGAGGTGACGATGAAGGGGAAACTCTTCGTTGTACCTGGAATTGACGTTGGCCAAACTCACTATGGCTCCTTGGAGGGTAAATCCACCTTTATTGTGTGGAAGCTTGCGCTAAGGCGTAAGTCCGTTAAGCAGGTTGTCAACGCAAATTTTCCACCCGCTCTATCTCAGCCCCTTCTTACATTGTTCCCGTGATGTTGGATTTCATCACCAACTAGTGTGTTCATTGTGAGAAGGTTTTGTTTGTTTGCTTGCTTCCTAGATTTTTAGTGTGTGTTGTTTGTTTTCCCTAGCAGACTCTAGGTTGGATCTATGTTTAATGACGCCAGTTCTCAGAACGACCAATGAAGCAACCCCTGCTCTGGGGGAACCTTTTATTTTTCCTTCTTATGGAAACGTTGGTCCTCCTTACATCGCTACTTTGAGCCTTCCAAGTCTCACAATTGGATTACTGATATGGTTGTTTTCCACTCTGGTAAACTCGAATGTAGCAAGTGCTTCGATTGTAATCACTTCCCCCCAAGAACATCAACCTCATGTTGATCCTTCACCTTCTTCACCAGTAAGATCTTCTTCTCCTTCTTCACTTGCGAGGTCTTCTTTCGTTTCATCTTCTTCGCCAAGTGAAAGCTATGAAGCTAGTAACTCGGTGGATAAGAAAAAGAAGAAAAGAAAGATTAAGAAGAAGAAAAAAAAGCAAGGGCCCAAACTTCCAACCACTAACAGAAATGTTGGAAAACAACCAGTTACTGTTAATCGTGCTGGGAGTGTTGATGATGACAAGATTACCCAAACAACCTGTAAGCCCAAGTATCCTTGTAGGATTTGTAAGGGTAGCCATCTTCTTAAGGATTTCCATGGTCTATCCAAGGTTATAGAAGCATGGTTTACACACCCTTGCCAAACCATGTTGTCGGCCTCTGAACAACATGTTGATGACCTCCCGTCAACTAGTCAGGATACCATTAGGAAGAAGAGAAGTAGAGTGAAGTTCCCGTGTAGGTTATGCGGAGGGATTCATCCAACTCACCTTTTACCTCGTATGGATGAAGTCTTAAAATCACTGGAAGACGTGACTGTTTCCCAGCTTCAACTTTCGGCTACTTACCGCAGACTTACTCTCAACCCACCTATAGTTGATGGAATGATCAATCTGGTCCCTTTGTCAGTCAGTCTAGTTGATCAGGTAGTCAATATGGTCACGTCCTTAGTTGAATCAGTTAACAAAGTGGTTGATCCGATCCCATCCTCGGTCGATCCCACTCTCCCGTTAGAGAGTGAAACCCAAGTGGTTGATCTGTTTCCATCCGTCGACCCCATTCTCCCCTTGTAGAATGAAACCCAAGTGGTCGATCTAATCCCGTCATCGGTCGATCCTACTCATCCGCTAGAGAGTAAATCCGATACTGCCCATGTTTTTCTCGTTGATACAGACTCTACCATGCTAGGGGGTATTCCTCCTTCTCCCATAGAACCCCCTGCAAGTAATGAGGCCATCCTTTTTGATTGGGGTGCGCTAACTAGACCTTGTCTTCCCTCTCACATTCCTTTCAATATTACAGTACAACTTTGTGTTCGAGACGTTCCTCAGATGTTGATAGACGAAGGTGTGTTTGTTAGTATTTTGTCCTCTATTGCTTGGCAAGCTTTGGGTTGTCCTTAGCTTGTGTCGGTTACCCATAATCTGTTAGATTTTAATAGAAGAACCAATCACCCTTTAGGATTCCTTCCTCAGTTTCCCATAACTTTGGGAGGGAAAACTGTCTTTATTGATATTATGGTAGTCCAAGACCCCTTGGATTTTGATTTACTCCTTGGGATAGATTATGTCTATGCCATGAAAGCTATCGTGTCCACTCTTTTTCGTGTGATATTTTTTCCTCACGATGCAATAATTGTGACTATTGATCAACTTTCGTTCGTTGGCCCTGACTTGAACATCAACTAAATGACCTCCCTAAACGGTTCTTACATACAGACATTATCACCCCCACCACAGATCAATTATGTGGCGTTGTCTCCCATGCCTTCAACTTCCGATGAAAATGAGCCTCTCAATGTAAGATCGGTCTCTTATGACTTGGATCCGATAGTTGACATGGTGATCTCTTCGATAAGGATTTTAGAGCTTGATCTCCTTACCCCTGTTGCGACCTTCGACATGTGTTCCTTCCAGAGTGTTGTTCTTCCGTCCAGTGAAGATCTCTTAGAATCCATGACCGATTTTTGTCCCTTGACATGGTGTCCTTCTAGAGCATTGTCCTCTTGGAAGCCATGATCAAGATGAGAGAGTTGAGCATGGTTTTCTGATTTTAAGCTCATTAAAAAATGAAACCAGCTTTGAACATGGTTTTTTGATTTCAAGCTCATTAAAAAATGAAACCATCTTTGAGCATGGTTTTCTGATTTCAAACTCATTAAAAAATGAAGCCAGCTTTGAGCATGCTTTTATGATTTCAAGCTCATTAAAAAATGAAACCAACTTCGAGCATGGTTTTCTTATTTCAAGCTCGTTAAAAATGAAACCAGCTATGAGGATAGTTTTGTGTCTCTGTGGCATCCTCGTTAGAAAATGAAACAACTCTTATGAGGATAGTTTTTACGTCTCTGCGGATACCTCGTTAAAAAATGAAACAAATGTTACGAGCATAGTTCTTCTCCTGTGTTAAGCTCATTAAAAAATAAAATAGTCTGTCTCAAGCATAGTTCCTATTCATGTGTCAAGCTCGTTAAAAAATGAAATAGATTCCCCCTCTCTTCGATTGAGACAAATACTTCGTTACATATAGTATTTGAAGCTTCATTTCATCCGCCTGTGCCGTTGGACGAAACGAAGCTTGAGGGGCAATGCTTACAACCTCTGGAATTCATGTTGAAGTTAAGACGCTATCTTCTTAAGTTGGGGGAAAAGTACCAACCATCCCTATATAATGCATTGGGAAGTCGCAAGCATAGTTTTCTCTAGTTTCAAGCTTGTGTAAAAATGAAACCTATCTCAAGCATAGTTTTTTCTTGTTCAAGCTTGTGTAAAAATGAAACCACCTACTTCAATCATATTTTCCTCTACTCAATCTTGTGTAAAAATGAAACCAGGTCCAAGCATAGTTTTGTTTAGTTTTAAGCTTGTATAAAAATAAAATCTATTCCAAGCATAGTTTTGTTTTGTTTTAAGCTTGAGTAAAAATGAAAAAAATATCGAGCTTAGTCTTTGTTCTTTCTCATGCTCGTAAATACCCGAGAATGTAACCGAGTATACTTTTATCACTTTTTCGGACTCATAAAGGTTATACAAAAAAGGAACCCCCTGGAGTTCTCTTTAATCTCTTTTCAAAATCTTTAAATATGAAAAGATTGTCAAACAATCTTGTTGTCTTTCATGTTCGTTAAAGTGAATTAGAAAGCATGTTTGTTGAGCGATGGTTTATCTCTTTTTCGGTCTCATCAGACTACTTTACGAAAAATGAACAATCTAATCAAGCATGATTAGAGGAAGTTATGGAGTCCTCTTTAAGTTCTTTTCAAACTCCATAAATATGAAAAAACCACTGAGTTTACTTTCTTTGGACTCGTAAAACAAACATCGAAAGGCCCATATGAGACCGAACCACTCCTTCCTAGGGTCGTTAAACATACACTAAGGGACTCATCTGAAGGATGAGCTTACAGTTCAAGCATATGTTATCCTCCTCAAGCTTGTGTAAAAATAAAGAGGTACTCGCCAGAAATGGTGGGGGAAAATTAAGAAAGAAATGCGTTTAAACCTGTATTCTATGGAAGTGAGTCGTTTTTGAACATGACACCCTTTCAATCTCTTTGTGTCTAGGTTGGAAAATCCGCTTGTCTCTTGATCATACTCCTTTATAACATTACAAATTGGTCTGTGATCCCTGTTGTTGAGTTAGTGTTTCCAAGACAATTGTTGTATCGTCAATATGTGTAAAGACAAGTTCAACCCAGAAAGCCTTCTATTGTGTCGACCATTTCTACAGTCCTTAAGCCTTCTATTGCATCGACCATCCCTGAGTCAGTCTTGAATCACTTGTTACTTTGATCTACTTCAAATATTTTTTACCTGCTTCATGTCATTGATGGGGGATACATTAAGGCCCTCCCGTGACGAGTCTTTTCCTGTCGACTTCAACTCATTATCCAGGAATTAGACTTATAAACTAATTGGTACCTTGGAACTTGCATGCCTCAATGGTATGTTTCCTTGCTTTAGACAGTGGGTTTTCATTATTGACCCCTAATCGGGAGATTCCACCGAGTGTTCGAATTCAACTCATATATTCACATCCGTTGGATTGTACTAGTGTACCTTGGGAGTCATTGACATTAATGGTGATTTCCCTCGCACTTGTTAACAATATTAACTAATGACCAGTAATCACACTAGTGCATTTGGGTCAAATTCCAACGGCACGTTCAACGCAATTGCCACTTTATATTGTTGGGAGAACGACAAACAATGGACCCCCTCAAACGTTGTTTCACGTGACGTCGCTTTTCCGATGACATAGATTTCGTCTATATTGCGACGTTTCATGCAGACACGTGTCATCCCGGATTTCACTATCCAACCCCCATATAGTCGTCGCAAGACCGATGTCTTGGACGTGGCAAGAGAGAAGTTTTGGAGGTGGAAAAAGCGACGTCTTGGAGGTGGCAAGAGAGACGTGTGGGAGGTGGCAAGAGAGACGTCTTGGAGGTGGCAAGATTGACGTCTGGGATGTGGCAAGACCGACGTCTTGGAGGTGGCAAGAGCGACGTTAAGAGGTATCAGCTCCGATGTGATTGCTATGGGACCGACACTCTTGAAGGTGGCAAGAGCGACGTCTTGGAGGTGGCAAGAGCTACATATTGGAGGTGGCAAGAGATACGTTTGGGACGTGGAAAGAGAGACGTTAAGAGGTATCAGCTCCGACGTGGTTTCTATGGGAGCGAAACTCCAAGACGTCGCAATAGCGATTGTGTTGTAGGTATTTAAAAAAAAAATACAATATCAATACTGAGAGGGATGGTACATTAACCTTTTCTAAGATACTAGCCATATCTATATTTAAATCTATATCATCGATATTAGGCAAGGTTGGTTGAGGAGGAGGACTAACTTCCAATGGTAAAGGGGGTCTTATCTAATGAGGTTTATGATCAGTAGAATATGTCTTTGGTGTGTTATCACACGAACTCACAATTGTTGAGCTAAAGTCCGAAAGTTCAAGTGAAATCATGCGTAACTTAGAGGGAAGGCCCCTGTCACTTCACCAACCCGCACTTCAAGCGAGCTTTCCTCCGACTGAAGGGGTTTTCCTTCAATTAAGATTGTGAGGACTTAGGGCAAGGAATCTCAATGTGGAGAGTGAAGTCCGAGAAAAATGTGTTTGGGTAGCTTTAGACTATTGAAGAAAGTACTTGGAGGTATGAAGATGCCCTCCTAGAAAGTATCGCCCATTCAATCGCCATCCTTTAGACTATTGAAGAAAGTACATGTTGAAGAGAGGTTATTCGAATAAGGACCCTACATCTACTTCTGAGCCTGACATCTGGTGAAATTTTTTCAATGATCCTGTAACTCAAGAGTTTACCATTTTTGTTACATTACTATACATCAAGAATGCATCGAGAATCACCTATAGATGCCATCATGACTTTCCAACCATCTACTATCACAAAAGAAACGATTGTTCCTGATGTTTTTTCTAATAAAACAAATAGATATCAAAACGAGAATGATAGGATGTGCCGCTAGTAACTATATACAAGATATGTAGCTAACAAAATATTAATGGCACATCTACAACCATATATATTGTAGTGTCCCCAAGGCCGAACCCCGTTGTAAACCATGTCTGAAATGAATTGTAATTATGTTTTATAGGTTGGTGAGCCAAGTTTTTATAAGCAAGAGGATTATGTGTTTGTTAGGCCAGGGAGCCTGAGTGTTGAAGGCCAGGAGTCTGATGTTGTATTTGTAATCATGCAGAACAATTAATAAAATATAAACACCGCCATGTGCAGACCGACCACGATGAATGAGTGAAGGGGGACTAAGCATCCATAGAGTGGGCAAGGAATTAGGGGCTGGAAGGTGGGAAAAGGGGCTAAGGGTTGAGCCTAGGGGGCTTAAGCCTAGGAATAATATTTTAATATTATCCCAAAAGACATGTGCATTTTATGTTTTATCCTAAGTTTCTGGCAAGGGGAGAACATACAAGGGAGATGCGTGCTGGTAGAACGCATGCAGTTTCATGGGTGACAAGTGTCATCCTTGATGCATGCGAATAAAACGGCCAGGGTGAGCCGTGAGAAGGGTTCCTCCTCCATTCTACATAATTGTCTGAACACGTACGGAGCCCTGGATGGTACTACCAACCTGACTCCTGCAAAGAACCTTCGTGCGTCCCTGTGATTAGAAAAGTCTGTGTTTGGCCCTGAAAATCGGGAGTGTGAGTCTATTCCATGTTGCCAAATTGAGAAAACGGAAGTGTCCCGTCCCTGCTAAGCCTGGTTATACTGTTGGACCTGTCTGGAGCTACCTTGGGGTGTTTGTGTTTGGATTTCTGTGGATTGTGGTGGACGTGTAGTGTTTGATCCTGTGTGGCTTGTTGGCCAGTTTGTTCAACACTCTCTCCAGGTGAGAGAGGTGGTTGAAGTTGGAAGAACATGTTGTTCGACCTGTGAGCGACTCCCTCCAGGTGAGAGAGTGCGCAGAGGAAGGAGAGCACTCCTGGAAGGAACCTTGTAGCTGCCATAGAGCCCGGAGACTTTCGGTCCGGATTCTTTTAACCCAAGGCAAGGGAGATTAGCAGTCGAAGGACTGTCTAGGTGATAGAGAAGGTGTATACTCCTGGGGTGGAACA
>JZKD02S1019618.1:51264-61751 GCA_000966675.3 Picea glauca | reverse complement strand
CCTTCCGAAAGGTAGGCTTTTCTCTTTGTTGTTCGTATAAGCATTTCGCCCTTCTTATTGTTTCTTCCATAGTCTTAGGATCATCATATTGAATCTTGTCACTTATGGAAGGTGGCAGTCCACTCAAATACCTCTGAATCTTGACAACCTCGTCTTTGATGAATGGAACATACTTCAGTAGTTCCAGAAAGCTTCGTTCATACTCATCAATGGTCATACTGCCCAACTTGAGTTCGAAGAACTCCTTCATCTTTCTGTCATAGTATCTTTTAGTCAGGTATTTCTCCTCGAAATACCTCTTAAATTCCTTCCAAGTGACCTCTTTCTCTTTGATGTGTTGCACCTGCACAAACTGATCCCACCACATGGATGCTTTTCCTTTCAGTTGGTGCATTGCAATTCTTCCTTCTGCATAGGCAGAATAATTCTGCAGTTGGAAGTATTTCTTCATGCCAAGAAACCAGGTCTTGACATCTTCCTCCTTCTTATGTTCTCCATTGAATGTTGGAGGCTTAATCTTGTTCATCTCTCCTTTCAATTCCTCCCTTCCAGATTTTCGATGTTTTTTGGTAGGGGATGGGCTTGAACTATTGTGTGTCTTCCTGTCAGAATGTCTTTGGGAGCGACTAAGATGTCGGCTACCACTCCTCGACCTACCTCTTCTCCCATGGGTTCTACGACTCTCCGTCGTACTTGAGTCTCTTCCCTTCTCGAGTTTCTTCTCTATTCTTTCCAGGCTCTTCAAAAATTTTAAGTTTAGTGCACCCTGCCGATCCCTGACTTTCATAAGATTTCGGCTATTAGCTTGGCGAGCCTTGGCCTCTCCTTGCAATCCTTCAATGATTTTCATTATGTGTTCTTCCTTAGCCTTCTCTTTTCCATGCCCATTGGAGTTCTATCCTTCGACTCCCAGGTTAACATCCTTTCCTTCCTGTTCGTCTTCTATTTTGGGGGTAATCTGCACCTTTCCCCACTCCATACTCGGCGTTGGTTAACTGGAGTACTGGCCTCCGTTGAACTCTGCACACACACTCTGTGCAATTTAAATTCGAATTTTTTCAGGCCATCAAAACTTCACGAACAATCCACAACATTTATGACTAATACGAACAAGAACAAAAGACATTTCGATTCCAATGGGTTTTCTGAGCTCTTGTTCGGCTCTGCAATTTTCGTGTTTTCGAAGCTTTCATTTTCGACACTTCGGGATTTCAGAACTTCGGGTTTTTGTACCTTGGGACTTCAGGTTTCGGGGTTTCAGAGTCTCGGTACTGGAGAACTCTCGTTTAACTCTCCTTTCTAATCCCCGACTTCCGAAATTCTGTTTTACCTTATTCTTCAGGTCTACATCATAGCTGTCGCCCTTTACCAAAGTGGTGCGTGGCACGTTTCGGAGGATCCTTGTCACGTTCGGTGACATCATTAGGGTCCCACCTCTTATACGTGGTACATATCCATGTGTCCACATCCATTCCTAAAAAAATCCAACGGTCAGATCTTTCTCACTTCGGACGGTCGTTGAAGACCCGGAGATTCCCCGAAAGAATCTCATCCGTTCATCGGGACTTAGCCACATGCTAACGTCTCGATAGTATGGTCAGGATTTATCACGACGAGAGTCCGATTTCTTTGTCAACGGAACTCCTGAATCCCTGATTTTCCTAAATGGGTAATCTCTCAACACATAGCCATCTCAAATCGGACGGCCCACAACTACTTCAGGGTTTCCACCATGGAAAGTCCCGATCCTTTCGGGGTTTTGGGCTTCCAAATGCCGATGCGCTCTAACTCCCATTAGCCCTCCGGGGTAAACTCGTGGTTCACACGACCTCCCCTCATATGACCACAGTCATACCTCCTATCGGGGTTTCGGACTTTCCAATGCCAAAACACATATGTCCTCAGGATTCGCGAAACGCCGAACCCCGATATGACGATGGGCTCCCGATCTCTCCCACGTGTCCCAACTGATGGACGACTCAGATCCTTCCTGAAGATTTTACCATGAAAATTCCCGACCTCCTTCGTGACTCCCGATATCGCGATTCCCGATTTCCCAAAATGGGAAATCTCACGACACGTGTCCTCCGTCTTTCGGACGGTCTAGATCTATTTCAAAGCTTTCGCCCCTAGTCTATCAAGTTTAACCTTCGGACATCTCCTGACAGATCCTACGGCTGACGGGTTTTCCGGTCGAGATCTGACGGCTCAGACGGTTCCCAACCAATTCGGAATTTCTCATATCGTGATTTCCACATTCCTATGTATTTCAAAAGGAATTTTAATTCCTACACACATTTTTCCAGATCCGAAGGTCACGAGGGCTCGCCTTCCTCCCGAACAGATCCTAAGGTTCTAACACCTTTGGTGTAGAGACCTATCTCCCTGTGGCCATAGACCACACCAGCTGCGGTTTCACTCACCGCTATACTTCCTGAGCTCGTAAGCACGGTCAAGCAACTACTTGACACTCCGAAACAAACCAAGGTCTGAAATTGGTCCTCCAGACCCAATTTCCCTTCGCATTCGCGGTCCAAAGACCACTCCACTGGCCCATCTAGGCTCAATTTCGAAACCTTCGCTCTGATACCAATTTGTAACACCCCTTTCAACATCATCTACCCAGGGTTACTATAACACTACTTGATAGATAACCCAACAATTCTGTAGCGACCCTTGGCTACCGTGTAGGTGTTACTATGTGGAATAACACATTCTCATTCATAATTAATCGCATGCATTTAAGCAATGTTTAAGCTCAGAGTAAGCATAAGAATCATTTTTAACATAAATAATCCATGGCAAATACATTAATCCAAATGCACGGCAAAATGCACGATCATTATAATACACAGAGATACAAAACATATTTAAAGCATCATCTGGTACTTATCTGTAAAACAGTGGTAGATTCCACCAACCAAGTGCAGGCCTTCCACGAACCTCCCAACCTTAGACCACACTGCTCATCATCTCAATAGTGGATCACCCCCGAGCTGGGACTAAGCTCCACCCCAAGGCAAGGAATCCTAACTAGGCTGAGGTTACAGGGAAAACAACACTTAGAATATGGAAGGATTCTTCCCAGGATGCCATCTTACGCCCACTACTACCAGAATCTCATTCCCCACATGCCTGCTCCACCCGGGAGTATACACCTTCACAAGCACAGTCCATCGGTGCTAACCTCCCTCTCTGGGTCTCGGCAACAGGCCGGATCAGGAAGTCTCATAGCCTGAAGCTGGTGCTGGACACTCTCTGGAAGAAACCTCTTCCAACAACATCCACCTCCCTCCCTAGAGAGAGATCACACACAGGCTCAATTACCACCTGCAATGTACAACAATTATTGAGCAATCCCTCTGCATGACCACTACTGTCAATCGGGAATACAGACTCAGACTTCTCCAACAAGCTCCCCCACGGCGGCAAGGTCTCCCCGTGTTTATTTTGAAATTGTGTGAGAAGCAATTTCCGCAGGGAATTACACAGACTCCCCCCCGTACAGAATGGTAGGTCCCCTCTATTTCCCATCCGCCAACCCAAGATAGACTCACGCTCTGGTTGTCGGGGATGTGTGACAAACAATCCACGCAAGGGTCAATGCAGGTTCGAACTGTTCAGATAGGGGATGTACCGGCTATCCCAGAACAAACACAGATACACGCCTTTTCGGTTCAGAGGATGTATGAGGGTTTCTCTGCAAGAGTCAGACCAATTCACCTTCTGGCAGTCCGTGAGTCAAATGGAGGAGGAGGATCATTTCTCACAGCTCACCCTTGTACGTCCTCCCTTGCCAACACTTAGGATAAAATACAAATGCACATGCCTTTTTGGAATAATATTAAAATATTATTCCCTGGCTTAAGCCCCTGGGCTCAACACTTCGCCCCTTTTCCCACCTTCAACCCCTAATTCCTTGCCCACTCTGTGGATGCTTAGTCCCCCTTCACTCATTCATCGTGGCCGGTCTGCACATGGCGGTGTTTATATTTTATTAATTGCTTTGCTTGATTACATTTACAACAACAGGCTCCTGGCCTTCAACACTTAGGCTCCCTGGCCTAACAAACACATAAGCCTCCAGCTTATAAAAACTTGGCTCACCAGCCTATAAAACATAATTAAAATTTCTTCCAGAACATGGTTTGCAACGAGGCTCGGCCTCGGGGACACTACACTAGGATATGAAGCGCCAAAAGTCATGTGGGCCCCGTTGGGGTAAGTTAGTACATCAACTTCCTAGGGTCGTAACTTTTGCATACGATCTCCGTTTAGGGTACATGATAGCTCGTTGGAAAGGTATTGAAGAGGAGATTCATTTAGGAGTATTTATTAGAGGCGTTGACTATAATTGAGGTGTTAAATCGTGAAAAGCGATGTTTAGGCCCTCAAAATGGCCCTGGAAGTTCAAGAACTGAAAAATTTCTAAAAATAGTAAGTTGCCAAAAAACTGTTTTGAGCTAGTTGGACAAGGTGGGTAGCCACCAAGATACTCTTGGATCAATCCCTCCCCCCTTAGGAAGAAATGGTCTCCATTGCATTGAGTGCCATGTTATCCTATGACTTACCTTTACCAATCACTAAGTCTAAATTGTTACCTATATTTGTATTATTCATTTAGGATATTAGTAATATATCCTCAAGTGATGACTAATGAGTTAGTTAAAATTGCCTAGCCTAGTCATCCTGCATGATTTTAGGATCTAGAGCAAATCTCTCTATGAGGTGGCATCACCCATTGTACTATAAATATGTAACATTGGAGTGAATACATTTAGAGTTGGCTTGTGAGCCTTTTTCCGCCATGTTTTTTTTCTTGTCTATATTTTATCAATTGGTATCACAGCTCTTATGATTTTATGGGCTTGAAATCATGATAGTAGTTTTCCATGGCTTCGTATGATAGTATCCTTGTTTCCTATACCAACAAATTGCAGATCTATAATATTTGGGATGCACAATCATGGAAATAAAGAGAGCCACAGTCAAGACATTGTATGGACGTGATTCAAACTTTGGCGCATGTTCTACAATAGTGTATGGATTTTACAGGGCATACAAAATCGAGCTCTCTCCCTGCTATTCGAATTGGTGGTGGAAAAATTACCTTTGAATCTTCCTTCTGTAATTTTTGTGTGCCATCAATCAAGTTATGTCCCAGATTAGTGATTGAATCTGCCCTCCTCACGGATCTGCAGATGTCTTTTCCCCTCAACGGATTAGTGGTTGTGATTATGAAGGTTAGATTCATCATTTCCATTTCATTTTTTTCAAGCTAACAAAAATGGATCTGCAACTTGATGTTTCTAGCTTTAGATTTAGAGGTTGCATGCACTTGGTAATTAGAATACAATCTAGAATCTGAAAAACTGGTGCGATCTGGAATTTTCGTTTTGCGATTGCTATGATCTAGTGTGATCCTAGTGATTCTCTCCAAGTGCGTATTCAAGTTTGCAGAGATCGCTCCTGAGCCAAGGCGTGGCTATAGTCAAAATCAACGTGACTTTAGAACATCTATAAATGCTCAAATTCAAAAGATGTGAAGCAAATTTAATTCCGTGATAAATTTCAGAAAACAAATTCTGAAAAAATTGATTTGGAAGATCATTATTTTTAGATCTGTTTTAAATTATTTGGGTTCTAGGTCTATTTGTGAAAATCCATATCTAAAATCAAAAGGATCTCAAATCTATTGTACAGTTCAATTTGAGATCTGTATAGTTCAATTTGCAAGATCAAATCCACGTTTTTCAGTAGGAGCAGGCCCACGATCAAGGGAAATCATTGCGCAAACAGGTTACGCATGCCTCTTCTCGGTCTTGAGAGATCAGTGGCATAGGTCGATGCCCTAAAATTCTTAGATCCTTGGTGGTCCTTTATTCTGAGATTGGATCTGAATGAACGTCCTTTCAGCAGATCGCGCACATGGACGAGCCACACATGGTATCTTCTCTGGAGTAAAATAGAAATGAGTTGTGAAATTCTATGGGAGTAAGCCTCCCTGCCACTGTAGAGGCAGTCACCAGTTTATGTGACTAAAAAGTCATTTTTTTAAGGCGCTCATGTGAGGAAAGGAGCCATTGAATATATCAGGAGCAGATCCTGTGCACACCTACATCCGATGAAAAGATAGGTTGGGCAATGTAGTTGTTCCAGGATGTCAATATGGCCTTGTAGACAGGCATATTCTCACGTTGTTGCACATTTATTGGAGATAAAGAAGGTTGCAGGCAAATGATGAACCAATTGTTGAAGCAATCCATTATTCAACTCATAATTCCATGGCCAATAAAATCTTGATCGGATCCAACGAGCTTGGTGGAAGATCTATTAGTTTCAATCTGTGGATTTATGCGATCTGTTGATTTGTGTGGATCTGGATGATCTATTGATTTGATACAGTGGCAATGAAGAAAACATTCCTCAAAATCCATGCTTGGTTCGATCCAGTGTAAAGCACGATTCCCATTTTACTTTCCATACTTACACAATGGAAATGCACATTATGTATAGCACTAGCCAAATTGTATCTGCTTGTGACGCCGCACACTAGGCCTTCTAAACACGTCTGAGATTTTTCAGATTCTAAAAGGGGTTCATGACTCTCTAGTCCAACGTGCCATTGATGCATATAGAATTTTGCACAACAAGAGAGTACGGACAATAATTGGTTCTTGGTTCTGCAACGGCGTGGTGATTCCAAGTCCAGAACTTGAAGAATTACAAGCGAACCAGAGGTGGTGGAAACACATTGTGATGATAAACTCGAGAGCATTAAGGGAGACTGAAGATCAAATTGTATTTTCCTTAAGTCGTGTGTCATTTGTTCTATTTGTAGTGACGATTTGATTACGTATGTCATTAGGATTGAAGATTTATCTCATACAAGAGCACATGGTGAGACTAGAAGCGACATGGCATAAAATTCTACTTTATCAATGCCACCGATGCTAAAGGAAACATATCGACCCAATCAATGATAAAGATCCAAATCAATTTGAGTGGAAGATGTGGTTCCACTAATTTCATTCTTGGCAAGCGAAGAAGGAGAATGAGTTATTACTCAGTTTGTTTTGGACACTGAAGGTGAGAATTTGGAAATATAAACATGGGTTTAGGTTGAGTTGGAACTCCACATGCCCACGCCCAACTGGAAGTAAAATCTATTTTATTTCTTGTCACAATCTATGTTCAATGATATCAATATTCAACGATAGAGTCTTCAATATCTTCAACGATATGAACCTCCAAGAGTACGATTTGATCAATTTGAGGCGGATCAAAATTCTTTTAGGCAATTGCTTTGCTTGGGTGATGATTTCCATTGTCTTTGGAATAACAAGTAAAATAATTGTTGCATTATAAATTCCTGTGGGTTGATAGATTTGATGTTGCAATGACATATTATAGCTTTGTAAAGGTTTAAAAGAATATGGAGAAGAAATCATGTTTCTCTTTTGTAAAACAAAACGATTTTTAAACCCATGTTTTGCCTATGAAGACTTATATGCAAAATGATCGTAGGCCTAGTGCTTGCCAAACTTTGTAAAAAGGAGTTATCAGGTTCTTCTTATAAGTTGAATTTGGATGTGAAGACCATCGAAGGCTTCTATTTGTATTATGATCATAAAAGAGATACCTACAATAAAAATCATTTTTTTTTTTTGTGCTGAAGTGTCCAAGATCCACCCAAAATAGAATAAGGGGATCTTAGGAACACCTTTCTTTGTGTGTGTATGCGATAATGATTTTATCTTTGAAGATAATAATTTGTGTCTAGTCTTTGACACATTACATTTGGAAAACAAACACCACACATCATCCAAGTTGTTGATCAAAACGACATTCAAAAAACAAACAAATGCAAAGAATATCCAGGCACACAAATTAATGACAATCAAGCATATATGATCAAGCATATGTGAAGAAATTTCTAAAGCATTCAAGTTGTCAACCACATCAGTAATGGACAAGTCAAAGTTTTCGAACTCAACACATCATGGAGCATTTGAGTTAGATTGTAACTTGCAAACAAAGTTTGTTTTAAGATTACTTAATCGGGATTTATTGTAACTTGCAAATTGTCCTTTTGTAAGTTTACTTGTCTTTTTGAAATCAAGTTGAGTTGAATTGAATTTGTCATAAGGTGCATTTTCGGCTRGGCCCGACACCCTAGATTCATTTTGAGTCGTAATTGACAAGGATGAGTACTTGAAACTCAAATCATTTTCATACTTTGGGATGCATTTTCGGTGGTAACCGACATCCTCAACTTCCTGGAAGCAAGTTCAAACAAGAAAAATTCAAGCGAGCGTGAAACAAAATCAAGTGAGCGTGAAGTTCAAGCGAGCGATTCAAGTGAGAAAGTTGCAAAATAAACCTTCTTCTGTCAAGTCAAATTGTAATAAGGATCTACCTGCACAAGGAGACATCTTTTAGTGTTTTGAAAAATGGCTCGAAGTCTTGAATTATTAGAGTTACCGAACACTATAATAAACACCACTGAAGACAACATAGTGATATTGAACAAAACAACTCTTCAATCAATGCTAACTTGTTTGCAAGTGACACAAGCTAAAGTTAGACTTCTTCAATATCTATCCCAGCTATTGAATGATGAGTTGACTGATCTAAAAAATAAACAACTAGTGAATTGTTCTGAACTAGTTTTTGTTCAACACAACCCTCTCTATGATGATGATGTTTTTGATCAACAGTCAGTGAAGGAACAACACAGTGATACAACTTCAGAATTAGTTTCAGACGAAGTTGAATCTATTCATGAACCTACATTTCAAGAGTTTTCTTTTGATTTCAGTGAAGAAAACCTTTCAATGATGCATCAACATGCAGTAAATCCACTTTCACGGATTTCAAAGCAGCAGGTTCAGAATACTCTTTTCAAGCCCATCATCAGACCTTGGGAATAAATCATCTACAATAAGAATAGAACAAGACTTGGATATGACAAGGAAGTTACCTTTCATATTCCTAATTATTCCAGGCCAATCAAGTTCCAAAGTGCTAGATTCCTTCAAGAAGCTTCAACTTCACTTGTTCAAGTTCAGCATCAGAATGATAAGTGTCAACATTGTAATCGAATTGGTCACAAGGAGAATCAATGTTTTGATCTCCATCCTTGCCAGCATTGTGACAAGCATAACCATTCTTCAGACAGATGTTCAACACTGAAGAAACCTGCAAGATTGAAGATTCACTATGAGTGTATTGATCCTTGGAAATGGTCATCAACAACCAAACGATTATATAAGTCTTACCGTAGAATTCAATCTCAAGTAAAGACCAATATTGTATCACATAACATTTTTGTACCTCACATAAGTGGTCCCCTTATGGCATAGCTTTCAAGCATGGCCCTCATGGGATGAGATAACATGTGGTTTTTTCCGCATGCCCACTTTGTGTTGTACTCAAATGAAACAAGTATGGTACTCTCTTGAGCCTAGAAGGAGGGAGTACAATGATGTAACTCTCATGCACCTTAAGGGGGGGGAGTTCAAAATTCCAGTGAGGATGGTTCATGAAACCACTTGTGGTCTCTCTTTTCAGCTGATAAAGGGGGGAATTGATGATGGAATTGAAGATGGTTGTCAGAAAAAAAGTTTTGACAACAAAAAACATCAAGTATGCCATATGGGCATGAAATTTTCCAAATGGGCAACTACGGTCTGTAGATGACAGACTTTGGCATAATTATGGTTCAATAAGTTTAATTTGAATCATACATAATTGGGATGTTTGATTTTGATTCTGAGAGCAATGATGTGGACATTTGGTTCACATAGATGGTCATTCAACCTAGCAAAGGACAAGAGGATCCTTCTGCATTGCAGCTTGGCATTTGATTGAGTTGTCATACATTTTTCAGGGATGTGTCAGACTAGAAGATGATTCACTTCTCTTGGTTCGCTCTCATCAGATTGGAGTTTACATTAAGTAAACAATTTACATGCATCCTAGCTCACATGATTACATTGCGAAATTTTCCAGAGATAGCAGGCTTTGACAAGATTATGGTTCAATGACTTACAATTGAATCATACACATTATACATTGGGATGTTGTTGGACACCTAAAAGTGTCAAGATTGGTTAGTGGTTATCCAAAAACCATCAGATACATGGTATCAATTGGTCAGTGGTTATCCCAAACCACAGATTCAGAGAGCACTTTCAGTGATACATTGATAGTAGAGTGGTGATATTACATGTTCACCAATTAGCAGAAGACATGAGATTCTTCTAGCTAAAATACTTGGCGAAATGATCAAATTGTCAAGCAATCAGGGAATGTTCAGATATTGCAGCTGTTCACTTCCATATCTCAGCTCTCTTCCAGTTCATTTCAAATGAACATGTTCAACATCCAGATTGGTGGTTTTTCAGGCAGTTCTTCATTGAGGCTCAAGACAAGAGTTTTAGTATGAAGACTTGGAATTGATACCAGTTTATGCTTTATTGCTG
>JZKD02S1019618.1:17336-30988 GCA_000966675.3 Picea glauca | reverse complement strand
AATCGGAGATAATGTATGCGCACATATGGAAAACCCAAGTCTTGGCATTTAGATCTACGGTCTGTATTGGATTCCGGACCCCCCCCATCGGTTCTGACTTTAATGGGGGGGGGGTCCGAAATGGAATTTCATTCTAGCGGGCCCCCTATCTGTACGTGGCACGAATATACTGGTCCCAAGTCCTCATTGCCTGCCATGTGTCCCTTTTGCCCAGTCACCTCTACCTCAGCACCTCCCTCCATTCGTTGTCTCTTTTCCCCGTATCACTTCCACGAAAGTATCCCTTTTCCCCCGCCTCACCTTCATCATACTGGGACCTACAACATCCTCGTCGAGCATGCCACATCTTCCACCTCTCATCCTGAGAACCGTTTTTCTGGTCCAGGTGGCCCCTCGAAGAGACCTCCATGTCCCCAAAAGGCAGATTTGACCAGAACCGTTCCTGATCCCACGAAGGCAGTTATTGCAGTTGCTGGAGGTGGTTAGACATCGTCTCCGCCATAAAGGGAAATTCCGGCGATGAATTAAAAGCACGTTGGTTTACCCACAGGATGGTCAGGAGTTCAATTGCGTCTACCATAGGTGCATGACCTGCCAGAATCTGCATGTGCAGATTGTCAGTGGGAATGCAGACACAATGTTTTTAATGCAGTGTCTTGGTTTCGCTGCTGTTTTCTTTTTGAGTATATGTAGGCAATTTTTCCATTTTTGTAAAGCATCGATGGTTGAGCAAGGCTCCCAGTTGTAAAACTTTAATGAAGCACTGTTATTCTGGTTATGCATGGACTCTTGAGACTTCTTGCCTTATGGATGTCAGTTTCTTTCACATCTTTGTTTACACTGTGTTAGAGAAGCTCAGAATTGGAGAATCCAGTCGAGTTGTAACTGTTATAGGATGATGTAGATTGGATCATCGTAACAGTTGCATTGTTTCTAATCGGTCCTTGTGATTTTCTTAGCGCTAAATGACTTGGAATTGGAGAATCCAGTCGAGTCCCCCCTTCAGTTTCTTAAAACCCTGAACCAAGAGGATCTTGTATTCAGAGTTTTTCCTCTACAAACTGCTGAAAGGCCTGTTGCCTGAGTTAGTTTGCTCACTCTTCTTACCAAGTCTTCCACCTGTTCATCTTTTAAACGAATCACTGATTGAAGTTAGATCAAGACCTCCTTTGTTCCTTGCATACCAGACCTAGTCCCCAAGTTGGAGTGATATCTCCCTGAGTCTCTACCCATCTGATCACCCATTAAAACTATCGTGACATAAAAACTGATGGTCATTGGGCTCTGCTCCTGCAAGCAATCCAGGAGTGACTTCTGACGCTAACAATATTCATGATCATTCCATTCCCCTTGTCCCCATCAACTTTCCTCCCAATGTCCCTATCGTCATCCCTTTTCCCAAAAAAATGAAATTGAGAAAATTGTTCAAGAATTGTTTACCGCAGGTGTTATTCATCCTAGTATGAGCCCCTACTCTTCTCCTATGGTCATGGTCCTTAAGAAATAATTCTCTTGGCGCATGTGTCCCTATTTCCACGCCCTTAATAAACTCACCATCAAAGAAAAATTTCCCATTCCTTTCATTGAAGACCTCTTGGATGAGTTGAGTGGTGTTGAGTTCTTTACTAAACTTGATCTTCATTTCGGCTATCACCAGATACGTAATAACGATACAGACATTCCTAAGACTGCATTTCGAACTCATGAGGGCCACTATGAGTTCTTGGTCATGACCTTTGGCTTGTGTAATTCTCCCTCCACTTTCCAAAGCCTCACGAATCATGTCTTCCGTCATTTTCTCCATCATTTTGTCCTAGTTTTCTTTGATGATATCCTCATCTATAGTAAAACATGGACAACCCATCTTCCTCATGTGGATCAAGTTCTACATCTACTCTCTCAGCACCAACTTTTCCTCAAACAATCTAAATGTGATTTTGGCACTTCAGAAGTTGAGTACTTGGGTCATATTGTTGGCAAGGAAAGTGTCAGGGTGGATCCTAAAAATATTGAAGCTATGGAGGATTGGCCTCGCCCAAAGATTTTCAAAAGATTTCTTGGATTTTTGGGTTTAATAGGGTATTATTGCATGTTTGTTAAGAATTATGGAAAGATTGCAACACCTCTCATTGCTCTCCTTAAAAAGAATTCTTTCACTTGGATTGTTGTAGTTGATTAGGCCTTTCAAACCTTGAAGGCGGCCATGTGTACCACTCTGGTCCTATCCCTTCTTGATTTCACAAAGACCTTTGTCTTGGAATGTGATGCTTCTAGGAGAGGAATTGGAGTAGTCCTTATGCAAGATGGTCGGCTTTTGGCCTTTACCAACAAACAACTGTCATAGTGACATTTGGGCCAATCAATCTACGAAAAAGAAATTTTGGCTATTTTGCATGCAGTGGATATTTGGTGCCCTTATCTATTGGGGCAACGCTTCAAAATTAAGACAGATCATCAAAGCCTCAAGTATTTTCTGGAACAACGCCCTTCCTCCCCGAAGCAACAAAAATGGGTGACTAAGCTCTTTGGATATGATTATGAGATCAATTACATGAAAGGAAAAGACAATGTGGTTGTTGATGCACTTTCAATAAAATATGAATATGAAGGGTCCCTTTTTTCCCTCTCCTTCATTGTACCATATTGGCTCCAAGCCGTTTTCTAGGAATGGCTACTAGATCCAAAAATTTCGCATTTGATCCAACAATTGCAGGCCAATTCTCTAGTTTCCCCAGAGTAATCTTGGCACAATGATGAGATTTGATACAAAGATCATTTGTATTTAAGTAAACAGACACAAATTAAATACACGGTACTTTCTGAGCTTCATGCTACACCCACAACTGGGCACTCAGGGTTTACTAAAACCTATGACCATGTCAAATGTTCTTTTTTTTCTGGGATGGTATGAAAAATGGCATTCACAATTTTGCGGAATAATGTGATGTTTGTCAATGCAACAAGGGTGAAACAATCAAAGCTCCTAGAACACTACAACAACTTATGATTCCACCTACTATTTGGAGGGATATCTCTATGGATTTTATTGTGGGATTACCTAAATCGAGCAATAAATCAATCATCATGGTGGTTGTTGATCATATTTCTAAGTATGTTCATTTATGTTCTCTTCAACACCCATTTACCACCTCCACTGTGGCTAAAATTTTCATGGATTAGGTCTTCAAGATTCATGGCATGCCCCATTCTATTATTTATGATCGAGACCCCACTTTCACCAACAATTTTTGGCAAGAACTATTCAGGCTACAGGGCACCCAATTTCATCTCAGCACAACTTATCATCCCTAGACTGATGGTCAAATTGAAGTTGTCAACAAATGTTTGGAAACATATTTGAGGTGTTTTACATCAGAAAGGAAAAATCAGTGGGATTAATGGTTACCACTATCTGAATGGTGGTACAACAATTCTTACCATACAACTACCCACATGACTCCTTTTGAAGCAATATATGGAAAAAAGCCACCTTCAACTCTCTCATACCTTCTAGGTGTCTCGAAGGTCCAGGAGGTTGAACAAACAATTACAGTTCGAGAGGCTATTCTCCATACCCTTAAAGAGAATTTGGTCATGGCCCAGAATCACATGAAGCAACATGAAGATCAAGGTTGCTCTGAATGTCAATTTGCTGAAGGAGACCAAGTGTTTTTTTTACTGCAACCTTATAAGCAAACTTCCCTCAAGTCTGACCATTGTCAGAAAATAGCGCCCAAATTTTATGGTCCTTATACCGTTCTCAAGCGTGTGGGAAAGGTGGCCTATCAGTTAGATTTTCCTAGTCATTCTAAGATCGATCCTATTTTTCATGAGAAGGTGATTGGAACTAAGTGCCAAACTCAAACCAACCTTCCTGAGTTGGATGAAGAAGGATCCATCTATTTTCAGCCACAAACAGTTTTGGACCAACGTGAGCATCTTCTGCGTCAACGCACCATCAAGGAAGTGTTATTCAATTGGAAAGATACAACTCCAACAAATGCCACTTGGGAACCAACTACCATTCTGCAACAATTTGCTCATCTCAAGCCTTGAGGAAAAGGTTGCTTTTAAGGGGGAGGACATGTTAGGGACCTAACCTCCCTAATCCATCATGTAGGTATAATACTATATTTCCATGTAATAAAGACCAATATTAATAAGGCATATCAATAAGGAAGAATAAGTAAAATGTAAGAAGACCTAATAGAATCTTCTGCTTCTAGAAGGATCTTCCTCTAGATTGTTCTTTTGGATAGACAAATTTAGTATAAATAGGATTAGAGGGTATGCGAAGTTTTGTCTTGGATATTATTTTAATAGATCTCTTCTCTGTTGGAGTTTTCCTCCTCGAAGAGGCAAGTGAACATTGCTATCATTAATCAAGGTGCTCTTTCTGGTGTTATTATGGTATTGTTCTGGTTATATCATTGGTGTTCTGCCATTTCTAGCTAAAATGTTTATGTTCTGCATACTATTTTATATCTTCAATACTACACCTTGAAACCATTAAAACATTTTTTCATGACCCATAAGTCATATGGGAAGAGGAAACCCATCATTTCTAGGTCAAAACAAGCTCGGACTGTGCTCCTGAATTCTATAAAATCAAAGGGTGGCCAAATCAAGGTCTCTGCGAAGTCCGGAAGGCATGGATAATACCCATCAAATGGTGTCTTGCGTGATTGGGTTCTCAGCTAAGGTACCAAGTAGGTCAATAAGTAAGAATGAAAGATGGGTCTTGCAGATGCTAGCAGATAAATTTCATACCGAACTTGAAACTGAGACAGAGTCGGGAGTAAAATTAAACCTCGTTATGAGGGATCTTGTCATAAATGAACACGTAGAAAACACCTGCCACCCAGCCGCAAAGAAGAAGAGGAGAAAAAGGAGGAAATCAGAGGCCAAAACCGAGATGATAGAGAGCGTCGAGGAAAATTTCGATTGGTGGACTACCCTAGAGGAGGAAATTGCCAAGATGAGGTGAATCCTCAGGTAAAATTTGGGTGTATTTCAGATAGTTTTGGACAGATGTTGTCTTAAGATAAGGGAGTCTTGATATGACATATCGATTACTAACGGTCCCTTTAAATAATACAACTGTTCTTCCTTTTTATAACTTGTATATGTTTTTAGAATTATGAGGAAGTTAGAACGTTTTAAATTCCATATAAAATTCCTCTATATATTCTTGGCCTCACGAGTATAGAAGCATGGAGAAAAGAGGAGCCTGCCCTCTGTGCAGGAAAACTTTATAAATCTCTGGGGCTGGAATGAATACATGGGTGTAGAGGCAGATTTTGGGACTTTTTATGAAAATATTCTAATTGGTGGTGTTATGAGTCTCGTTTTCTCTCATAGTGTGTGATTTCTGTTATTCTGTATTTTCATTTTTCTTTCTTCTGTCTAAATTGAGAAACTAAAAGTCGAGAATTCATTATTCAATACTCTCGGCTTGGGGATTTAGACTATGTTCATCTTTTCTAGACCATTTCAAAATTCATTACTATAATTCTCTGATAACAGTTGCGTGCTTCTTTTCTTCTGATACCATCTAAATTTTTTAAGAATAAACTCAGAAGTCACTTCCTCACTTAGCCTTTTCCTCTTGATTGTTTTCACGATTTGGAAATGCATCCTACATTCTTAACCCCATAGCCCAAAGGTCATCTTCAACTCTTCAACAACTTTATTAAAGCCCCAAAACAAACCAATTCTAGCCACCGATTTCCATAGATGTATCAAGTGACACGAGAGAGCCCTCTCTGAGTTGAGCAGGCTAGTGCCTTAGCTCTAAAGCTGGTTGAAACAATTAACTCTGTCATCTATCTATTCAGCCAGACAAAATTTACAGAGTGCTAACAGAATGATCACCGACACGTTAGATTATCAGAGGTCTTTAACAAGAAAGAATGCATCGAGGTAAGAATAGGAGACTTTGTCATTGACTATGTTCTAGATGAGGAAACACAGGTGAATGTTATGATAGAAAGAACTTGGGAAGCTATAGGGATGCCTGTTATGACCCCTTCACTGAGTGGAATAGGGTTACTCAGAGGGAAACTAGTGAACCTATGTGGAAGGCTCAATCAGATATCTGTGAATGCTAATGGAACTTCAACAGAAGAAGATTTTGAGATTATCAAATTTATTGAGGACAACACCCTGTTTACTATGTGTTAACACTCGATTTTACATTGGGTGAAATCCCAACATTTCTATTGGAACTTCCCGTAGCACCCTATTTCATTTTTAACTTTTTCTCCACAATTTGTCAAAAATTTCCTTAATTCGAGTCTTTGCCCATTTTTATAACCACCTAAGTTTTCTCTAACCTTTGATAAAGCTCCCATTTGTTCATTCTTCGACTAAAGTACAATGACTTTGCTTTTGACCTGCATTCCAAAAGACCTTGATTTTTTATTCTTAAAAGAGTCCTAGTCAATGCCTTCTAGATTTCCAAATAAAATAACATATTTTATTTGAAAACTTCATCAAGAATGTGGTGTGTGCTTTAGGTGCTCTATGTTCTAACCCTGGGTTATACTACCAATACACAAGCCACATGGAGAACACATATACCAACTCCCAAGCCCAATCCCTCATACCACGATCTATGCCACATCTAACAACATGCTCACACATATCAAGCATACAACATAGTCCAACCACGAGTCAAACCCTCCTTACTAGCTATCAAGATGTTGTAAGTATTGTTGAACAGATGTAAGTTTTAGGATTTAAAGCCATGTGCTAAATCCATGACGGATACTCAGTTGCACTCAGATGGATTTTCCAAGTGCCTTGTTCGAGCAACAGATTCCAACAACAAGCTCATTATAAATTCCAAGTGGATGTGAAAGCTCGATGTTGCTACAACAGATAACTATCGTGGTTGAAGTGGTGGGTGCCGATCCAAATGGAATTGGTGTTTCAAGTTGTTGTTGGGCATTCAGAAATCACCATAGTGCTTGAGTTATCTGAACTCAAGGTGTTTGTTTGAATGTTTTCATTAAGACAACTAGCACCAAGAGCATTTAAAGCCCGTAACAAATCACACATGCATAAAAAAAACAAAAACCGCCAAGGTGTCAAGCTGATTGCCAAGGGTTTTTCTACGCAGACAAACTTTCTTGCGGCCACATCAAAATGTTTGGCAAGATGACGAACGAAGCATTGCTCCTGTTACTGGTGGTATGAAGGTTAAAGCTGATAAGAGATGAATCTTCACATTATGCTACTATGCTCACAGCACCAGATGTTTCACAAAGATGCACACAGAGCCACAGGGAGGATTTTGGATCTTGTGAAGACACAACCTTCTGTGGTGTTTTTGATGACCACGGTCCATGTGGACATTTGGTGTCATGAAGAGTCAGAGACTCATTACCTTCAACAATAATAGATCGATGGCTCGAGCCTTTGAAGACTTCTGCCTGAAAGACTTTGGATTCATTGTTGTTCCAGACGTCACATACAGACGCCTAACAAGTAGAGACCAATTTATTGTGCTTGCAACGATTGGGGTTTGGGATGTTCTGTCAAACCAAGAAGTTGCTAGCATCGTTTCCTCTGCACCTTCTAGGTTAATTGTAGCAAAGGTGGTGTGAGACAGTTGTTTGTGCATGGAAGTGTAAATTCCCAACCTCGAGGGTCAATGACTGTGATGTTGTGTGTTTGTATGTGGACTCAAAATCTTTAGTCTCTCCTCTTGCAAATGAAAAATTTGACGATTTAACAGTAAAATATGTAAATGTTAAAGAAATACCAGAGGTATGTGATGCCTCTAAAAACAATGTTGAATGTATTGTTACAAGTACCAGCCATATCGATTCACAATTTTTTTTTGAAAACCTATCAGAAGAAGAGAGGCACGATGAAAAAGATGCCTCTCAGAGCCTTAGCAATAGCATTTGAATTCAAAATTGATAGTCATAAAAAATACTGGATCCCAGATGTCTAGGCACATTCAGTAGGCAGTTCCAATTTTCAAGGAGTGAAATATCAATGATTGAACAAATGGATTACAAGTGGCCGAATTCTCCAGCCATTTAGTGAATATCCTGTTGCCTTTTTGGCAGTAGATTTGTCTTGTTTGTGCAAATCCCAGAAATCTAAGAGTCAGAGAATAGGAACACAATGAAATCAATTATATGAACTCCTAGGTGGCAGAGTGTCCTATTGTTCAGTTTTCCAGGCATTTACAGGTGGATTTTCTCCCAGATTTTGAGGCAACTGAAAGAGGGTGAGTCATCAAGTGATTAAGTATGAATAAGAGAGAGATTGCAAGTGGCAGTTCCTTATAACTAATTCCAGCATTTCCAGGCACTCGATGACCAATTTGAAAGAATTCAGGACACCTATGCCGTGACACATAATTTGTGATAGATTTGGATCACTGAAAAGAAAATGGCAGAGCATATATTGATACTCATCATCTAAAGATAATAATCCAGTATATCAAGGAATATCTGGCAACACTATTCAATATTTATTGCTTTATTTTTAGTATGTAGAATTAAATTTACTTCCTAGAAATTAGTGATAAGTTTATAAATATATGAGTGGAATTGTAACCACAGGGGGGAAAAAAGGAGGAGAGACCCAAGAGGTCTGGGTAAAATTTCAAGATCCGTGATAGAGCTAGAAAGGCATGAACATTCTCTGATTTTAAGTTGCAGACCTGTGCTTCTTTTTTATGTAAAAGACCTCAGCTGACAATGAAGTTATGTATCAGTTTGTTTTCTCTTTTCTGTGTAAACCATTTTCCCATCTTTCATCTTCTTGGATATGTGTTGCTGCTACAGACTATATGTCTACAATTTCTGTGCTGAGAGGGTTATTGTATAGGATATTCTCTAGCCCTTACCACATGCTTATCTAAGTTTTAATTCATCTTTAGAAAAGTTTTCTGAAAACTGAGTTTTTCCTCTTGCTGTCATATGTATTGAAGATCAGGATGCTCTTTGATCATTTTCAGTTTTTTTTTTCTTATTTCTTCATTCCATCTTTTTATAAGCATCATAACTGATCGTAGCTTTGTTGACCTGGTTTGCTTCACATAGAATGTTAGTTTAGGATTACAGTTTCTTTTCATGGACTCCATGCCCAATGGTTTCATTGCTTTCTTGAATTAATTTAACCACTCTCATAATTTCCTAAAAAGCCAAAACCTTTTAAAACCTACAGTCTGTCCACTGTTTTTGTGCATTATTGATTTATCATTAGTTTTTGTGACATTATTTGAGAAATCCCTCTCGTGGTTGGAAAGGGAAGTTATCCAATCAAATATTTTATTCATGATGTGCTAGGATTGCACTTGATAAGTCCAAGAGAAACTTCAAGTGTTAACATTTTTGGCACTGTTGCCGGGGACAGAGATGAATGAGAAATCTTCCCTGGGAGAACGACATTGAGAAGACCCAACTTTTGATGGTGAACAAGAGCTGGTCACATATGCGAGACTGCATCATTCACCTGGCGACTCCACTCGAATCCACTTCATGAAGATACAGGACAATCATAGAAATGGAAGCTATCTTGGCCTGGAGGTTTGCACCTCTCAATTTTTCAGCTATTCCTGGTTTTCCTAATCCCGTGCCTTCTTTTCTAGAATGCACAGATTTTCTGCCTATATTTCATAGAGATAAAGGGGAAAATCATGCCCAACATCTCATAGACTTTCATCAGTGCATAAATCCGTTGAATATCTATCATGAATATTCTCTCATCAAGGTGTTCTTATACTCATTACATGGTGATGTTCGAAGGTGGTGGTACCATTCACTCCCTGTTGCCAACATATCTTCGCTGCAGGAATTTCATGTAGCTTTCAATAAGCATTTCAGTAGGTACTACTCTTCTGACAAACTTCTTGAAGGGTGTTGTGAAAAATACAATCTTTATATTCAACAAGAAGTAGAGTCTTCTTCATGTGATGAGCTTAGTAATGATCCGATTGAAAGTTAAATTGAAGATGAAACTGATTTTTCTAATGAAGATGTGCATGGAAATTTTTCTCCTTCTAATTCCTGAGAAGAGGACTTTCATGGCATGATTGATGGTTGTACTAATGATTGCATGGATTCAAATCCATTAAATCATGTAGCTTATGCATTCGATCTCGTTGATTTACAAGAAGAAACTATTGTAGAAAATGATCTTTCTCTTTTCCTGCAAGAGGTTTCCCATCCTTTGTTAGTACCTGAGATTGAAGAAGAAGATCAGGAGATTGATCATCTTTTTATGCAAGAAAAGGGCGTTCTTGATTCACCTATTTTTGATCAATATTTTGATGAAGGAGAGCAGATCTCTTTTGTCGACTTGAAGAACAACCCACCATTTTATGACAACTATGAATCAAATGTTGATGAAGAACCACTGTGTATAGAAATCAGCCATCCGAAAACTCCCGCAACAGACATTCAACAATCACCTTCTCAAATCAGTGAGCCCACATGTATTGTGTTGGAACCTGGATCTGCAAAAGACACCAAACAATCTATCATCAACAGTGAAGCTAACATACAGTCTTGTTTAGATTTGCAAGCATCTGAAGGTGGCAACCATGATCAATAGAAGGATATGCAGAGACTTTCGGATTTTCAATTGAAACAACAACAAGAGGTATTTGTTTTCAGTCTTATAGATCCATTTTCTAAGTATCTCGAGTCTCTGAGAAGCTTGGATGTCAGAGAACTTTTGTCAATTAAGGATGGTTGTCCTGCTCTTTTGAAATGCATTTATGTATTCTTTGGTTTCCTACATTTATCATTTCCGGATCAAGATGCTTACCAATCAGTCATATGCTTGTATGGCTTCACTGGAAGCATGATTTTACCTAATTTGAAGCAAGACGCTTGATTAGAGTAGGAGTAGGCAAAAATAAGCTTGTTTTGAGAATTCCTTTTTTTGACAATTTGCAGTAGTCAGATTTCAACAAGTTGTTTTCAGCAGAAGCTAGTTTTTAGTTTACAGCCATTTCAGATTTGAATAAAGGAGCATAGGTGATTTTAAGTATAGAGGTTTTCTTGGACAGAGATGGAGGATGGACAAGGCACATGTCTACAAGTTCTTGGCAGCTTGCGGGGAGCATGCCATCCCCCGTGGAGCCAATGTTTGCACCCGATTTTACATTGGGTGAAATCCAAACATTGCTATTGGAACTTCCCGTAGAACCCTATTTCATTTTGAACCTTTTCTCCACAATTTGTCAAAAATTTCCCTAATCCGAGTCTTTGCCCATTTTTATAACCATCTAATTTTTCTTTAACCTTTGATAAAGCTCCCATTTGTTCATTCTTCAACTAAATTCCATTGAATTTTCTTTTGACCTGCATTCCAAAAGACCTTGTTTTTTTATTCTTAAAAGAGTCCTAGTCAATGCCTTCTAGATTTCCAAATAAAATAACATATTTTATTTGAAAAATTCATCAAGAATGTGGTGTGTGCTTTAGGTGCTCTAAGTTCTAACCCTGGGTTATACAACCAATACACAAGCCACATGACAAACATATATACCAACTCCCAAGCCCAACTTTGAGCCCCAAGCCCAATCCCTCATACCATGATCTATGCCACATCTAATAACATGCTCACACATATAAAGCATACAACATAGTCAAGCCACGAGTCAAACCCTCCTTACCAGCTATCAAGATGCTGTAAGTATTGTTGAACAGATGTAAGTTTCAGGATTTAAAGCTAGGTGCTAAATCCATGAAGGATACTTAGTTGCGCTCAGATGGATTTTCCAAGTGCCTTGTTCGAGCAACAGATTCCAACAACAAGCTCATTATAAATTCCAAGTGGATGTGAAAGCTCGATGTTGCTACAACAGATAACTGTCGTGGCTGGAGTGGTGGGCGCTGATCCAAATGGAACTGGTGTTTCAAGTTGTTGTTGGGCATTTAGAAATCACCACAGTGCTTGAGTTATCCGAACTCGAGGTGTTTGTTTAAACATTTTCATTAAGACAACTAGCACCGGGAGCATTTAAAGCCCGTAACAAATCACAAATGCATCAAAAAAAAAGAAAAGCCAAGGTGTCAAGCTGATTTCCAAGGGTTTAGCTGCGCATACAGACTTTCTTGCGACCACATCAAAATGTTTGGCAAGATGAAGAACGAAGTATTGCTCCTGTTACTGGTGGTATGAAGGTTAAAGCCGATAAGAGATGAATCTTCACCTTATTATACTATGCTCGCAACACCAGATGTTTCACAAAGATGCACACAGAGCCATAAGGAGGATTTTGGATCTTGTGAAGACACAATCTTCTGTGGTGTTTTTGATGACCACGCTCCATGTGGACATTTGGTGTCATGAAGAGTCAGAGACTCATTACCTTCAACAATAATAGATCCATGGCTCGAGCCTTTGAAGACTTCTGCCTGAAAGACTTTGCAGTCATTTCTATTCCAGAAGTCACATATAGATATCTAACAAGTAGAGACCAATTTATTGTGCTTGCAACGATTGGGGTTTGGGATGTTTTGTCAAACCAAGAAGTTGCTAGGATTGTTTCCTCTGCACCTTCTAGGGTAACTACAACAAAGGTGGTGTGAGACAACTGTTTGTGCACAGAAGTGTAAATTCCCAACCTCGAGGGTCGATGACTGTGCTACTGTATGTTTGAATGTGGATTCAAAATCTTTAGTCTCTCCTCTTGCAAATGACAACTCTGACGATTTAACACTAAAAGATGTAAATGTTAAAGAAATACCAGAGGTATGTGATGCCTCTGAAAACAATGTTGAATGTATTGTTACAAGTACCAGCCATATCGATTCACAAAAACAAACTGAAAACCTATCAGAAGAAGAGAGGCACGATGACAAAGATGCCTCTCAGAGCCTTAGCAATAACATTTGAATTCAAAATTGACAGTCATAAAAAATACTGGATCCCAGATGTCTAGGCACACTCAATAGGCAGTTCCAGTTTTCAAGGAGTGAAATATCAATGATTGCACAAATGGATTACAAATGGCATAATTCTCCATCCATTTAGTGAATATCCTGTTGCCTTTTTGGCAGTAGATTTGTCCTGTTTGTGCAAATCCCAGAAATTTGAGAGTCAGAGAATAGGAACACAATGAAATTAGTTATATGAACTCCTAGGTGGCAGAGTGTCCTATTGTTCAGTTTTCCAGGCATTTACAGGTGGATTTTCTCCCAGATTTTGAGGCAACTGAAAGAGGGTGAGTCATCAAGTGATTAAGTATGAATAAGAGAGAGATTGCAAGTGGCAGTTCCTTATAACTAATTCCAGCATTTCCAGGCACTCGATGACCAATTTGAAAGAATTCAGGACACCTATGCCGTGACACATAATTTGTGATAGATTTGGATCACTGAAAAGAAAATGGCAGAGCATATATTGATACTCATCATCTAAAGATAATAATCCAGTATATCAAGGAATATCTGGCAACACTATTCAATATTTATTGCTTTATTTTTAGTATGTAGAATTAAATTTACTTCCTAGAAATTAGTGATAAGTTTATAAATATATGAGTGGAATTGTAACCAAAGGGGGAAAAAAGGAGGAGAGACCCAAGAGGTCTGGGTAAAATTTCAAGATCCATGAGGGAGCTAGAAAGGCATGAAAATTCTTTGATTTTAAGTTGCAGACCTGTGCTGTTTTTT
>JZKD02S1019618.1:4797-17286 GCA_000966675.3 Picea glauca | reverse complement strand
TTATATGAACTCCTAGGTGGCAGAGTGTCCTATTGTTCAGTTTTCCAGGCATTTACAGGTGGATTTTCTCCCAGATTTTGAGGCAACTGAAAGAGGGTGAGTCATCAAGTGATTAAGTATGAATAAGAGAGAGATTGCAAGTGGCAGTTCCTTATAACTAATTCCAGCATTTCCAGGCACTCGATGACCAATTTGAAAGAATTCAGGACACCTATGCCGTGACACATAATTTGTGATAGATTTGGATCACTGAAAAGAAAATGGCAGAGCATATATTGATACTCATCATCTAAAGATAATAATCCAGTATATCAAGGAATATCTGGCAACACTATTCAATATTTATTGCTTTATTTTTAGTATGTAGAATTAAATTTACTTCCTAGAAATTAGTGATAAGTTTATAAATATATGAGTGGAATTGTAACCAAAGGGGGGAAAAAAGGAGGAGAGACCCAAGAGGTCTGGGTAAAATTTCAAGATCCATGAGGGAGCTAGAAAGGCATGAAAATTCTTTGATTTTAAGTTGCAGACCTGTGCTGTTTTTTTATGTAAAAGACCTCAACTGACAATGAAGTTATGTATCAGTTTGTTTTCTCTTTTCTGTGTAAACCATTTTCCCATCTTTCATCTTATTGGATATGTGTTGCTGCTACAGGTTATATGCCTGCAATTTATGTGCTGAGAGGGTTATTGTATAGGATATACTCTAGCCCTTGCCACATGCTTATCTAAGTTTTAATTCATTTTTAGAAAGGTTTTCTGAAAACTGAGTTTTTCTTCTTGCTGTCATATGTATTGAAGATCAGGATGCTCTTTGATCATTTTCAGTTTTGTTTTTCTTATTTCTTCATTCCATCTTTTTATAAGCATCATAACTGATCCCAGCTTTGTTGACCTGATTTGCTGCACATAGAATGTTAGTTCAAGATTACAGTTTCTTTTCATGGACTCCATGCCCAATGGTTTCATTGCTTTCTTGAATTAATTTAACCACTCTCATAATTTCCTAAAAACCCAAAACCTTTTAAAACCTACAGTTTGTCCACTGTTTTTGTGCATTATTGATTTATCATTAGTTTTTGTGACATTATTTGAGAAATCCCTCTCGTGGTTGGAAAGGGTAGTTATCCAATCAATTTTTTTTTTCATGATCTGCTAGGCTTGCACTTGAGCAGTCCAAGAGCAACTTCTAGCGCTAACACTATGTTACTTGGAAATCCTTGGATTGAAAGAGATCAAGCCAGAAAGAAGGAAGAAGAAAAAGTTTTAGAACAACAGAGACAAGAGTTAAAAGACTTCATGACCAGAAGGATCACGCAGTTGATTGAAGAACAAGAGAACATATTGAAGCTATATCACACTAGGAACCCATATGTCAAAGTTATCAGAACACTAGAGGACTCACAAAAGACTGAAGTTTCTATCTCAGATAAAGAAGAGATGTTATACCTAAACCCTAAGAAAGAACTTCAGCAACGCGAAGTAACTATATCCATGGAAAATAAGAGCCAGAACGGGAAAAGAACTACCAAAATGAAGCTCACTGGAAAGAAAGCAAGAAAGTTAAGTAAGAAGAAGGCAAAGATTCAAAAGTTGCAGGAGATTCCGGATAGAACATCGTAGAAAGAAAACTTGCAGAATGGGAGCTTCACCGAGATATCGGAACAACGACCGGTGGCACTTCGTCGTGACGAAGAGATATACCCATTGGACTGATATACCCGTTCGAATTCCTCCCCGAACGAACATAAAATCATTAAAGGATCATCACTAGACTGTTGGACCGCACCATAACGGATAGATCAATGTTAATGGAAGCTTCATGCCCGTTGAAAGCAGACCGTTGCCGAATTTCTTATTTAGTTCGTCGCACCATACATGAAGAACACTTTTTCCAACTGAGAATTAGAAGCATGCCGAATAGTAGTTGTATATAGTGGTCATTGCGATCTGGTTGGTCATCCTAGTACAGTATCTGAGATCATTGTGAACCCCGACTAATTTTTCTTTCCGAGCGTGTATGTCCGACGAATCTAGTGCAACCGAAGAATCTGCAAGAGAGGTACTCGCTAGCCTTAGAATCGAAAGAGTCATGTCGGAACGAGGGTTGTCTACATGTTTACAAGCATCATCGATGAGAGGAGTGCAAGCCTTTGCGTCGACTGCTCGAGCAGGGACATCCTGAGCCGGCGCAGAACGCAGAACCAAACATAAAGATGATATGGCCAATGCGAGGTTGGTTCCATCCATCCTACCTGCTTGCATACCACCTCTGAGCAATGCGATCAACATAGACAACGTGCCTAGATACTTCGAGTACACTCTAGTCACTGTGTACCTGTTGAAAGGGGTTCGTGCAGATCAAGACAAGATTAAAGCATTGAAGTTTAGTGACTTCAACCTTGAGGATCATAAATTCTACAACACACTTGCCCCGTAAAAGTATCTAACTAGAACCAAGGGTAGGAACTTGAAGATCATCCCTCAACAATGGATTATGAACCTCGCACAGTCCACTCTGCTGAACGTCATGAAGATCCCACATTTCAGACGCCACCAAGAAGTTAATGCCTGTGTTAAGCTACTCCTGGCGAGCTACCACAAAGGATACCTATGGTTGAAACTCCACATCACAGTTGATCCAACGCTGATCAATAGGATCACAAGTCTTAGCATGCAGGGCCCTGATCCCCATGACTACTATCCTAGAAAGATAGCAGACCGCACTCTTTCTCAGAAGATCAAAGAAGCTTATGGTGATGTTGAGAAAGGAGTGCGAGGCTACAAGGTAGCCTCTATTCAGAGCGATGCAGTGTGCCTTGCATGTCATTCGATCGCAGGGAAGATCATTCACAAGAATCGACCCACGCAAGTATCCATCTTTGTAGTTGACCTCGCAGGAAAGTGCACAGAGGGACTATAGATGAACTAGGAGAAGTACCTGGTGAATCAACTAGAGATCGACTGCAGAGAAGCCCAGTATCAGGGGCATGAATTCCATTTTAGCTGGCTCTTGATACTTATAGCTTTCTTTGCATGGGAACTACTGGAAGATGCAACCTTCCCAGACCTCGACCCTTTTGAGCCCTTAGCTACGAAGTTCAGTACCTTATGGTACTCGAATGATATGAGCAAACAATGGCAATATAATGTCGTATTCCATGCCTACTACAATCAGTTGAAGAGCGCCTTCCAGTCCGAGCCTCGGATAACCTCGAATACCCTCTTCAGGTTCAGGCCCTTAATGAAGTTCAGCGCGGACCGCCACTTCATTTACATAACAGCACGCGCTGTTGAGGACAAAGAGCAGTTACAGTCTTATTATAAGCTGACAGAAGAAGACCTAGATGAAATCACCAAGGAATGGTCAACATACCTCCTTGTTTCATCAAACCCTGTAGAATTGTCCGACATCGATAGCCCAGAAGCTGCGTAGGATACACCTGGGCCCAATAAGACGAAGAAAAAAATGAAGATGAAGAAGGATGAGGAAATACATGATATATACAACAGATCTGTAAGGACCGCATCCATTACACCCGAGAAAGAAGGTAATGATGAAGAAGTCGAACAGAGGCCAAAAGACAAAAAGGACTCGTCGAAGAAAAGGAAGGTTTCACCTCTGAAACCTTCCTCCCGGAAGAAGCCTAGAACCCCTGTAACCAAGATGAAGACCACGCTCACCGTAAATGATTTCAGTTTCCTCCTCACCACTATGAATGAAGCTATAGAAGAAATAACAGAAAAGTAGGAAGCCAAGCAAGAGGCAATGTACAACAAAATTAAGAGCGAGCTCCAAGGAGTGCAGCAGGCACTTTGGTCTAGCCGCGCAGTCTGCACTGCACCCTTGCCAGAAGGAACAACAAAAGAGGGATATGAACCATTTCAACTCCACAAGATTGCTGCCACAGTCGAAGCACGCCTTCGAAAAGCACAGGAAGAAACCACACAGTCCACCCAGGAGTTAAAGAAAGCATAGGAGGAAATCATCGAGCAACGCCGAGCTGCACAACAAGAGAGGGACTCTCTCCAAGAAAAATTGGAAGAAGATAGAGTGAATATCCAAAAGGAAAAGGAGCAACCACTTGCGAAGCAAATCGGGATCGAAGAAGCAGTCAACAAAGCATTTCTCTCTGTGACTGGCTTAGAGTAGAAAGCAGAAGAACCCTTAGAATGCCAAGTGATGAAGCTTGCTGAAGTTATTCAACAACTTCAACAAAGAGTCGTAGAATTAGAGATTCAGACCATACCAAGCACCCCGCAAAAAGAGCGCGACCAACGAGAAATGACTTCCCGGAGCACAGTAGAAAGGATTAAAGAACTCACTGAGGAATGAAAACAATTAAGTAGCAGAAGTGCGCAGATACATGAGAACCTAACTGAGAATCCTGAATTGCACAAATTGGAGTCACAGCTCCAGGAGGTAAAGCATGAAGATGAAAAGCTACAGGTGCAGCTGAAGGCCCTATCACCCATAGAGAAAATGAAACGGGCTTCTGAGTAGCGCATAACACAACAGCAGATCCATATAATCCAAAGCAAGGTAATGGAAGTAACTCGACAACTTCAACCTTTGCAGGATAAGGCATGCTAGCTATTTATAGAGATCGAGAACCAAGGAACAGAGTTGGAACAGGTCATGAATTCAACACAACAATGCCTAGAAGGGTCGGTGAATGTCGCACTCATCCAGGAGTTCATCGAGCAAGAAGCAGTTGCAATGCAACAGGTCGAAGAAGCTCGAGCCAAGCTCGAGGCGTTTGAAGCATAATTGATCAGACCCGAGTGACTCGAGACGAGTCACAGGTGAATGTTGGGGGCCTGTTGGCCCTTGACCAAGTTGTAGGAGATACTTGGTCATATTTGGCCGTTTTTGGGACTTCGACGCCCTATCGAAGGAAGCGCGCAAGACAAAGCAGAGATCACAGGATCTTGGTCCACTTTTGGGCCCCTTTTTAAGGGTTGTGTTAATGTAATGGGAAAGGGATGTCGACCCGTGGGGTTACCCACACTTAGGCCCACTTTTGTATGTATAAATAGATGTCTAGGCAAGGTAGAAGAGAGATGATGGCTTAGTGCTAGTAATTAGATCTGTGTGATCGAATGTGGATTGTAAATGCTCTGTGCATGATTGTAAGAGACTTATAGAGCTAAGTGCAAGTTGTTGTAGGAGGCTGTGAAAGGCTTTGTGCTGAAGTGCAAGGAAGAAGGATCTAGCGAGTCGCGCAGATCTTCTGTCCTGTGAGGAGTAAGGATTGTTGAGGCTCTGTGCTGTAACTGCTTGACCGATATAATAAAGAAGAAGAGTTGGTGGATGTAGCCCCAGGGTGGGGGTGAACCACGTAAATTTGTGTGTGATGCTTTGTGCTTGATTCAATGTGTTTACTTCCTCTTTTGCTAAGTGCTTTGATATTTGTAGGAAGATCTACTTATGCTTTGTGCTCCTAGATGTGTATGAATGTTAGATCTGATATGTATGAAGATGCTCAGTGCTGATCTACTGGGTTTGATCTAGCTTACTGTTGCTAAGTGCTTGAATACTATAGATTAGTGTGAATGCTGCGAAGATCTGTCTTATAAGTGAAGTGGTTATTGAATGTATCTTGAGAAACTAACGCTGCTAAGTGCTCTAGTAAGATGTATAATCACATATTTGTGTCTCAGCTAAGGTTGCAGACACCTGAGTCTTGCAACCACCCCTGCCTCTACCTCGGGTGAGACTTCATTTGCTTCACAGGTGTTGCTGAAAGGGCCGGTAGTTAGGGCTTTGTTGGTGCGCTCTTGGAGTGAACCTCGGGTCTACCCCTGTGCTAACAATGGGAAAAGAAGGAATAAAAGGCTAAAGCTATTATTGGTTTGGCTCTTTCAGAAACGCAATTGCATTTGATTGATTTGGAAAAATCATCTAAAGTAATTTGGGAGAAATTAAGTAAATTATTTGGGGGAAAGGAAATAAATGCAAAGTTTTCTTTAAAGCTGCAACTTTTTAGCCTCAAAATGCATGATGAGATCTGTCTCTCTACTCATATAAACGAGTCAATGTCTCTCTTTAATCAATTAGCTGACACAGGTACCGAGGTAGATCCAGAAGATGCTAAAGAAATTCTATTGAATAGCCTATCTTCTAAATATAGCAATGTTGTATTCACATTAAGTCAATTACCCTCACAATCATTGGAAGGAATGGTAGCATCATTATTATTTGAAGAAAAAAGGACATATTCTAAAGACTCAGATATAGGTGGTCAGCATGAAATTGCACTATTTTCAAAAGGTAAGATGAGAAGAACCAAGGGTTCAACATAATGTTTCTACTGTCACAAAATTGGACATATAGCCTGGAATTGTAGAACTCGTGCTAGGGATCTTCTGAATGGCAAAGAAACTGCAAACATTGCCAACTTGGATGACTTATCAGAATCAGAGAGTGATGAAGAACTACGAGAGTCATCTCTCAAACTGTTCTAGAAAAAAGAAAGGGGTGGTGTGCTTAAAGTTTTTTTTATGTGTGTTAATGTTTAAAGTTTTTTATGTAAATGTTTATGTAAAATAAGAACTCTTGTATATTGATATAAGCTGGCAGCCCCGGTTTCAAGAACAATTGTTCTTATTATTGGAAGTCACCTTGTATAATTGAATGTTGAGGACATTCTGTATCTAGACTGCCCTTCTAGACACTGACAAATATCCGAAAGCGAAATATCTGTCAGATGAAGGAATGTTCATAGGATGTTTCAATATTTGACATATTTTCTTATGGAAGCCCCGGTGAGGCGAGATTGTCAAAATTGTCGATCATACAAGTGCATGAATGATGATCTGAAACATTTATACTTTAAATGAGTTGAAAGGAGAGCTCGAAGAAGAGGAAGAGAAAGAGCACAATCCATAAGCGTCAGAGTGGGTGTATGTGTTGACGAGGATCATGCCAGATGAAGTGTTGTAACATTTTATGTATGTGAAGTTTTGTAATGTAGGCATTAACAAGGGGTGATAGAGATAATGCTTAATTAATGCGATTACTAGAGTTTAGGGATTGGATTTGGTTTGAGAGATTTTCTCAACCTCTCCCTCAAAGAGTGGAATAAGTTGGATCTCACAACACTTATTTAGGTGTGATGTATCTATGTTCATTGTGTGCAATACAAACTATTTCTGTATGTGTATTTCATGTCTCTCTGCTCGCATGAATTTTATTTAGATGTCCTCTCCTTCTTTGAAGTGATAGTGAGGAAAGTTTTACATTGTAAGTTATATTGTAAGTTATATTAGCTATAAAAATTTGTTCCATTCCACTCATTCCACTCCTTCCCCATCTAGCCTCAAAGAGTGTTTCAAAGGTGGAATGCATAACTACCAACTTAAGCATTAAGAATGTCCATTAGTGTTACCTTTAATAAATCAAAATGAACTTGATAATTTCATTTGGGTGAGGATTGCTCCCACAACCAAAGTCCGTAACGAGATTTACTGAGATTTACTTTCAGACTCAAATGAAAACACTATGTTTGCTTACCTGTGCGAGCTGATGGAAACTATGCAACCAATTGTTTGAGTGTGTTGCATGTGGGTAGCACTAATAGTTAACGAAAAACAGCTAACCTGTGCGAGCTGATGGAAACTATGCGACCAATTGTTTGAGTGTGTTGCATGTGGGTAGCACTGATAGTAAACGAAAAACAGCTAGACTTGTGAGAAAACGCAAATACTTGCGACTTTTGCTCGTGGATATCAATATCACGAATAGATTGAAATCTGTGCAAAGGTGGTGACAGGTGGATAGATCTCTGTGGAAGCTGTGGCGCTTGATGACCCTGCCACGAGAATTGAACCTGTAACCTTATCATATATTCTCCATTTCAGAGCTGTTTCAAGAGAAGGCTATCGTATTAATTCTATCAATATCCTTGTTCACTGTGTCCTCCGTTCATTGTTATGATTCCTTTGGTGGGATATGCTCTCTCGGCATGTGTAACCACGGTCACATAAAGCTTATTTAAATGTCGCTGTTATCGATTCATTCAATGAATCCGAAAATATATGTACCCAGGAAGTGCGACTTTTTGAAGGAAGCGAGTTAGATCATTGGATCAAATGTTGCTGGCAAATGGTGGTAAAAATGTTTTCCAAGTTTTGGATTCATATTCAGCCTTTAGATTTTGATATGGGATTATTTTGCTATGTTACAATTCACGATTTTAACAAAATACAAGCAAAACATGGAAATTTAAAATGGAGATTGGATAAGAATGTAACATCAGGTATGTGCATGATTTAAATTAACAAGAAGGTGTATAGGTGGTGGGATTCACCTATTTACATTTTAGTATGAGTATTATATTTTTAGTTAATTTGTTAGCATTATGGTGTTTCCATAAACAGAAATATGTCAATAGGATGTTTAAGTGTATTTTTTACAACTAGGTTGATGTCAGGTTCTAGTATACAACAAGTTTTAGTGAATTTGTTGGTTATTAATGTTCTATCCAAAGATATGGTTGGTTCCTAGCGAGATGATAATTTTATAAGTGAACCATGATGGATTAACATTGACACTTTAGTTGGGAGATGGAAGCAAGTTGCTATGATGAATAGCCATTGGTTGGTTATTGTAAAGGTTAAAAATGTAGTGAGCGATGCAGTGATGCGACATTGTTTTCACTGGAAAAGATAAGTGTTGATGGTAGACTTGATTCTAACTTGGAATGATGGGATTGCAGCAAAGAAATATGATGATGTTGTTTCAGATGCATCATAAAGTACTGTTTTTGGAGTTTGGTCTAAAGCAAGTTGGTGATAGTTCTAGTGGCAATAGTGGAGATAGATGGTGATGGAAAACCAAGGTAAAGTTTTGTTGTGTTTAATGAAAACAATGACCATATGGAAATGTGAATTCAACCTTGCATTTATAACAAGTTTAGGATAGTATGCATTCAACCTTGCATTTATAACAAGTTTAGGATAGTATGCATAATTTCTATGTCCTTCAATTTTTTGAGCTTGTATCTTGTCTAGAGTAAATACGTGGGAGGCGTATTATACCTCTACATAGACACCACTATCAAAACTTGTACATTGTGCTTCCATGAGATGGAGTATGAAACTGATATGCTCTTATATCTATGTATGTAACATGAAAATGACATATTGCTATAAGACCTAGGTAAGCATGCATACACCTTTTCTCTATGAGAGTAGTGGGTTGTGTGTCCACTAAATACTCCATGAATGGACCATGTTGTTTGTGAACTCTAGGGGGTGTGGTAAGCATAGAAACTTAATATGTACATTCGGCGGGACTTAAGAGATATTGAGTGAATAAACCATTTATCTAAGGACATTGTACTAGAGGGGTTGTTGCAATGGTTAGGCTTCCATGTATTCTAGTGGATGGTTGTTTGTTTAATATGTGGACATTGACAATATGATGATGTCTACATGATGGAGGTATGAGATTTGAATAAACATAGATTTTGTTGATAATAGTGTCTTTGATTTATGGTAAAGCATTTGATGCATCATACCACTGAAAATTGATGATAAAAACCTAACATGATAAATATAAGATAAATACTTATTAAAAGGAAGTGTTAAAATTATTAACTTTTAATGCTAAATATTTATGAAAAGATTATGATTTATTATTATATTGATTATTTAATGTAAATTGTCTATATAATTAGTTATTTAAGATATATGTAGGTGTAAAAGATTCTTTTTCTACTTAATTTAACTTCTAACTAATGTCATTGAAATTTTTTCACAAACAAATTTTTAATTTAATAAAACCACCAGATAATATACATATTTTAAAACAAATCCTTAATATATATTTTATAAGGATTACATTAGAAAATAAATTACTGAACGTAATGCTGGTATGTGAAAATGATGTTTAGTCTCCCATGACATCTCCCACATGATGTTTAGTCTCCCATGACATCTCCCATGACTTGATAATGCTAACTGTATATATAACTTATATATAACTGAAGATGCTTGCTTAACAAAATTTGCTTTAGGTTTTATATGCGGAAAATTCAACGAGAATGGAAGAATCAAGAGATAAACTGAGCCTTTTTAATTGTATTATAAAATTAACAAAACCTTCCTGAAAATCGGACCACAACACTTGGTTATTAGGAAGAGACAACTTTAGTTATTAGGAAGAGACAACTTTATTGGAAAAGACAACATTTCGTATAACCGTAACTACCTTGGAAAAAGGAATCCAGCTAAACTGAACCTTTTTAAATATATCATAGAAAATCACAAAAAACTCCTGAAATTTGGACGAGATTCGAATAAACACTTAGTTTAAGCCTGGCAAAAATTTTCTAGCAAAACTGACACTGGCTAGATATATTTTAAGAATGAACATGGTTCTTGCTGAAAGTATTCCAGGATTTGAGGCAATGGGAGGTTCTGGCACAGCTCTTGTTAATTATAAACACCAATTTTAAGCAAGCAATAGCCAACAGAGAATTCATGATAAAGATTTTCTTGATACAAATTGGATATTCCACAATGAAGCTTAAGATGAATTTCTCATTCTCATTAGCATTTAGTGTGATAATCTACCTGCATTCATGGAGGTGCAGTTATGCTGCGACAGTTTGTCACAGCGCTATTTACAGTTTTGGAGATTCTTTGGCTGATACGGGTAACTGGTTAGCCTCAAATCCCACCGCTGCTTCAACAATCGATAAACCGCCTTATGGCGAAACTTATTTTAAAAGAGCAACAGGCCGGTTTTCGGACGGTCGATTAGTCGTGGATTATATCGGTATGTTTGGAATCTTGTGATGAAAAAATAGTTTTCGATGTTTTCCAATTCATTGACTAAATTACTTTCTGTATTTGGCAGCCCAAGCTTACGGTCTGCCTTTCTTGGCTCCATATCTGAGTAACACTAGTAACTTGGAAGTGGCTGGAAGCACGGCTAACGGTAGCGGTGTTAACTTCGCAGTGGCTGGAGCCACGGCCTTGGAACCTGCTTTCTTCGTAGAAAAGTCAATCTCACCGCCTATGACTTCATTTTCGCTGGACACGCAGATCCAGTGGTTTTTGGAGTACAAGAAAAAAATTTGTTCGAACTCTACAGGTTCTTGATCTTTATAAGATGATCTAGCTAAATTTCACTCATTCTGTGACTTATTAACCTCTAACTGCATGGAATTCGAACTTGTGACTAATTGTGTGTCAAATTATGTAGACTGTAAGGAGCATTTTGCAAATGCATTGTTTATAGCTAAATTTCACTCATTCTGTGACTTATTAACCTCTAACTGTATGTGATTCACAAAATTGTAACTAGTTCTTGATCTTTATAAGATGATCTAGCTAAATTTCACTCATTCTGTGACTTATTAACCTCTAACTGCATGGAATTCGAACTTGTGACTAATTGTGTGTCAAAATATGTAGACTGTAAGGAGCATTTTGCAAATGCATTGTTTATAGCTAAATTTCACTCATTCTCTGACTTATTAACCTCTAACTGTATGGGATTCACAAAATTGTAACTAGTTCTTGATCTTTATAAAATGATCTAGCTAAATTTCACTCATTATGTGACTTATTAACCTCTAACTGCATGGAATTCGAATTTGTGACTAATTGTGTGTCAAAATATGTAGACTGTGAGGAGCATTTTGCAAATGCATTGTTTATGGTGGGAGAGATCGGCGGAAACGACTACAATGATCCATTCATTCAGGGACGGCTGATGAAAGAAGTGGAAACCTTTGTCCCTTTAGTCGTCGATAAGACCGTAAAAGCAATGAAGGTGGGTCTCAGTAATTTCATTCCATTTTACAGAAGCGAAGCTAATCTAAATTCGTTCAGTTAAAGCAAAACTGTATTTATTGTTTCTTCGTTTTACTGCAGACATTGATTACGGTAGGCGGAGCAAGGAAGATTTTAGCTCAGAACAACTTACCGATTGGCTGTTCCCCGTTATATTTAAGAAAATACGCAACTGGTCTTAGAAAAGAACGACTGAATGCAATGGGGTGTATGCCGAGGTTTAATGCTTTCGCTAAAAGGGGTAATGATCTTCTTCAAACCAAAGTGGCAGATTTGCAAGTTCAATATCCGGATGTTAAATTTGTGTTTGCAGACAATTACAACGCTGTTCTCAGGATTTTACGGTCTCCACAGCCGCATGGTAAGAAAATGAAAGAGGAAACTAGCAGGATTTCTTTGACAGATTTTGATTTTTCTTTGATCTTTACACGCAAATCAGATATGCTCTGAAGCATTTGACAGAAATTTTGATTTTCGTGTTCAGGATCGGGTGTAAACGTTTTAGAGGCATGCTGTGGAGCGGGTGGGCCCTATAATTACGACCCTAATATGCCGTGCGGCGTAGGGTCAGCAGTTGCTTGTGCAAACCCTGAACAATATTTCAACTGGGATGGGGTTCATTTGACGGATGCCGCTTATGGCGAAATCGCCAATTTGTTTTTGGACGGCACCTTCACA
>JZKD02S1019596.1:0-13444 GCA_000966675.3 Picea glauca | reverse complement strand
TGAGGAAATATAATAAGAATAATGAATTTGGAAGAATAGTTGCTCCAAGAATTCTCAAAACTGAAGATGATAGCCTCCCAAGGCTCCACAATAGACTGATGAAGATATGAGATCAATGACCACCCTGTCAATGACTAAAAACCCTGTCTACCGAATGATATGTGCCCTCCTAGATGGTTGTAGAACCCCAATAATTCAGACTTCCTCCTCAAGGCATGCAAAACCTACCAAATTCTCCTGAACAATAGATCGGGATAAGACAAACTCCCAGATGAAGTTTCAAGATGATTGAAGGGGATCTAACTAATCAGATGAGAAGATCCACTTTCTGCAGTGCACCCTCCTTCTCTCTGAAGCCCAATATTTTGGCCTTCTTCCTCAAGACCTCCAATGACCATAAAAAATACCAGAAATATAGATTGAGGCAAGACCAACCCCATGGCCAAGTTTCAAGTTGAATGGTGAAGATCTCAATCTCCAGATGACTGAATCCTCAATCTGCAGTGTGCCCTCCTTCTCTCCAACTCATGCCAAGCTCCAATAAATAATACAAAAGATAACTCTCCTCCACAATGTCCCAGATCGGATTCACTAGTCCCTACAAAGAAAACCCAGAAGTCCCTTTGTCCAAACTCCTTCTCCTTTATCCAGATCGAATGGATCTACTCCAGATGGTGTAACCCCCTGCAGGAAACCCCCTAAAGTTGAACCCTACCTTCTCCTTTGCTAATGGATAGAACCAAAACCTATTGTATAATGGTGTGGGAGGAATATTTCACCCCCGGGACCAAGCTTGGATCAAGATAGGTGGAATCTTTCACCATTGAGTTGATCTCTAGGGTTTGTAACCTTAAAATCCACAAAGAGTCTTTGTGCTCAAGAGCCCAAGATGTAAAATAAATAATAATCCAGAATGAGTGAGAGATGTGCCCTTCCTTTCTTTTATACCCCTGATCTAATTCTCTGTTGAGTTAGTTAACCTCTGGGGTTAACTCCTAGCTTTTCCACACATGTTCTTTTCTTTTCTTCATTTCACCTTTTTCTCCCAAAGTCAACTTAATATTATAACATTGTGCTCAAGTACATGCTATGGGATATCTTGGTCCCCATGTTATATGCGACTATATTCTAGTGGGGAAAACTAGACTACTAAGTCTCTCACAACCTCTTTATCAAGAGGTGGGGGACATTACAACTCTGCTCTTGAGCCTTCACTATTTCCTCCTTTTCAAGAAGCACTTTATTTTTTCCTTCAATATCTTTTAAAGATTGAAACCCTTCCATAGAGAATATCATTGTATAGTTGTTTAAAAAAAGGGTTTCTATTCCTTCTTCTTCTTCCTTAAGTTCCTTTTGGTTCTTCAGAGCATGATTTTTTTCCCACTCTCCTACGACCACTTTTACACATTTAGATTATCAACAAACCATTTCATTGTAGAGTCTCTAGAAATTCTATCGAGATCCTTCCATGACTTTATCACAAGGGCTCTAAAATCCTCTTCCATCAGATGTGAATGGTTAAATTTAATGGGAGAAGAGGCTTTCCAATATCCTATATCATTTTGCAAGAGTATAGATAGTTGACTTGACGAGCCTCCATGACCCACCCAAGATTTTATCCTCTCACTGCCCTCCATAATTTTTTTTGCAACAAAAAATCTATCTAACCTCTTAGATAACCCCTCCTTACCCCTTCTAGCATTCCTCCATGTTGAAAACATTTTAAAGGTTATACATCAATGATTGTTTTACTTCTCTAATTTCCTTTTTAGATTGATATTTTGATAAGGATATGTGTGGTTTTCTCCCAACTGAACTTGGAATGTCCAAATTTAAGTCTAATACTCCTTCTAATAGCCCTAACTCCTCCACCATATTTTTTTTAATCTTAAAAGGTACGAGGATTTGAGAGTTGTCTTATGAATTTTTTTCCAATCTTCCTTGGGTTGAATGATTGTAAGAGATTCCATGACAACAAGGGATCTTTCTACAGAAGGGGAATCCTTGGGAAAATTTCCCATAGATATTTTTCTAGTATTCAAAAACCTATCTTCAAGTCCTAGGGCTTGTTGAGGGTATTTATTTGATGTTCCTTCAAAGAAGGCATTGTGGCCAAACTTTTTTTTAGGGATATCTAGGGCCTTAGAGCTGCTACCTCTACAATACTCCTTGCTCAAAGGATTATATCCCTCATATCCAACAAGATATGGGACACTATGAGGTGAATCCTTTAATCACAAAGAGGAGTCTAAGATAGGAATACGTTTTGGGGATGCAAATACTCCTTGTAGAATATAAATTTGCTTTGCCTTTAGAAGCTCCTCCTCACATACACATGGAAGGTGATCACGTTTTGGTGGTGATTGTGGCCATTTCTTCAAGCCTTAGATTTCTTTATTCATAGCTTATTGATTGAATAATTTTTCATATTGAGTAAAGGGCCTGTAGTTTGTACCCCTCTATGGTTTTTACAATCATCCCACAGATGCCCAACTTCATGGAAATATCCATAGCTAAACAAAATTTTCCAAAAATATAGCTTATTAGAAAAGGACAATGTTTTGAATTTGATATCCATTTTAGTATGGAGGCCCTCTCTTAAGTCTACTTCCACCAATATTTTGAAAACTATATAGTCCTCTTTTTCCCAACATTTTCCCTCCAATGTAATGAAGTTCCCTAAGGAGATCCCAACTCCCTCTAGTATTTTCCTATTCCATAACTCCATTGGAAGGCCTGATAAAATAACCCAAATTCGTTGTAGGTAGATTGGATCTGTTATTGGTTCAAATCTAGGCTTCCACTTCTTTAAAAAAATACCCAAACGGCCCCATAACTAGTCCTTCCCGAGGAGAGTTTCTTCGTCATTGTCATTTTGACCAAAAAACAAATCCACCCTTGAAATATCAAATGAAAGGACATTGTGTATCCTAGCATAGGTTTTTGGGCCTCTTCCATTCACATCCTCAAAGAGTACCTCTTAACAAGATTCTCCATGAATCTCTTGACCAAGTCCTTCTCCATCAACCCAACTTCAACCTTAGACTATCAACTCCAGGGGAATCCTCTACTTACTGAATTGGTGTGGGAACCCTATTATATCCTAACCCTTGACTCTTGACCTCTATTGGATCCAAATTGTGAATGGAATCGATATGCACATAACTGAAACACAAGATTCATGATGCCTTAGGAGAAACCCTAGTATGTTCAAGTCCGAAGAAACCCTTTTCCTTGGTAGTGATCCTTAAACCTTAGACTAGAATCACAAGCAAGGTATTCCAATAATATAAATGCATGAAAGTAGATACAAGAGACAAATGAGATTAAATGTGAAAAATATACCCTTGTATTAATGATTATTAGAGAAAGAAAGCAATATTCACTTGACTCTTAAGGTAGAGTGACCTCTCACTAATCTGAGCTCTAATTACAACAATACTTGGCAAAAACATTCCATAAACTCCTATCTCTTTAAATAAATTCTTAGTAGAAAAGCCCTAAATATTTGTGGTCCCATCATTAATGAGTACCAACTACCCAATGGGCCTCATTTGATAAAGAATATTCTTTTACATTAAATAACTATCCACTCATTATCTAATGGGCATATATATGCAAAGAAGATAGTTGCATACATTAATTAACTAACTACTAAGTAACCTAAAGTAGGGAGGTTGGGGTAGGACCCTAATATGCCCTCCCATTCAAAAGAAGCATTGTCCTTGAGGCTAGAGGTGGGGATATTATTGTGGAATTATTGTTGGTTCCCATGTGGCATCTTTTGACTACATATGTTTCCATTGGTTATGTACATCTCAGACCATGCGCTAACACAATTAATGTTCTATGGTAGCCAATATTTCTTCTGACTAGATCCAAATGGACCCTTCTTCGTCAGATTATGTCAAGCTAGCTTACACCTTGCATTTTGATCCCACCACCCTCTTAAGACAAGACACATGAAAGATTGGATGAATCTTGGAGTGGGATAGAAGAACTAGTTTGTAGGAAACTTGTTCAATGTGTTGGATGATAATAGGGTCCATAAAACTTTGTTGCTAGTTTATAGTGCATTTTATATTTGAGGAATGTTTGTTTATAAAGTCAAAGGTGAAGAAACACTTGATCCCCTTCTACAAAAGAATGATCCAAGCAATGTTGGTGCAACTTTTCAAAAGTGAAATATCATAAATAGGTTTCTAAGTACTTCTTGACCATTTTTGTTTGACGATCAATTTGGGGATGATACATGGTGCTCATTTTCAATCGAGCACCCTAAATTTTAAACAACTCTTGCCAACATTTACTGGTGAATATGTGATTCTAATTTGACACACTGGAAGTGGTAAATCCATGTGACTTACAAATTTTATCCATGGAGACTTGTGTAATTGAGGAAAGTGTAAATGGGTGCAGTAAGGTAGAAAAATGAGCATATTTGGAAATGTGATCAATGACCACTATGATCACTGTTTTGTTACCAGCTCTTGGAAGACCCACTATAAAATCCATAGATATGTCAATTTAGATATTTTTTGGGATAGGTGGTGGTTGCAATGCCTTGAGTGTCTTCACTGTCTCACCATTGTTTCTTTGGAAAGTGTCACATATTTCTACAAAATCCTAGATGTTTTTCTTTATTCCTTCCCAAAAGATGGATTGCTTAGCTTGCTCACATGTAATTTTATGAAAGCCAAAGTGACCTATGATAGATGATGAATGCAACTCCTCTAAGACCCTTTGTTTTAAGGCCATATTTTTTACCACAATAATGTTCCCTTTATACTTCAATGTATCTTGTTGCCAAGTATAACATTTAGGAGGGTTGGGATATTCCTTAAGCCTTTGGATGAGTTGAACCACAATGTCATTTTACTACTATTATTGACAAGCTTCATCAAGCCAACCTAGAAAAAGTAAGGATAAGACAAAGAGGGATATTTCCTCCTCACATTTCCTTGATAAAGCATCAACTACCATGTTTTTTTTACCTTTCTTATGTATGATCTCATAATCACACCCAAGCATATTAGTGACCCACTTATTCTACTTTGGTGATGATAAGATTTGTTCTATAAAATGTTATATACTATGATGGTTGGTATTGATATGGAAATGCCTCCTAACAAGATATGGGCACCAAGTCTTAACTGTATGAAGGATGGTCGTCATCTATTCCATTTAGGTGGATTTTCCCAAATTGTTGTCACACAACTGCTTACTGGTGAATGTCAATGGATGCCCTTCTTGCATTAATATCGTGCCAAGGCCTTTGCTGGAGGTATCACATTCCAATATGAAAGTCTTAGTGAATTTTGGCATTAAAAATACTATAGTCATGCACATGGCATCCTTTAAAGTTGAGAAGACCTTCTTAGCTTCCTTGCTCCATACAAAGGAAATATTTTTTAGTAAGGTGGTTAAGGGTGCATCGACTTTTCCATAATTTTCCTTAAACATATTGAAGTAGATTGTAAGTCTTAAGAACCCATGCACTCTCTTTAAGGTATTTGGGGGGGGGGGGATCTTGCATAGTTGCCACTTTCTTGGCATCTACTTTTGATTGACAATGTGACCCAATTATTCAACTTTTGAAGCCCCAAAAGCACATTTGGAACGTTTAAGGTAGCACTAGTGGTGATATAAGAGTTGCAAGGATATATCAACATTCTCTATATGGGATTCCCAATTTTTTATGTAGATAAATATATCATCAAATAATACCAACACAAAATTGCATAGGAAGGGTTGAAATTTTTGTTCACGATGCTCTAAAAGGTGGATGGAACATTGCAAAGTCCAAAAGGCATCACTAAAAACTCAATGAATTTTTTGTGTGAATAAACATATCATAAGGATGTCCTCCTCCTTCATCCTTATCTACTGGTATCTTGAACGAAGGACATCTTTAGTGAAAAACTTGACTGCATGAAGCTCATCCAAGAGATCATTAATAACAATAATGGGAAATTTTTCCTTTATGGTCAAGTTATTAAGAGCTCAAAAAATAGGACATCGTTGACGTGTCGAATTGGCTTGACAAGAAGGTAAGGGAGATTTCTTGATGGCAAGCCCCAATTAGGCTTGATCCCATTTGGGATAGCACTTTCGAACAATTTTTGGGTCTGGTTGCCACTAGATTGTTCGAGGTGGAGAAGACAATCAAATTTCTTCTCATCACTTAATATAAATCCCAATCTAAATCATCTAGAGCATAAATGAAACTACAACTTCTAATCTATATATACTCTACTTTAACCTATCATGATAAGGAGAAAGACTAATAAGAATGAATACATCAAAAGATGGTGTTACTGAAAGATAAAATAGTTCATACCATTCAATAGCACGTTAATACAATGAAATCATAGATTTAATCACAATTAATTGCAAACAAATATTGTAACATCATTGTTGCTTTCATTCAAGAATCACAACAATATGAGTAATTCTAAACACGACACATAGAAATAATTCATATGAAAAGCATTCAAAATGACCCACAAAAAACACATCAAAAGGAGAATCCATAATTCATTTGACAACAATTATGGTTCCATATGCCTTCTGCTTCTTATTCATATAGAGATATTAGTATCATCAATATGTACAATCCGCAAAAGTCCTTCTATATACTTAAGAGATCTCTTTTATAGAATAAGAGAGTCTCTTTACATTTTGTAACTGTCATCATCTCGGATGATAATTACGTCATTTCATTTCCTATTCTTTATTATTTGGACTTGTTTATTACTAACTTTTACAAGAAAAATGTGGGAATGTCAATCATTTCCCAAACTAGGATGATTTATGAAGTTGAACAATAGTTCATATGCTTGTATGATACTACTTATCATGTCCGATATTCTTTCCTCTGACTCTAGTTCACCATCGTAGATCCTGTCACTGAACTATGTTTTTGTATCAATGGGCTTTTGAAAGAACCTAATGTACTCAAGAGATCAATTTTAAAATTTGCAAGAAAGATGAGGTTAATTTTGGTTTTCCCATCTTCTATGTACTTGGATAATTTGTCAATGAATTAAAGATGAATGCATTCCTCCTTTTGTTCTTCCTAACTTTCATGGTATGGCCTCTGAAGATCCTGATGCATTTTTGTTGAATTTGATATTTTATGTCATACCTATGGATATACTGATGATGCTCTCAAACTTCATTTTTTTACTGTGACTCTGAAGAACAATGTTTTAAAATGGTTTATGGGGCTAGGAGAAAATACTATTGGGCATTGGAATACTATGAGGAATATTTTCCTTAAGAAGCATCAAGCTTACTACAGACCAAGAGATTCTATGGAAGATATTTTTAGGATGGCTCAGCTAGAGGATGATAACTTAGAAGACTACCTTGTCATGTCCCCATTTTTGGATTCCTCTGTTGGGCAATGAAAATGATTTACATGGCTCGTCGATGAAGAAAAAGGGTTATTTAATGTCACTTATTTAGGAGTTGTTATGAATTTAAAGTGACATTAAGGAAATCATGTTACTTTATATTATTAAGTTACTTAACCATTATTAAAAGTAACTTTTAACCTCAAAGTGAAAGTAAAATGGGAAAAAGGGTCATATATGATTTAGTCAAAGAAGTCATTTTTTATTTATTCAAAAAGAGAAAATTTCTAGAAGGAATGGAGGAAGGATAAAAGGATGGGTAGAGATTCACTTTGGGATTAGGATTTTATCTCTCATTTTGGAAGTGCTCTTGGAGCCATTGTTTCGTTAGGGTTTAGCAAAACCCTTCCACCATTATTAGTTTAGTTTCAATGGTGGAATATCCACCCTAGCTATACTATAGGGGAATCCATCCAAGATTTCCATTAGAGTTTTTTTTGGTAGGGGGAATCCATCTAGGATTTCTATTGGAGCTTCACTTTGGGGTTTGTATTCAGTTTTGGAGGAATGTCAACTTGCACATGAGATTTGCGACATTTTTCGGAGGAATCCGATCGTAGAGACTGCAGGGATTTGGAGGGCTTTGATAAATCATAGTAAAGGACACCCCAAGAGTTGATTATAGGGTGTCCCACAATTCCCCACATTTTTTGAAACCTAATCCCATGAGGCACCACTGTATATCCAGTTTCGTCCAATGAGGATCGCTATAGAATAACATAGACACACTGGCACAGGTGACCGATTGGATTTTCGACTGATCAAAGGAGGATTGGAGGAAGGTCGTAGAAGTACTGCATATTTGGAGAGGGTTTCCAACCCTGTTTTGATCTGAAGCAGAGCAAAATCATAAATACATTGGTACCATTTTCTAGGTTTTGATTTTTATGTGTGATCTTAGGAGCCTATTAAAGCTACATAGAAACCTTTAGTTATTGCTATTGGATTATATTGTATTGTTGTTCACCATTCATAATAAAATTCCATCATTGTCCCTTATTTCTCATGTTTATTTGGTATGTAATATCTTTGACGAAATGTCCATTGGAGAAACACTCGCAAACTTTTGAAAAAAATTATCAACCAATAATACAACATAAAAACATATGAATACAAAGTGTTTGACAGAATCACCCAAAGAGAAACAACATCATTGGCCAACAAACATTAATATTCTATCTTATTAAGCATTGGGGACATTACAATGGTATCAGAGCTTGTGGTCCTCCCATCCTGTGAGGGTATACAATCTTGGCTATCAAACTAAGGAGGAGGCGAAGAAAAAATAGTGGGAAGTAAATAAGATTATGTAAATACATGTGTAAGAAAGGATGGGAATAGGGTTTGCAATAAGGTGGTTAAGCCAAATGGAGGAATATACAGAGCCTATGTATGATATCTCGAGGACACTAGCAACAATTAAAAGCATGCCTTACCACTACCATGAGTATCTATCATTGAGGGAGGATATCCACACATTTTTTCCCTTTAAAAACTATTTGACCCTCAAGTACAAATGTTGGTCCTCGAAGGTGGGCGAGGATTCCTTTAAAGGAACTTGGAAGAAATTAAATGGAAAAGAGTATGAAGGACAGGTGGAGGAGCATGCATATATACATGTTGAGGATGTGTGCATAAAGGAATACCAAAAAATAACCCATGATATATCATCCGAGCTAGACAGTGAGGTCGATGACACTAGTGTGTTGGATGGGTATACCTATGGTGAATTGGAAAAAGATGAGGAGGCAAAATCTCATGATGACTATGATGAGACGTTCCAATCAGTTGATGTTGAGGGTCCAACATATTCCACTATTTACGATGCTTATGTTGAGGGTATTTCAAGCGTGATAACACCTATGCATGATGAGGATTCAACACCATATTTCATTTGTGATGTCAATGTTGATGAGGACATGATTATGCCTCAACATGGTGGTGAAATTGAACAAAATCCCGTAGCGTTGTAATATTTGGAGGACCATTTATTGGTTAGGGAGAAGTCTCTTGTGATGATCCTGCATGAGGAGCATTCAAAGTTGCAGGTGTTTGAGGAGAGGTTTGAAACAAAGGGTTTTGACCGTGCATTTGTTTTGCATTGCAGGGATCATGAGTCATTTTTGTGGCTCAAGGCTTAGCTATAGAGGAGGTAGTTGAGAAAATTCATTATGGACCAACCAACAAGGAAGTATATGCATCAATTGATTGGGGGATTGATTATAGGACAGTGGTGGATGCATCACTCTAGGATCTGGGTTAAGTTGATATTAGTGTAGGGATCGATGTAGTGGCCCATATAGGACACAGGGTGGTGCATGATGATATGTAGTAGTAGACAACTGTGTATCAATTTAGACAATTAGATGAGGCATGGGGCATGATGGGGAGCATGTTCAGGCATGGGACATATTACTCTCCAGAGCTTGATCTTTGGTCAGATTGTCCTCAATATAGGGACAGGGAGTTTGGAATGACATATGTCTTATATGATAGCCATGTGATCAGTGTGCAAGATGATATTCACGACACATTGGAGTGGCTCACGAGGGTTTTAGTAGATTGGAAGTCCCACCTTCTGGTGGAATATTCCAAATATTGGTTTGCTTGCGAGTTGATGGAGGGTCACATTTAGGATGACAGATACAAAGTGGTGTATGATATCATCTACTACTAACGTAGCATATACTTAGTCAACAAGTCCTCATTTAGGGATGAGATCATGAGAGCTATGCATGATTCACCTATGACAATACATCATGGGTATTTCCAGACTTATTGACAGATCAGAGAGAGGTTCTCATGTCCATCCCACTTCAACAATTAATTTGTCCAAGTACAACACATATCATAAAATATTTGAACATTTCTTGTATAATTGCGCTAATAATAGAACTTGACAATAAAGCATCATATTTAAGTCAAATGGGAGATTTCCATTTTGTGATTAGAATCACAGGGAACTAAAAGATGCACCATTAGAATGTGACTCAAAATAGTAATTGAAACAAAAAGGAAATATACATGACTAATCTGGTAAAATAGTCCAAAATGATACCATCTCAAATCAAATTCAAAGTTGACAAAAACTTATTATGTACATGTTCAAATTGTTTTTCAATTTTCTTATTGTCAATGATTTTATGTTCAACAGAAACTAAGTAACTAGCAAGAAATGGTTGGCACCTTATTCTTGACACCAATATTACTATTAGAAATTTGAATATCTTAAATGGGTAGATCAAGTCATTATGGAAAAATTCACAAATATTAACCAAAACAAATATTTACTTTATTCCAATTAGTAATATTTAATGAAAAATAAGCATAGCCTAGATAAAACATTTAATCTGTCTTTGTAAAGTGATGTAATTGAAAAAAAATATGACTAAAATTAGTAATCGCATTATAACAACCATTGGGATTTTTCACAAAAAAAAAATAAAAATCCACACAACTAATGTTGTTAAATTATTGAAAATAATTTCCTTTGAAATCAAATTTAAAATTTGAATAAATCTTATTAAGAAGATGTTGCAACTATTTTTGGTTTCTCTGACGTGAATGATTTGATGCTAAAAAGATCATAAGAAGCTAACAAGCAATAACCATCTCTTTATTCTTGACTCTATTGTCAATTTTAAAAACTTTGAATGTTTTGAATGGGCAATCCAAGTCATTAGGGAGATTTAATGTACAAATACTAACAAAAATAATATTGAATTTAACCCTACTAGTAATATTGAATGAATCATTAGCCTGGATCAAGCCAAAAAAATTTAGGCTTATTATATTTTTGGGGTAAGTTACCTGAATGGCTATCTAGACTTCATGTACATGCAAAAAATAATGTATAAGATTATTGCATGAGATTAACATGGTTGCAAATTTCTTTCAAGTGCAACTTCTCTAAAGCATAGTGTCTTTTTCTTCAAAATTCATTATTCAATGATTTAGATATAAAATACATGCATGTTTCAATCTAAAATATTTAGGAGCATGGCCATATCAAATTACATTTAACTCAATTGTATATATTTATTTTTGTTTATAGAAGTAATTATCTATTACAATTTGGACTGAAATCTTCATAATATAAATGTTTTGAAATTTTGACATGAATAATATCCATTAAGAATGATTGGTCTACCCTTTCTCTAGATCCTTTGTGACATGAAAGATAAGCTTGAGGAAGGATCGAGTGACCCTTCCTCAAGGTCCCCCCTCGGCATAAATACTATGATTTAGGAAGAGTTGAATGAACCTTTCAAAATTTCCCACTTGATGGGGTGCTACACCTTGGGAAGGATCAACCATCCCTCCCCCTAGTTACCCTTGACATGAATACTAATCTCGAGCCTAGAACTTCACAAGAATTCCCCTTCTACATGATTATTAAGCTTGAGGAAGGGTTGGCCAAGCTTTCTCTTGGATACTCCATGATGTGAATACTATGCTTCATGAATCATTGTCCAACACTTCCCTAGTCTTCTAGATGATGTGAATACTATGTCGAAGGAAGGCTCACTCTACCCTTCACTCAAATACCCCATTATGAGAGTACTATGCTCAAGAAAGGATCAACCAACCATCCATGGGCTTCCCATTGATGAGTACATTAACCTAGAGAAAGATTCAACCATTCATTCCATCGTCACCCTTTCGATGAGTATACTAAGCTAGAGGAAGGGTTGTCTAACTTATCCTTGGGATTAAAATTAAAGAATCAATTGACCCTTTCATGGGCTCCTCCTTGATAAGAATACTATGCTTGAGGAAGGGTTAATTGACCCTTCATTACACTCCTCCTTAACTAGAATATAATTTTGGAGGAAGGGTCAACCAATTGTTCTCCTAGATACCCATTTATGAGACTACTAAGCACGAGCAAGGGTCGATAGACAATTCCTTGGGTTTCCCCAAGATGAAAACACTATGTATGAAAAAATAGGGTATTCCCACACAGAACGAACACCCTAATCAACCACTCACACAACCAGATCAAAGATCATAACACTAGTGTTTTTACATGGTTAAGATTCTCTAAGAGGGAAATGGTCCATGGCCCTAGCCAATGAGACCGCTTATGGTAATGTATGCAAAAGAAAAAAAAATTACAAGAGATTTTCTCACATTTGATCATTAGGAAATGACCCTCCATGTTCTTTAAATAGATATCATAGACCAATTAGATGTTGAGCCATTGATCAATATAGTCGTTAAGATCAAGGATAATACAAGCCATTGGATCACTCTATGTCTAGAACATATTGTGACCATTGGATTACATAACTATAAATTCATACTAAAGAAACACACTTTTTCCTAAAGACATATCAGACCAAGTTGATCTTAATTAACTCCTAAGTGTATGAATATCCTAGCAGCGCATTTAAGAACAACTTGGGATATGATTAAAGGATTTACAAAGGTGACATAATAGGAGAAGGAATGAGGCATTAAAGGCTATCCCTCGTTAATGAAAACTTCCTAAACTCCCAACATGGATCAAAATTTCAAAAACTCTGCTTCTATAAGATACTTTGTGAAAATGTCTACAATTTGATCATTTGTTGGGAAAAACAACACTTCAAGAACTCAATCATGAATGACATTTTTGAAGAAAATGCATTTGTAGCTCAATGTGCTTGTTGTGTTGATGTAGAACTACATCTTTGGCAAGCATGATGGAAATCTAATTATCACACCAAAGTGTGGTCGAATGTTGTTGCCAAAATCCAAAATATGAAAGGATCTGTTAAAGCCACAAGGCTTCTTGAATTGCATTAACCATTGCTTAGTACTTCGCTTCTACTGAAGAAAGAGAAAGATCTTGTTGTTTCTTACAATCCCAAGTGACATGTCCAGAACCAAGACTAAAAACATAACCTCCAGTAGACTTTTGATCATCAAGGTTGCAATCCCAATCCGGTTCAGCGAAACCAACCAACAAAGGAGTCCCCCTAGAACTGTAAGGTATCCCAAACTTAATTGTACCATAGATATACCAAATTATCTTTTTTTTT
>JZKD02S1019541.1:0-13445 GCA_000966675.3 Picea glauca | reverse complement strand
TTTCATTTCTGTTCTGCATATTTTATATATCTAGTATCTTGTAGACAAGGAATTTTATGCTATCATTCAGGCATTGAAGAAGTGGAGACACTATTTGGTTCCGAAGGAGTTTGTCATATACAGTGACAATCATGCACTGCAGTTTGTGACCCAACAGGAGAAGTTGAATCAGAGACATGTAAAACGGGTTCAATATATGCAAAATTTCACTTTTGTGATTAAACATATTTCTGGTACTGCTAACAAAGTTGTTGATGCTTTGAGCAGGAAGTGTTTGTTGTTGCAGGAGTTCAAGGTCAAAACATTGGGTTTTGATGATCTCAGGGACATGTACGTAGGTAATCTAGATTTTAAGGAGGCATATGAAGCAGCTAAGAATCCAATTCTTAGAGATAGAAGCCAATGGATAGAATACATGATCCAGGAAGGATTACTATTTAAGGGTGATCAACTTTGTATTCCAAAATGCTCCATGAGGGAGAATTTGCTGAAGGAGAAACACAGTAGAGGATTGGCATGACACTTTGGTCATGACAAGATGTTCGGAAAGCTGAATGAGTCATATTTTTTTCTAGGAATACGAGTCGACATCAAAATATTTGTAGATAAATGAAAAATTTGTCAACATTCGAAAGAAAAGAGATAGAATGCAGGATTTTATCAACCATTGTCGATGCCTGAGAGGCTGTGGTATGCAATCAGCATGGATTTTATATTGGGTTTGCCAAGAACACAAAGAGGATTTGACTCAATCTTTGTGGTGGTGGATAGATTTTCCAAAATGGCACACTTCATTCCATGTCAAAAAACTAGTGACACAACTCACATTGTGAATCTATTTTTCAAAGAAGTCATTCGACTTCACGACTTACCAAGGAGCATAGTTTCAGATCGAGACACTAAGTTTGTGGGTCACTTCTGGAGGACCTTATGGAAGAAGCTGGGAACTAACTTGTCGTTCAGTTCATTTTATCATCCTCAGACGGATGGACAAACAAAATTCGTAAACAAGAGTCTGGGAGACTTGCTGAGGAGCCCGGTGACAAAACACCACAGACAGTGGGACAACATATTACCACAGGCGGAGTTTTCTTATAATGATTCAATCAACAGAAGTACAGGGCAAAGTCCATTTCATATTGTCTATGGCATGCAACTGAGGGGAATTTTTGAACTAAGAGATTCAGAACAGAATGAGACTAGGAGTGCTAGTGCACAAGATTTTGCAAAAGCAATGAAGGAACTTCACAACCAGGTGAAGGAGCGTTTACATAATTCAAACCAGGAGTATAAGAGTAGAGAATATCAACATAGGAGACAACTTCAATTTGAAGTTGGTGATTTTATTCTGGAACACCTAAGAAAGGAAAGGTTCCTGAGAGGAACATATAATAAACTGAAGATGAAGAAGATCGGACCATGTAAGATCTCGAAGAAATTTGGGACAAATGCTTATGAGATTGAATTACCCGATGGGATTAAAATTTCTCCAATATTCAATGTCTCATATTTGTACCCATACAAAGATGAGGAAGAACGAACAAACAATGAAAAATCATAGGTTCAGTGGAAAAAGAAGATGCCAGTTGCAGAGAAGTTGTAGATCGAAACCATACTAGAGAAAAGAATTGGCAAGAAGACCAGATGAAGGGAATACTTTGAATACTTGGTCAAGTGTAAAGGACGTCTAGTTGAAGATGCCAGCTGGGAGAATGAAGTAGAGATTCAGAAGCATGGCCAGACCGTGTGAGAGCTCATCGACAGGAGCCCATGAAATTTTCAAACAAGGGAGTATGATGCAGGAGCATCGTCAACGTCAAGCAAGCATGGGACAAGCGCAACACATTTTTGAGCACATGATAAATTGTTTAAAATTTTTTTGAAAATTGGATGTGCCAAAATTAAATGTGATAGTTAAGGGGAGGCATACTTATATATTGTAAAGGACCTTGAGTGATCCACTCTCTTCCATAGTAGGTAGAAAGCATTCATGTTAGTAGGTAGCTTTAAATTCTCNTTTCCAAAATGGCACACTTCATTCCATGTCAAAAAACTAGTGACACAACTCACATTGTGAATCTATTTTTCAAAGAAGTCATTCGACTTCACGACTTACCAAGGAGCATAGTTTCAGATCGAGACACTAAGTTTGTGGGTCACTTCTGGAGGACCTTATGGAAGAAGCTGGGAACTAACTTGTCGTTCAGTTCATTTTATCATCCTCAGACGGATGGACAAACAAAATTCGTAAACAAGAGTCTGGGAGACTTGCTGAGGAGCCCGGTGACAAAACACCACAGACAGTGGGACAACATATTACCACAGGCGGAGTTTTCTTATAATGATTCAATCAACAGAAGTACAGGGCAAAGTCCATTTCATATTGTCTATGGCATGCAACTGAGGGGAATTTTTGAACTAAGAGATTCAGAACAGAATGAGACTAGGAGTGCTAGTGCACAAGATTTTGCAAAAGCAATGAAGGAACTTCACAACCAGGTGAAGGAGCGTTTACATAATTCAAACCAGGAGTATAAGAGTAGAGAATATCAACATAGGAGACAACTTCAATTTGAAGTTGGTGATTTTATTCTGGAACACCTAAGAAAGGAAAGGTTCCTGAGAGGAACATATAATAAACTGAAGATGAAGAAGATCGGACCATGTAAGATCTCGAAGAAATTTGGGACAAATGCTTATGAGATTGAATTACCCGATGGGATTAAAATTTCTCCAATATTCAATGTCTCATATTTGTACCCATACAAAGATGAGGAAGAAGGAACAAACAATGAACAGTCATAGGTTCAGTGAAAAAAGAAGATGCCAGTTGCAGAGAAGCTGTAGATGGAAACCATACTAGACAAAAGAATTGGCAAGAAGACCAGATGAAGGGAATACTTTGAATACTTGGTCAAGTGTAAAGGACGTCCAGTTGAAGATGCCAGCTGGGAGAATGAAGTAGAGATTCAGAAGCATGGGCAGACCGTGTGAGAGCTCATCGACAGGAGCCCATGAAATTTTCAAACAAGGGAGTATGATGCAGGAGCATCGTCAACGTCAAGCAAGCATGGGACAAGCGCAACACATTTTTGAGCACATAATAAATTGTTTAAATTTTTTTTGAAAATTGGATGTGCCAAACTTAAATGTGATAGTTAAGGGGAGGCATACTTATATATTGTAAAGGACCTTGAGTGATCCACTCTCTTCCATAGTAGGTAGAAAGCATTCATGTTAGTAGGTAGCTTTAAATTCTCTGATGAGATAGTTTTAGGAGTGGAGGGAAAACAGATATAGACACGCTCATTGTGCATTGTAACATTAGCCTTAGTAGAAGAAGAGAGAATAGAAGAGAAGCAGAGAGAGCTGTGTAGCAGACTCTATGTACAGAAGTTCTGAATTAATACAAAGAAGCTGTGATTCAGACTCATGGTGTCCTATTATTCTCTGTGTATGCATCTTTAAATGTTATGCTCATGAATGTTTTACTCTTCTTGTCATGTAATTTCTTTTATGCTATGTATGAATGATTTCTTGTTGAATGTTTGAAATCTAAGAGGAAAGGGGAGTGGAATTAGTTTCAATTATTTCTCTATCTAAGCAAGAGTTCCCGCAAGGAGTGCAATTGAATTTTCCACAAGGAGTGTGTTGACAAATGGTTCAGAGGTTCGTCTCTGAAAGCTTAGGAGAGATAGTGTTTGTTCTCATATTCACACAAGAGGTGCAGTCAGGCACAGAAGTCGTGGAACGTGTGCATAGACCAAGCTTAAATCCAGGGGTTGAAACCTGAGAAGTTATCGAGAGACCGTTGTTGCAGAGTGTGCGCAAGGTCGAAGAGTGTTTAACACTTTAAATGTTTGGAGGTTTCCGCAAGGAGTGCATGAAAGCGTCTTCTTTAAGACTCCAAGTTGTGAGCAAGCTGAGGAAGGATAAATCCTTTGAAACTATTGAAGGAAAAACAAAGAGTTGGTGCATATCGAGTGATTAAAAGGCATCGGAGGTTTGTGGCGTAAGTGGATAAATCTAGGGGACAGTCCTTGGTTCACTTCGTAGAAATCATCAAGGGGGGGAATAAATAGATGGTCAGAATCTTGTGTAAAGGATTAGCAAAATCCCACCATCCATCTGATATGACAAAGAAGCGAGGAGGTTACGGTTGCGTTCGAAGTTCAATCTCAAGAGGTAGTGAGTTGTTGGATCCTCACCTAGTTACCCGTCAGTCATCTGATCTGATAGGAGTTGCATAGGGTTTAAACCATCTCAAGCCGAGTTAAAGTCACGAAAGGTATCAGGATATCGAGGCGTCAGAGTTCAAGATATCGAAAATCCCGTGGACAAGAGATCGGGTAAATCCATCGTGAAAACCCCGAAGTAAGTCAGAACCGTCCATCTGTTGGGACACGTGGAAAGAATCGAGAGACATCGGCATATCAGAAGTGTAGAGACCAAGAGTCCAAGACCTTTTCAGTCCCGAAACAGTGAAAAGATCACAATTGTGGATCTCAGGAAGGACACGTGTCGTGTGATCATCCAAATCGGAGATTCGGTCATCGAGACTCACATAGGTGAGTGTTTTGGCTTTGCAGTTAGTGAAGTCAGATATTTAATATGAACCGTCCATCCATTTGGGACATGTGGCAACAATCTCAACTTTCGAGGAAAGTCTTGAAAAGGGAGTCACGTCGGGAAATCAGAATTCGAGAGATCGAGGAAATCGAAGACAATTGCCTTTCAACATTTGAAACCCTGAAGTCCCAAGGGAGATCCAAAGCCATTGGTTTAGTATATGATCACGGTAGTTGATTGTGTTAAGGCAGAAAGAGGTTCCTATTGACGTCATATTGGGATTCGGAGAATCGGGGATCCTGAGGACAAGAGGTCACATACATTTCGCCATCAGAAACCCCAAAATCCCAAAAGGTGGTAGGACCATGGTCATATAAAAGGAGGTCGTATGGACCCAAAAGTCTATCCCAGGGGACTAGCGGAAGTTTAAGTACTTCAGGATATAGGAGATCGGGAAATCGGGAAACGAAAGGGTCGTGACATCGGGATTTTGAAACCCCGAGACCCGATTTTTCCATTTTTTTGTCATGAAGAGAACAATGATCAGGCCTAGAGGCTGTGAGGAGCAGAAAATACCTATGGTTCAATTTTAACAGAGATTCTAGTAGAGAATCGAAGGAGCCACTCCGACTCGAGAGAGTAAATTAGAATGATCCTTAAAGATCGAGAGGTCAACGCAGAGGCCTTTATCGAGGTAGAAGGTGCATCTGCATCACATGTATAGGCACGATTAGGGCAAACGGAGGAATTTTTGAGTTGAATCTAACACCCTGTACATTAATAAAGAAACTCTCACCATGGATACAGGAATGTGGTCATGACTGTACAACTTAAAGACCCAAGTATACTTGGTCTACACAGTATGCCAAGAGGATGATAACTCACAGAATTAATACTAAACCAAATAGTAATACAAGGAAAGAGTACATACTAAGTCCTTCCTATAGCAATCACAGTAAGGGTCAACCAGTCAAAGAGTAATAACTAGAATCGAGGCCTAGTCCCGACGAAAAACCTCATGAAAGGGTATGGGTCTGGCCAGAGAAATTTGAACATACCACCTCGTAAAGAACTACTCAATATTGCGAAGGTTAACCACTATTTTTATCATAATAGATATACTGCGTGTATTTCCTAATTTAAGTACAAAGCTACACACCAAAGAAATAACTGAAGACCGCCTATGTAGAATCCTTTACGAATAAATGGTTGAATAGGGTGAAATGGCTACCTCACGGTGAAACTAAAGACACAAACCCTTATCACTAGAAATTTATGAATTCAACCATGACCAAAGGGAAATATTCCACAAAGTCAAAAACTACGAAGGGAAAAGTCTTTCCTTGAAATCCACAAAGAACAACAGTTCCAAAGATGACGGAAACCCTCCCAATTTTTACCACCCGTTCCAAATAGCATAAGTGTGTCGTGAACTTACCAGGGGGTCATATAGCTTTCTGGATTTCATTGGGTAAGGACCTTGAGAACGCCGACCACCCTTGCCGAGGAAAAACACAGAGTGAATTCTGAAGCATCAGGCAAAAGACTGACAATATACCTGTAAACCTTACCACACAGAGTAATAGTGGGAGTACGAATAGAACATCCAGCCATGTGACAGAGTAGAGGTGGAAAATCGCATTGGAAATGGGGTCTAGTGATGACCTTTGGATTCCTCATTTAGGGTCTCCATTAATGGACTGGACAAAGGTTCTTTAACTCACGACTAACATAAAACCTTTCGACTTCATATTGAATTAATGTGAGATAGGACGATTCCTTTAAGGCACTTTACGCAGGATTATCACACCTAGTTCATCGTTCAGTTAAAGCATGGCTTATAGTTAGTTCTAAGTAATCTTTTTTTTTTGAAAGAGACATTTATGATAAGGATAACCAAGAGTCAAATACAATCTGTGCTCAAAAGACCTTGGTTTGGCCAATTAAAGTAATGCATGATCATTGTTCTGTTAGGTGTATTTTTCTTTCACTTATGGTTACATGTTGCGATCCTTTAGGTCTTAAACTTTATCGATTGTGTAGGTAATTTTATTTCGTATTATCGATTAGGGTTCATTCATGTTCACTATACATAGTGGTCAAAGCTTAGAAATGAGTATAGGAACAAAGGTCCTAAGTTTGAAACTAATACATATAGGATAGTATTATGATACTAGTAAGATTCAAGGTGTTTGAAGGTCAATATTTAAAGTGTGAGAAGCGATCTTAGTAGATATGAAGAAGTTAATAATGAAGGTTATTACCTTAGTAGTTTAATAGTAAGTTGGGTAATGTTACAATATGGTATCAGAGCTACTACCCATCTAGGAGGCTAGGTATATTATCGACGTAGCACCCCTACTTCAATAGGTTCTGCATGACCTCCTAGTCTAAGGATCATTCTTAATATCCCCTTCAAGTCTAACTGACCCTTTGATTCCCCGCAACAATCTCCAACACACAAGTGTTTCCACAAGTCCTTTTTGGGAGTTACACCTGTGTGAATAAGTACTAAGCTCGAACTCTTACCCGCATAACCAACTGATGTGACCACAACCTTTCCCAAAAGGTATTTTGGGTTTTACGACTCCGCGATCCCTGGTGTGAGATCCTTTGACTCCTTAAATCTACGAAACCCCAAAAAGGGATCATTGATCTTTGACTCCCCATTAACATTTACTGATGTGACTCTCAACTAGAGTCTGGGGCCCAAATTTTTTGTCACCTTGGGAATTTCGTGTATCAACAAACTTTAATGTCACAACTCCCTTCACTTGATAGTTGAAATCACGATAACTCCTTACCACAATAAATAGTTCTGATCTTCCGCAAATATGACGGTCCTGACTGTATCAGGACTTCATGAATCGAGAGTTCGAAACTCTTGACTCCAAGTCACAACGTTCTCCATGCCCCAAATTCCAAAACCATGAAATTCGAGCATGAGATCAATGACTCTCATTGATCAGGATCCAATGGCCACTACTCCTCCTAAGATTATGAGTGTTGAAAGAAAATCAACCTTAATCTTCCCACTGATCTGCAAGATCCAACGATCCACAGAACTTTGGTGGTTCCCGCTTTGAGAATTTTAACCATCCATTCAAACTTCTCAAAGACTCCTCAAATACTTGACGTATTCTCCTTCTTAATTTAACTTCTACGAGGTGACTTCAGACCTCATTATTCCCTTGATTTATTCTAAGTATCTATGCTTCCTAATATTGACCTCTGCTACAGATTCAAGGCTTTGAAAGGATTCTTGTGTGCATTCCTTGCGGCATTCACAATAACCCCTGGTTATTTAAAACCTCCAACTCTGTGCACTTCTCTGCAACAATAGTTCTTCAACCTGTCTTCTCGGTTGGAAAATTCTGAGACTTCCACTGGCCCACGCACACCCTACATGGCTCTATGCTATACTTTCACTTTTTATTGGTATAAGAACAAAATTAACCCTCTTTATCTTCTCTCAGATAAAACTCATAATCTGATCAACACACTCCTTCCAGACGCTCACTGTACTCCTTGAAGGATTTCTCAGGAAGAGAAACAATTGAAACTTATATTTCCCCTCTCTCAGACTTCATACATTCACCATGAAATCAAAAGCATACATACGCACATAATATTGAAACAAATGCATAACAAAGAATATAAGAAAACTGTAAACATACCATTCAATAGATGCAAACAGTAACCATGACAACACCATGAAATGGAATCAAAGTATTCTTATATTAATTCTGGTGCTCCTGTACATGGATTCAATAGAAGCAACTATATGCTTATACAACCTTCCACAATCTCTGTTCCTATACTCTTCTATTCTCTTTCTCTACAACTTACAATTATAATGAGAATACTTCTTCTTCTTACAATACAATACATGCAAGGGAGCTTTCTGGATTTTTCCCTCCTACAGATCTAGCTATCTAATCAAAATTAAAAGATACCTACTTTACATTAATTACAATTAAATGCCTCCATATCCTACAGATGAGAGTAATGCTCAAGATCCGTTTACAATCTTTCAAACATAAATGCAAATACATCCTCCTAGATATTACATTAAATGTTTTATCATTCAAATCCAAAACATTCTCAAAATAGGCACTGGCGCATTTCTAACTGTCCTCCACTTTTGCACTTGCTTTGTTGGCTTTCTTACGATGATCCTGCATCAATTACAAATCAATATCAAATAAAATTGGTAATGTGGATGTTATAATATGGTATCATATCATATTCGTGAGGGGGATGTTACAGTATGGTATTAGAGTAGTTTTCTAACAAGGACATTACATTATGGTATCTGAGCTCTGGTTTCAACACTAAACCTGTATGGGTCAAGTTTCTACTTAAGGAAAAATTTTGATCGGTAAGTGGATGAATTTGGAATTACAACGTGGCCATGATGCACATAAAAATAAGAATGCGTAAGAGTGCACCCTAAATTTTTGAAATTGTACGGTGTGACATTAGAAATGTGCAGAAAACCATGAGGCATGGTGTGTGCAGTAAAAATTTGGGTTGCACAGAACCAAATTTGTGGTGCATGCACAATACTGATACACAATGTATATGTTAAATATTGACATCATGTGTTGGTACGTGTTGAATACTAGTACGTGCATAGGATTCAGAAGAAAGGATTCTAATAAAATGGTGTATACATTTCATGAAGTTCTCTCATGAATTCATATAACAAATCCTATTACCTGCACATTTTACATTAAGTTCTCTTAGGACATGATCAACACAGAAAGTAAAAAGGCATGGAAGATGCACAAAGAGATTATAGCCATGCTAATGAATTGAGAGATCTGTATGTCAGTTTGGGTGTTTATGGTACATAATCTAAGAAGGAGCACATAAAATTGGTAGAAATCATAAAGGGACTGCAAAAACATGTCCAAATATATAAAGCTGGTAATGAAAGGATTATTAAATCCAAGGAAAATAAAGATGACTTCAATATCAAGTAGATGCAAGTCTTGTACAAAATAGAAAACAAAATGGATAAGGAGACAAAATCAATCAAGTCAATAAGTTGTAGGTCTCATGATGAGAAAACAAGAGAAGCAATATGTGATGATGGGCATCAACATCACTCACCAAAGAATTAATTTAGGAAATCATAAAATATCTCAAGTCCATATCCTTCCAGAAAAAATAAGAGAAGGATTGGGGAGGATGAGTTATAGGAAGAAATGAATAAGATCAAGTTTCCTAACTTTCATGGTGAGCACAATAAGAATGAATTTTTGGAGACATGGCTATTGGGTATGAGCAATTACTTCCAGTTGCAAGATCATTCTGCATAGGCAGAAGGGAGAATTTCTATCTATCAGCTAAAAGAAAAAACATCAATGTGGTTGTATCAATTCATGCAAGTTCAATACATTGATGAGAATAAGGTTACTTGGAGGGATTTCAAGAGGCATTTTCAGAAAGACATACTTGTCCAAGTGACACTATGGAAAGAAAATGAAGGATTTATTTCAACTCAAGATTGGGAGTATGAAAATAGATGAGTATGAAAGAAACTTCTTAGAGCTACTGAAATATGTTACATTCATAAAGGAGAAGAATGTTAAAATTCATAGGTACCTGAGTGGGATTCCCTTATTTATGAGTGACATGATATAGTATGATGACCCAAAGACTTTGGAGGAAACCATAACTTATAAGTCATGTTAAATGTATTTATGATAAACAAAGGGGAATATCAACTTTCCAAAAGGATTGAGAAAATACTATGAAAAACTAAGTGGAAGAGAGGAAGAAGGGGACTAAGCCACCATTTTTCATAAATACTTTACAAGGAAAACCAACTCTCAAGGATCCCAGAATAATGGAGAAAACATGGAAAAAACCATCACAACAACCTATTCAATGTTGGGGTTGTGGTAGATATCATATGCACAGAGATTTCCCACAATATGGTAAAAAGGAGAGGAATGTGCATAGTGTACAACAAGTTGCGATAATTGAGGACATGGAAAGAAATGTACCTAGGATTTACACATCCATAGATAATAAACAAGTTGTGCCTCAGTCACACATGATTGAAGTGGAAGGTAAGATTAATGACCAACCAAACTCTATTCTAATTGATTCAGGATATATTCTTAGTTATATCGATCCTAATATGGTGGAAAGATTCCAATTACCAAGAAGTAAGCTTGGAAAATCATGGTTGGTCCAGTTAGCTATAGGATAAAAAAATAAAATTAATGAGATGGATAAGGCATGTCCAATGGAAATGAATTGGTTGTGCACAAAATATTATTTGAATATCATACCTTTGGGAGCCTATGATTTCCTCATTGGTATGGAATGGTTGGACCAACATCATGTCGTTCTAGACTATTACAATGAGACATTTATTTTCTTGGATGAAGTAGGAAACTTAAGAATAGTTCAAGGAATTCCAAGAGTTGTAACTATTAGATAAGTTTCATCCTTGCAATTGAGGAAAATCTATAGGAAAGTATGTCAAGTATTTGCAAAATACATGGAAGACGAACCTAAGGATAAAGTGCCAAATTTTGAATACTACGTATTATAGAAAGAGTTTGAGGATGTCCTTAAAGAGATATTAGGGTTACCACTCGTATCCAAGACTCCTTATAATATGTATATAAATATGATGCCTCGAGAAACACTCGTATCCAAGACTCCTTATAAGATATATATAAATATGATGCCTCGAGAAACACTCGTATCCAAGACTCCTTATAAGATGAGTATGCCATAGCTAAAGGAGTTGTAGATGCAACTTGAAGAGCTTTTGAAGAAGGGCTATATACACCAAAGTGTATCACCTTGGGGTGCCCCAGTATTGTTCATGAAGAAGAAGGATGGTATGTTAAGAATTTGAGGGGAACATAGACATTGTCAAAGATTGATCTCGGATCTGGATATCACCAAGTGAGAATTAAACAAGAATACATCATCAAGAATGATTTTTGAATGATGTATGAACATCATGTGTTTAGAGTGGTGCCATTCGGGTTGTAAAATGCACCAGTTGTCTTCATGTGTTTGATAAATTGAGTTTTAAAAAATTAATTAGATAAGTTTGTCATTGTATTTTTGGATGACATACATATTTACTCAAATTCTGAAGAAGAGCACGAACAACACTTGAGGATGGTGCTAGAAGTATTGAGGGAGAATCATTTGTATGCAAAGTTGAGCAAGTTCTCATTTGACTAGCGATAGTGATCTAGATTTATTAGTAGAATGAAATGAAAACACAAATATATAATATTTACACAAAGATAGATTGAATAATAACACAGATACATTAAAACTTGACTTCAATTAAATAACTAATATGCTAAAAATGTAAAATGCAAACTGAAACAAGCTTGCTAGAGTGGTGGAAACTTATATCTAAGAAGAGATGTGACAACTACACTCCTTTGCAAGAAGATGAGTACAATGAGGCTCCAAAGACATTTTTACATCAAACATGAATTCCAAAACCATAGAAATCCAAAACAGCTAACCCTAGGAGATGAAGAGCCAAAATTCATGTGGGCCCCATTGAGGTAAGTTGGTACCTCAACTTCCCAAGGTTGTAACTTTTGCATACAATCTCCATTTTAGGCTCACGATATCCCATTGGGAAGGTCTATCCAAGGAATATGGATTATGAAATAACAATCTAACTTCATCTATAGTGTGACTATGGTGGGCCCAAAAAACGTTGTTTAGGGCCTCAAAACAGCCCCAAACGTTTAGGACCCAAAAGGCTAGAAAATACCTACCAAGATGAAAACTAAAATTGCCAAGATGAAATATGTATCTTAGTTACCTAGAATAGGTAGGTGGCCACCAATATCGACCTGGAAAAATCCTACCCCCTTAGGAAGAAATGGTATCCATTGTTTTGAGTACCCCCATCAAATAAGTAAATTTCTATTGAATTTGGCCTTGGGTGAGCCACTTTCCTTGGTGCAGGAGATTCCCTACTTTGACAACATGATAAAGATGAAAATTATGTTGGAAATATCCCTTGACCTATGTTTCCATGATATGATAATTGGATTCATGTTTCATTTAGTCAGGGTTGAGCTCTATTGCTGTCAAATATTCTTCTTCCTCCGAGGTGTCCAATAATTGTGGAAACTATGGTCAAAGGATGTCCACATTAAACACTGGGTGCAAGCCAAGGAAGGAGGGAATGTTGAGCTCAAAAGAATTGTCACACACATCCTTGGTTATGGTATAAGTTCCATAGTGGAGTGGATTCTTTGGGAGCTTCTAATGGAGTCCTCTGAGGCATTCTCACTGCAAGTGAAACCAAACTTTAGCTCCCACTTGAAACTTGTGTGGCATTTGGTGTTCATCATAGCGCTACTTGTACCCATCATTTTACTTCTACAAAATATCCTAATCCTATAGGTGAATGTGATGGATTCATTTTATTGGATTCATCTTACGCATGGGATGATTCTTCTGGTGTGGATGAAAGGGGTAGTGCAACATCCATGGTACCTAATGGTTGAAATCCCCACCCCACCTGAAAGGGATTGTGGTCGGTTGAGATATGTATGGATTTATTGTAGATGCATTGAATATAGGGAAGACTCTCATCCCATGTGCTTGGATGCTTGTAATTAAAAATGCACAAAATATGCTCAATCATCCTATTGACAACCTCGGTTTGGCCATCGATTTGGGGGTGGGAGGCTATGGATTTGGTGATCTTGGTTTCTAGACGTGACCAGAGGCTCGGCCAGAATGTGATGAATAACTTTCTATCCCAATTGAAGATGATGGATTGTGGTATCCAAAAATGTACCCACACTCGTTTGAAGAATAGATTGGAATTGGCCTCTGCTGTGATGCTCTTCTTGAAG
>JZKD02S1019530.1:0-13445 GCA_000966675.3 Picea glauca | reverse complement strand
CTATCCTTTGGGTTGGATATGTGGCGATAATAAATTACAAGTAACCAAGCAATGCACAATTAAATTTTCAATCACTTCAAAGTATCATGATGAAGTAGAGCTTGACATAATGCCACTAGACATATGTGGAATTGTTCTAGGAAGCCCATATATGTATGATAGAAAAGCCACATTCTACAGGGAGGATAACAAATATTGCTTCAAGAAAGATGGGAAATAGTACATTGTTCGTACTCATCACATAAAAACTGACAAATCTTTTGCAACTACAGGACAGTTTAAAAGGATGGTAAATGCAAGCAAAAGTTTAACACTTATGTCTGTAACAAAACATGAGGTTAGTGATGCTAAGCATGAGATAGTTCAGAATGTTTCTAACAATCATGAAGTGTCACAAGAGGTACAACATGAGGTTCAATTGCATACTATGTTTACTATTCCTGTTCAGAAGAGGAGGCATGTTTCGTCATTCTCATTTGCATATTCAATGTTATTGTTCAGTTTGCTGCTATTCAATGGTGTATGGCTGCTAAATGTGACAAAGAATGTAGATGATTGTGCAGTAGATGAAATGATTATTTTGATAAACAATGCTATCTCAGTTTTGATGTTTGTGATGGTCAGACAGATGATAATTTTCAAAGCAGAAGAAATGGATGAAACAGGTCAAGTGGGGAGATCATGCCCTCACTTCATGTCTGAATGATACCATGATTTTGGTGGTCCAAAAGATTCTCAGTGGGGAGGTGTGATCCAGGTGGATCCAAAACCGCTAAAAAATACTCAAATGCAGAAAAGGAGGATCTAGGAATGACCTAGAAGTCTCAGAAGGGTCCCTAGGCTAAAAAAATGCTCAAAAACCAAAGTTCTCAGAATTGGATGAAACCAACACCATTGTGTCCGTCTCGTTCTCCCGATTTCATCCATATATTTATTTTCTCAAACGGAGCTCGTATGAAGAAGTTATGACACTCTGATTCGAAAACAGCGAAAAAAAGTCAAACAATGAACATGCCGTACTGATGACGTCAGTAGTACGGATGCTAACATCAGCATGACACGTGGCAGGTCGTATGGATGATGATGTCAGCAGGGTGATGTGTCGTCAGCCAATGAGAGGCTGACATGTGGCCCAATCAGGGGGCGCCACGTGTCACCTTTTAGAAGCCCAACAGTTTGGCGGATTCAGCCAAATCTGGCGGTCACTGCCAAATATGGAGGAGGTTTGCTAAGTTTGGCAAACTGGTTAGCGGTTCTGTTTAATTATCCGGGCACACAAAATGAGGCAGGGGGAGTTGGCAGATGCTGCATTGGAATCCATGCCAGGAGGTGTCTCAAGCGACCCGTTCAGAAATAGATTGACTTTATACTCAAAAGTTGCAGAATTTTGAGAGGATTCCGAATATGCTCTCTATTTCTTCATCAGAGTAGCTGAACAGAAAAGTGACTCCAGAAGAGGAGTTGGCACGCTTTTCAAAACTATGGATCTGATAGAGAGACGCTGCATTGGAATTCATGCCAGTAGGTGTTTCAGGTGACCTACTCAGAAATAAGTCGACTTTATACTCAAAAGTTGCAGAATTTCGAGGGGATTCCGAATATGCTCTCTGTTTCTTCATTAGAGTAGCCGAACAAAAAAGTACCTCCAGAGCCCATTTGAGCGAGCCAAGCATACTCGAGTTTACAGTCAAAAGTTGCAGAATGACATTTTATAGTCACCTATGATGTCTGTTTCTGCCCAGACTCGCAGATCTGAAAGTTGGTTTTTGGGAACTCTTATGTAAGCCTTTCTTTGTAATTTTTAAGCATTTGAGATTAATTAAAGAGCGGTCTCACTGTTGGAGTGGACCCAGAGACGTAGCCAGGAAGTCTGGTGAACTCCGTTATCAATTCTTGTTCATAGATGGTTTGCTTACATGTTTATGTGCTCATGTGCTTGATGAATGTTCTTTAATTTTGCATTACAANTCTTAGAGGCGATCTACCTGTCCGCAAGGAGATTTTCCTACAACACCTATCATTGTAATATGTAATCACACTTGATGATATTAATAAAAATACATCAATTTTTCCAACGAATCAGACAAAATAATATGGGGGACTAGAAATCCACTAGAGGAAAAGGGGGCTAAGAGTCTAGGAAGAGGAGCTAAACCAAGGGGGATTAAGCAAAGGGAATATTATAATAATATTTCATAAATTCTAAATTATGGAATATATTTTTATCCTAAGTTGCTAAGGTTGGAGAACATATCATCAAGTGGGGAAAATGTAGTTCCTAGCATGACAAGTGTCAAGTTGGGAACATGCATACATAAAGTGGGAACTTAGTGTATTTTCCCACTATTCTCATCATTCTCACATTCACTCTTGCCATTCGTACACTCCCTGCCATCCACTAGTTGTACATGTGCTTAAAGAGATTTTTCAGCTGAAAGTATCAAATAATTTATTGGTGGTTTGGGATGAAGAAGCAGGTTGTTAGGCCCACGAGCATTCTTTTTGGGTAAGAGAATTGATGGGAATTGTTCTCCCTATGTGTTGGGTTAGTGGGTGTTGCAATTCTAAGGGAAGCCTTGTCTTTCAAGTGATAAAAATCTCTGAGACTTCATGTCCAGAATTTTTTTGGAGCATTGGAAGGGAAGTGGGACAACCAAATGATTGTTGAGTAGAGAAGGGGTACACTTTCCATGGTGGGAGAGTTCGTGGGGAATGAGAGGATGTGAGTTGAGAATGGTTGTTGGAATTGGAACCTTGGTATGAGTTTAAATCTGTAGTCTATTAGACCTTATTCTGGCTTAAAAATCCTTTTCCCTAGTGGAGTGATGCAGGAGCATCGCAAGGGCATGCAAGCATAGCCAACAGCGAGACAATGCGGAGATAAGAGACAGCTGGAAAAGCACCAAGCACATTTTTTGAAAATGTTTTGAAATATTAATGAAGTCATTAAGTGGAGGCATACTTGTATTATTGTAAAAAGGACCTTGAGCGATCCTCTCTCGTCCATAGTAGATAGGATCCTTTATGTGTAATGAATGTAGGTAGATAGAATTTAATGCTTAGATCATACAGTTTTAGAGCGCAAGAGGGAAACGGGATATAGACACCCTCATTGTGTAATTGTAATATGATTGTCAAGATAGAGCATAAAGAATAGAGAAGAGAGAACAGAGTTGTAGTTGAAAACACCCATGTACAGAGATTTGAATTAATAGAAAGAGCTTCAATTCAAATTCATGGTGTCGTATTGTTCTCTGTGTATGCATGTTGAATTTTATTCTCATGGATGTTTACTTTCTGTTATACATTTGATTTATATGTTGTGTATATGATTTCATGCTTTGTGTTTGAAGTCTGAGAGAGAGTAAGGAATGAGTTTCAATTGTTTCTCTATCTGAGCAAGAGTTCCTGCAAGGAGTGTAGTGAAGTTGTCCACAAGGAGTGCGTTGACAAGAGTTTAGAGTTTTATCTCCGAAAGCTCAGGAGGGTTAATGTTGTTCTCATTCTTGCAGAAGTGCCAGTTGAGCACAGGAGCCGTGCAAGGAGTGCACAGGCTGAGTAAAGTTCCATAGTTTGCGAACCTAAGAAATTGTTGAAGGACTACTGCTGCAGGGAGTGCACAGAGTCAAAGGACTTAAATTCTTTGAAGTAATTGAAGGATTCGTCGCAAGGAGTGCGTGCAGGAGTCTTATTTAAGACCCGGAGTTGGAGAAAGCTTAGGAAGGATAGGGTATTTGCAGTTGTCGAAGAAAATCACAGAAGGTTGGTGCCTTGAGGTGTTGAAAGGAGGCGTAGCAAGTTTGCGTTGCAGGTGGGTAAGTTCCAAGGATAAGTATTTGGTTAAATTCAAAGGAATTTTCTAGGAAGAAACGGATAGTTGAAATTCTTTGAGAAGAATTTGCAAAGTCACAAGAGCCGCCAGATCTTGCAGAGAAGCAGGAATGTTACGACGAGATTTCCTCAAGCATAATCGCAGAAGAAATCAGGGCCGTAAGATCCAAGTCAGCCAGGGCCATTGGATCGCTCACAAAATCTCATTTCGGGGTTTCGTGAGTTGAAGGGTCGAAGGTTTTGCATCAAGGTTCATGAAGTTGTGAAAGGCGAGTGGATCAGAGTCATCCAACTGAGAGCAGACATGTGGCGGAGATCTATGTATATCGCAAACTCAGAGGTTCACAGGGTGAGATCCCAAGATTTGGGTGCTCCAAGACGCGAAGTGGCGAAGTGTGAAGTGGAGCGTAAGGAATACATGGTAGAATCACAAGGTGGGCCCATGGAATAGACAGGCGGACACACGTTTTTCATTGAACAGAGTCAACACCCTGTTGACTTTTTGTGTCTCGGGGCTTTGTAAGATAAAGGGACAGAAGCCCAACCTTCCAAGTTGCAAAGTGGCGAAAGGCAAGAAGCACTAGTGGGAAGCCTAGCTGGTGGTCACACGTGGAGGGCGCTGACAAGGGAAGGAGTTATATCCGTCTCACGACCTCGGATATCACAGGATTGAACAGGAAGAGTCGAGAGTCCTGACTCACGAATTCGTGAGAGGTGAGTTGTGACAAGAGCCTATCAGTTTAGGCCTTGATCATAGCCAGTGGTCACACAGAGAAGGGGGGGATTTCACCTAGTGTCGTTCATGCCAGAGAATCTTCCAAAAGGAAATGTGGATCAAAATAAGGAAGATTCAAGCAGGGAATTGAAAGAGCCAATCCGGCTCAAAGGGAAAAAAAGAACGATCCTGTAAGCAGATCCTCGATCTGAGGGCCGAGTGGGTCTACACCATGGAGTCCTAGAATTAGCTCGAGGGTAACCTGTTGCTGAGATTTTATGAGCAATAAAGTCTAGGGTTGGGAGGAATGTCTGAGGTCTACAACCAGTCGGTGGTTTGATTTAAAATATAAGTGTCCTCTTGTGTTTCTGGTGTTTACTGTGTGAATAGTTATGTTAAATATGTCATGGTGTATGATCCATATTTAAAAATGGAATGAAATGAAATACAGATGTATAAGAAAGATACAAACAAAGATACAACAAAAATTGACTTCTATTAATAAAGAGAACCTGTTGAAACTGTAAAAATGCATACTGAAACAAACTTGCTCGAATGGTGGCAACTTATCTATAAGAAGAGATGCGATGGCTACGCTTATTCACAAGAAGATGAGTACAATGAGGCTCCAAAGGACTTTTTTAACATAAAAAATAAATGAGAAAATACTAAACATCCAAAACCCTAACCCTGAGAGATGAAATGCCAAAAGGTTTGTGGGCCTTGATGGGGGTAGTTCATACTTCAACTTCCTGAGGGTGTAACTTTTTCATATGATCTCTGTTTGGGGCACTCGATACACCATTCTAAAGGTATAATCGATGATTACATATTTTGTTCCACATAGAATTTGCCTATGGCTACATTCTCGACGCTACCGAGCCCAAAAAATGTCGTTGAGGGCCTCAAAACAGCCCCAAAATTTTGGGACTAAAAAAAATGTAAAAGAACTGCCAAAATGGAAACTATTCTTTTAGCTAGTGGAATAGGAGGGTGGCCACTGATACCCCCCTAGATCAATCCTCCCCCCTTATGAAACAATGGTATCCATTTCATTGATCGCCCCCATCAGATAGGAAAACTTCTATTGAACTTGGCCCTAGGTGAGCCACTTTCCTTGGTGTAGAAGCTTCCCTACTCTGACAACCCAATAAAGTTGGATCCATTGTTGGTGAGTGCCCATAATAGGAGTGTCTCTAATATAATCAATGGATTCCTATTCCATGCAGTTAGGTTTGAGATCTGTCGGTGTCAACTGCTTTGCAATCTCTGATGTGTCCAATAATGGTGGGAAGTATGGTCGAAGGAGGTCCACATTGAACACTGGGTGCAGGCCAAGGAAGGGGGAATACTTAGCTCAAAATCATTATCACCCACAATTTTGGTGATGGTGTAAGGTCCATAGTGAAGTGGAAGAAGCTTCTGATGGGGTCCTGTAAGGTGTTCTTTCTACAAATTCAACCAAACCCTGTATCCCACGTGAAACTTGTGCAGAACCCAGTGTTGATCATGGCGTTGTTTGTACTTAGCATTGGATTTTTGTAAAATATCATGGACATGTTGTTGGATCTGATGAATTTGTTCAATAAACTTGGTGGATTTGTTAGCATTAGATTGAGCATGGGATTATTGTGCTTGTGTGGATGCAAGGGGAAACACGATATCAATGGGACCCAATGGTTGAAATCCCAACCCCACCTGAAAAGGATTATGGCTAGTTGAGCTATGAAGGGATCTATTGTAGCTATGTTGAACAGAGAGGATATTCTCATCCCATGTGCATAGATTTTTAGAGTTTTACATGTGCAAGATATGCATGATCGTTATGTTGACGACCTCTATTTGGCCATCAGTTTGGGGGTGGAAGGCAGTGGAATTGGTGAGCTTGGTGTCCAACAATGACTATATGGTGGACCGGAATTTTCTTACAAATCCATTGTCCTAATTTGATATGATGGTTTGTGGTATCCTGAAGTGTACCCACACTCGTTCGAAGAAGATCTTAGCAGTGGCCTCTGTTGTGATATTCTTCTTGCAGGATATTAGGATGGCCATCTTATAAAAACTGATCAACCACCAAAAAAACACATTCATTTACCTACTTGGTGGAAGGAAGGTCCAACATGTATTCCATCTATATGGATTCCCATGGCCTGTCGAGAGTAGGAAGAGGGGTGTACAAGCCTCTCTTCTTAGTGGCTAGTTTGGAAATGACGCAGGTAGTGCATGACTTGATATACTTGCTAACGTCCTGGTGCAGTTTCAACCAATAGAAATTATTATGTAGTACTTCCATGCCAAAATGTCCTACCATCCAACTGTAGTGCTTCGCATGCTCTCTTAAATCAACATAAAGGTGGCCCAGATGGAATAATAGACCATCCCAAAGATGAAATTAAATGATAGTCACACATGTGCCCAACATCTAGTAAGTGGTAGTGAAGTCAGGATCACTCTTATAGATTTGGGGCCACTCGAATGCCTCATGGCCACATGAGTGGAGCACTATCGTTAAGGCTACAACTGGAGGTCGACTGAGGCAGTGAATGCCACGATTTGTGCTCCTTGTCTTATATTTGATGTTGAAATGGAACTGTTGCAAGTATGTGGGCCAATTTTAATGGTGTTTGTTCTGAAATTTTCCTTATGTTTGCATGAACTTCGGAGGCTTTTGATCAATGCAGTTTTCTGTCTCCTTCTTCAGAATTTAGTGCTTCCATTGTCGGTACACTTGTACAATGGAATAAATTTCTTTATCATAGGTGGGGTAATTATGGATGATATTTAATAGTGTCTCACTATGATATGCCATTGGATGACTGTGTTGATTGATAACTGTTCCCATGACATAATTTGAGGCATCGGTCTCAATCTCAAAATTTTGTTGCAGATCGGGTAAGGAGAGTATTGGATCTGAGCACAAACAATTTTTCCGATCATCAAATGCTTGTTGTTGGGACTTCCCCCACATGAAATTTTCCTTTCCACCACCCTTGGTCACTTAGTTGAGGGCCCATGTAATATGGGAGAATCCAAAAAAAAACCTACGATAGAAGTTGGCAAGTCCTAAGAAACTTTGAAGATCTATTAGTGTGGTTAGGGCTATCTAGTCACGAATGAATTGGATCTTAGTGCTAGCAGTAAAAAAACCCCTATTAACTACAACAGGGTCCAAGATGTAAACAGAGAGAATAACCGTCTAAAAGATAATCAATTCTATATACTACCCCAAACATACCAAAACTGATGTAAATAAAGAAAATTGAGAAGAGATCGGGTAACTATACCTTTAATCCCACATCTAATGATGATCTACTCAAGCTTAGAAGTTNCTACATTCTCGACACTATCGAGCCCAAAAAACGTCGTTGAGGGCCTCAAAACTGCCCCAAAATTTTGGGACTAAAAAAAATGTAAAAGAAATGCCAAAATGGAAACTATTATTTTAGCTAGTGGAATAGGAGGGTGGCCACTGATACCCCCCTAGATCAATCCTCCCCCCTTATGAAACAATGGTATACATTTCATTGACCGCCCCCATTAGATAGGAAAACTTCTATTGAACTTGGCCCTAGGTGAGCCACGTTCCTTGGTGTAGAAGCTTCCCTACTCTGACAACCCAATAAAGTTGGATCAATTGTTGGTGAGTGCCCATAATAGGAGTGTCTCTAATATAATCAATGGATTCCTATTCCATGCAGTTAGGTTTGAGATCTGTCGGTGTCAATTGCTTTGCAATCTCTGATGTGTCCAATAATGGTGGGAAGTATGGTCGAAGGAGGTCCACATTGAACACTGGGTGCAGGCCAAGGAAGGGGGAATACTTAGCTCAAAATCATTATCACCCACAATTTTGGTGATGGTGTAAGGTCCATAGTGAAGTGGAAGAAGCTTCTGATGGGGTCCTGTAAGGTGTTCTTTCTACAAATTCAACCAAACCCTGTATCCCACGTGAAACTTGTGCAGAACCCAGTGTTGATCATGGCGTTGTTTGTACTTAGCATTGGATTTTTGTAAAATATCATGGACATGTTGTTGGATCTGATGAATTTGTTCAATAAACTTGGTGGATTTGTTAGCATTAGATTGAGCATGGGATTATTGTGCTTGTGTGGATGCAAGGGGAAACACGATATCAATGGGACCCAATGGTTGAAATCCCAACCCCACCTGAAAAGGATTATGGCTAGTTGAGCTATGAAGGGATCTATTGTAGCTATGTTGAACAGAGAGGATATTCTCATCCCATGTGCATAGATTTTTAGAGTTTTACATGTGCAAGATATGCATGATCGTTATGTTGACGACCTCTATTTGGCCATCAGTTTGGGGGTGGAAGGCAGTGGAATTGGTGAGCTTGGTGTCCAACAATGACTATATGGTGGACCGGAATTTTCTTACAAATCCATTGTCCTAATTTGATATGATGGTTTGTGGTATCCTGAAGTGTACCCACACTCGTTCGAAGAAGATCTTAGCAGTGGCCTCTGTTGTGATATTCTTCTTGCAGGATATTAGGATGGCCATCTTATAAAAACTGATCAACCACCAAAAAAACACATTCATTTACCTACTTGGTGGAAGGAAGGTCCAACATGTATTCCATCTATATGGATTCCCATGGCCTGTCGAGAGTAGGAAGAGGGGTGTACAAGCCTCTCTTCTTAGTGGCTAGTTTGGAAATGACGCAGGTAGTGCATGACTTGATATACTTGCTAACGTCCTGGTGCAGTTTCAACCAATAGAAATTATTATGTAGTACTTCCATGCCAAAATGTCCTACCATCCAACTGTAGTGCTTCGCATGCTCTCTTAAATCAACATAAAGGTGGCCCAGATGGAATAATAGACCATCCCAAAGATGAAATTAAATGATAGTCACACATGTGCCCAACATCTAGTAAGTGGTAGTGAAGTCAGGATCACTCTTATAGATTTGGGGCCACTCGAATGCCTCATGGCCACATGAGTGGAGCACTATCGTTAAGGCTACAACTGGAGGTCGACTGAGGCAGTGAATGCCACGATTTGTGCTCCTTGTCTTATATTTGATGTTGAAATGGAACTGTTGCAAGTATGTGGGCCAATTTTAATGGTGTTTGTTCTGAAATTTTCCTTATGTTTGCATGAACTTCGGAGGCTTTTGATCAATGCAGTTTTCTGTCTCCTTCTTCAGAATTTAGTGCTTCCATTGTCGGTACACTTGTACAATGGAATAAATTTCTTTATCATAGGTGGGGTAATTATGGATGATATTTAATAGTGTCTCACTATGATATGCCATTGGATGACTGTGTTGATTGATAACTGTTCCCATGACATAATTTGAGGCATCGGTCTCAATCTCAAAATTTTGTTGCAGATCGGGTAAGGAGAGTATTGGATCTGAGCACAAACAATTTTTCCGATCATCAAATGCTTGTTGTTGGGACTTCCCCCACATGAAATTTTCCTTTCCACCACCCTTGGTCACTTAGTTGAGGGCCCATGTAATATGGGAGAATCCAAAAAAAAACCTACGATAGAAGTTGGCAAGTCCTAAGAAACTTTGAAGATCTATTAGTGTGGTTAGGGCTATCTAGTCACGAATGAATTGGATCTTAGTGCTAGCAGTAAAAAAACCCCTATTAACTACAACAGGGTCCAAGATGTAAACAGAGAGAATAACCGTCTAAAAGATAATCAATTCTATATACTACCCCAAACATACCAAAACTGATGTAAATAAAGAAAATTGAGAAGAGATCGGGTAACTATACCTTTAATCCCACATCTAATGATGATCTACTCAAGCTTAGAAGTTACATTGACTGTGTGTCTCCTCCCAAGGCTAACCTGCATCCAAAGATAGGAAAACAAAGTTATTTTATCCATAAGTTAGGGTTAGATATAAAATGTCAAATATAAATCAATAAAAATACTCATAACACCATCATTTGGGACAGGAAAATGTGATTCTTTTATTCATAATACAAAGATTATACCTTACAATTTGAGTCAGCCACCATTCTGCGAACCTGGTCTGGGCTCCTATTTACCATGCTCCAAATTCACCTTGAATGAAATTCTTCTCTCAACCTTATGATCACCTCGATGGAAATGGAATGGGTTGAATGGAGGAAGAAGGAGCTGATCAGGGTATGCTGAGGCAATATCTCACAAAAGGCAACAATATATTGGGCAAGGAGGGGAAGTGAAATTGGGCAGAGTTTCATTGTTCTTATGATTAGATTTGAAATGAGACCCCAACACCTCATTTTATATGCCAAAGGATGGTTATTCGGTTGGGTGACAGGCTATGGTAGGTGGATTAGTTGGGAAACCTTCAATAGCCCACGAATTTCAACGAATTCCTTGCAAATTTTTATTTTTTGCAACTTTTGCAACCATACGTGGGTTCTAATGGTGCAACATGCACATGTACATGATCTGTAGTGGTGAAGCAAGCGTATGTATGGTTCATGTAATGGTGCAGGGCACGTACATCTTCCAAAAAATGTTTTTTTAAGAAGAGCTTCTCAACAGTGCTTTGGAAAAATATGTAAGTAAGAGGGCCAAGGCCATGTATGCATGTGTATGTAATTTTAGGGCTATAAAAAATGCTCACTAATGTGTGAGGTCAGAAGAGCAACTGATGACCAAAATACATTACAATATCTTCACCAATGTACGAGATCGAGTGAGCCTGGGACCAGAGTTCAGGAGATGTCATCTGCAAAACAACAATTATCTCTCCGAGGTGGCATACCCATGCTCCGGATGAAATAAATCATGGATTCCAATCAAATACACTACAGATCCATGTCATATAAATATATAAAGTGTAGACGCGAGCAATACACAATGGATCTACATCTCAAAATCAGTCGAAGATATACAAGTATAGTATCCATCTTCAAGAAGCTAGTGATGTCCGATGGCTGGAGATGAGGCCTTCAGAGCTCAAGAAAAAACTTCAAGATCTTCAAAATCAGGTAGGAGTACAATCAGAGTGTATAAATCACTACCCTGAGGTCTTCAACAACTCGTCGGGAAAAGACATGAGGATCTCGATGATCGGGAAAAAAAAATCGTTGATTTTGAATCTGGACTTGACTGGACTCTTGGGATGGACGACACATGAGATCAAGAGACAAACTGTAGAAAGGTCGACTTAGGCTGGGTGAAAATTTCCTTGGAAAAAAGTATGAAAGATGATAAGACTCAGGCAGCATGAAATTGACATAAGTTCACAATGCAGGAGGTAACAAAAACTCTCCATGTGTTTGGAAGAGTAACCAAACGGAAGAGGACACAACTCTATGTAGTGAGAAAAACTTCCTAAGGTCATACTAGATCCCAATGCTTGACGAACAAATGGAAGGATGTGCTTTGTCTAAGGGTGACTCTTTGTGCTACTAAAAAAAGAATACATATTTCCTATCCCCTATTTTTGGAATATTTGATTTTTTTGTCTTTTTAAATTTTTTGAGAGCTCAAAAAATAATAAAAGAATGTTACGTTACAAAGGAGGAATGAGTGTCGCAAGAAAACATACTAGGTCTAAGCGCAAGGAACATACTAATGCTCAGAGCAAGGAGACATGTGCAGGAAAAGGACATTGGGGGGAAATTCCTCCATGGGTCAAGGTGTCAGGTCACAAAGGAAATAAGTGCTACAAGGCTTGCGTATAAGGCATGTTTCAAAGGTTCAGTTGAGAGAAACATGGAACTAACATTAGGCCAAAGACGCAAAGATGAAAATGTGATTAAACAAGACACAATGAAGCCCACTTCAATGTAATTTTAACGATCCCAGAGAAGGTGAACTCGGTAGTTTTTTTATGTATAGAGAATTTGAAAAACGTAAAAGAAGACTCCAGGGAGTACCCTTTTTGAAGATAGTCTAGTTGGATCGAAAAGGGGGTAAATTGGCACCGAAAAGACGTCTATTCAAAACCATTTTAATGAGTGTGACAAAGAAAATATCACTCTGCAATCTTTTCAATTTTAAGGAGTCTGAAAATAGCTTAACTATGGACTCATAACTTTTTTCTAAGTTTAGTCTCTTTAGCCCAAAAAGTATAAAATTTATTGAGGAGAACTCTCCCAACAAGACGAACCTATCGAGGCGTACCTTTTTCCGCTATAATCTACAGGATGGAAAAAGGGTTAAAATCATGTTAGAAGACGTTCTTCTGGACCAATTTAACGAGTGTGAAGGAACAAGGTCACTCGACGATCTTTTCAATTTTAGGGAGTCTGAAAAGAGCTTAACTATGGACTCTGTGAGGGTTCCTTTCTCGTAAGTAATCTCCAAGTCTTGAAAAAGGTGATAAACCAAAACTAAGGACATTGTTCCTTTTTCAAATATTTAGTCCCCCGGGCCCAAAAAAGGGTTAAACTTACACCTGAGAATACTCTTCTAGAAAAACGAAGTTCCTAGAGAATACCTTTATTCGTGAAATTGACCGTCCGGACTGAAAAAAGGGTTAAACTACCACCGGACAGACATGCCTTCAAATTTGAGTTTGGCTAGCGTGAATGTCAACAAGATTGTTTGAGAATATTTTCATGTGTAGAGAGTCTAAAAAGGGCTTAAAGAAGACTAAAGGGGGATACTTTTCTCAGTTAATCCAGACAATATCGAAAATAATAAATACAGTCTCATCGGATGTTTCTTTCAAATTGTAAAGTGATCTTGAAAGACAATAAAGCGTGCTCATTTGGGAATCTCGAGGGTAAGGCCAAGAATGATGATGCATCAAATGAATGAGGCTTGACTTCATATTCATGACAAGACTAACAAATACTACCGAGCCTATTGTTCCTGAGTTTATAATTTAAGGCTATAAAGTATACCGTCAAGGCATCCGTAAATGTTTAAAGGAATAATTTGAGAATGAGAATTCAAAAGGAAG
>JZKD02S1019519.1:0-13445 GCA_000966675.3 Picea glauca | reverse complement strand
ATATATATATATATATATATATAAAAGAAAATCACTTCTATTTGCAAAAAATAATAACCAATAGATTTGACTCTTTAAGTGTAGGGAGGTATCCTTTCTAGATTTAAATTTGTAACATCGTAAACACATATTTTTAATTATTAAGCTAATTCAAATTATATCAAAATATAATTCAAATTATATAATTTAATTAGTGACTAAATTATTAAATATAATATTTGTTAAAAAATAAATAGTTTGAAATTGTTAAATTTTTTACCTTTATATAAAAAGGGTGGTTTTATATAAAAAAATGTGATTTTAAGTTATTGGATCAATTAATATTATATTAAAGTGGGTTTTTGATTCCATTAACTTATCACTATTATGGAAAAAACTAAACAAGTGTGTGGTCAAAGTTTTTCATGACAATGGAAGAAAAAACAACCTTAATGAGTCCTTTGCTCGCAATTCTAATAGAAGAAAAATGGCTAAGCAAAGGGAGCCTGGGGATCATTAATTAAGTTCATGATGAAATGACAATGTTTTTAGACCTCAAGGAAGAAAAAATTGTAAGCACATGCCAAGTTGTTTTTGGTTAAGATCTTCAAGTTGGAAATGGTGTTTAGTGGGAGAGGAGACTACATGAAACAATTCAAGCAAGAATTATAAATAAGAGAGCAAGAATTATAAATAAGAGAGTCAAAGAAGAAACTATTTTAAAGAAAGTTGATAAAATCTTAAGTTTTTACAAACACTATCATTCTACTAGGAATTTAAAGAATTTTTAGAAAATGTGATATCCATTTTTAAAATTAATTTTCAGACCAAACTATTGTTGTCCATCCAAACTATTTTAAAGAAACTTGATAATGAAATATGGTACTATCATGAGAAAAACAATTCCATACGATTTCACACCCAAAGTAAAAGTCTTGTTATATATAAGAAGCTTTGCGAGTGTAAGATAACTCATATTTTCCTACTTCAATTTTGTACTCAAAATAGCACCCTCCACACAAGAAGACACATATATATCTTGATAACATAGGGCACAAAAACCTTGTACCTCAAGCTTCCACAACGATTAAAGATCCACTCCCTTAATATTAGGCCTTAGTAACCCTAGCAACACAACATTATTTCAAAGCTTCCATAACATTTTTATTTATTAAAAAATATCAAAGTCCTTGCAAAATGAGTTGAATCATTAGAATGGTTACCATTTTCAATACCTACAGAAAATCGTTATTTCAAAGACCACACATAATTCTTCCTTTTGATAATAAATTCATTTTCAGCAATGCACATCTAATTTTTTTTTATTATATAAACAATGTAAATATGACAATGATATTGTAGATACAAATTTTCACACTATCTAACATCCTTCCTATACTACCTATACTAGATAAAAAAACTAAAATGATTTGCAATAAACCCTTTCCTCCTTCCTATACTAGAAGAAAAGTTAAAATGATTTGCAATAACCTCGTCCTTCCTATACTAGAAGAAAAGCTAAAATGATTTGCAATAACCTCTTTCCTGTATATCTATCTACACTCCCTCATGAAGTCATCTTCAAGAAACCCACGTCTGGTAAAGGCAGAAATTCTTATAAACCCAAGCACTTTTATCCCCTGGAAATGTAAGAAGTGAAGGCCAGCTTTATCATTTTGGAAGAGGCGAAACCAGTACCTCACCTACATAAATATACAATGTGAAAATTCTTTTAACTTGGTACAGAATTCTTGTTTAGTGTGATAGAAGCACATTCCAAAACCTCTACTCTTGCAGAATCAATGACCTGTTCAAAAATCTATTCTCTTTATAACAGAATGATAATCATCAAAACCTATAATTCGTTATTTCAAAAATAAAAGTCAAAGTAGGTAGTGTTGAGTAGAAATAATTGGCATATAGAAATAGAATAAAAACTCATAAACAATAACTCATAAAAAACACAGGAAACATATATTGAAAGGGTAAAAAAACACATATATTAAAAGGGTAAAAAAACACAGGAAACAGATGATGAAAAGGAAGTCTCAATTTCTTTTGTAGGTTTTAGAAGTGACAGGTTTCACTCAAGTACTGTCAGAACATTAAGTTATAACAAAATTGTTATTATCTGTTTTATTTATTTATGTGAATATAAAATTAGTACAGCCATAAACTCGTGGTTGGTGAACTTCGAAAGGTTTTGTTGGTAAAAATTTTAAAGCAGTAAAAATTTGGTGAGTAGTTAAAGAAAATCTTAATTGATATCAGGTCCATGAAAATTCATGGTTCAGTAAATAATTGACGGAAGCCAGGAACAAGGAACAAATGGAGAATACGAAAGGAATTAAGTTTGATAATCATTTGAACGTGGCAATTAGATGATCAAACAATAATTTTTTAATCATATTAAGTAAAAGTTAAAAAGTAAACAGGTTAGGTTAACTGAAACCCAATTATAAACATGAGATTTCATTCATTGATTTGAAAGAAGGACGAAGAATATACCAGTATCTTCAATTGATAATCATAAAATTGGAATTTATGATTAAAAGATGAGTAAATGTGTCCATTTCCAATAAATGTAATCTTTCCATGTAATTAATTCTGATTATAAATTAAGTCACTTGCGGAGAATACAAATTTTTTTATGCATTTGAATACAAAATCAAAATCAAGTCACTTGTTGGAGAACGCTAAAGAAAACATCATTGCCTGGACTTATCCAACAGCACTTGCTTGAATTCAAGAGATTCTTAAGCTCGAATCTCTTTACATTGCATCAACGATACCCAAAAGAACGAAACGATTACAACTTCCTCGGCGTCCCATAAATATTTCTGGCGGGATTCGCTTAGACGGCGTTTGTTTCTCTGTCAATGAGCCATTTCACCTGCTCGAAATCGCTCACGTCGCAGGGCACCGTGAGCGGCCCTCCACGGTTGCAAGAGAACGTCCCCTCGGCGTCTGCTTCTTTCTCTGCCACCTCTGACAGAAGTCTGGTAATGAATGAATGACTCAAATAAAGTATCGGAATCACGAACCGCTGCCGCTCTTCCCCCACGTAAACCGCCACGGATCCCTCCGGAACCAGCGACCTGCGGCGGCAATGATGCAACCCCGCTAGGTCGTGGGATCGAGCCACGAGAGGACTTCCCACAACCGAAGACCGTTGGCAGCACAGAAAATATTTTCGGGGGATTCTATCCGGTAACTCACGGGACCAAATCAGTCTGCGGATCAGGCTGCGAAACCTCAGCGATGCGGAAATCACATTTCTGATCTTAGGAAGCCTTCGCCTTACCCGGATCTTCATCACCCAAACAGAAAACCTGGAGACGGGGGGTGCTTGCTTTTACAGGTGTATCTCTAGTCTGAAGAAGAAAACCGCGAAGACGGTCATTCCTGTGTATTATTGTGCAGCGGATAGTTCTCTGTTCGAATCCCGAGGCCCATATCGGTGCCTGCCGGATTGCAGACGAACCCTACCTTGCGGGTGATATATTTATAACCCTACCTTGCGGGTGATATATTTATAGAAGGTTTGAGAGACTTTGAAAAGAAATGCAGGAGCCCTTTTAATGTATGAGAGAGACCTCGGAAAAAGCGAGGATCACTTTGAACAAGCCCACGGCCAAGTCCGTGCTGTCCGTAGGGATAGATAAATTCGGTGGAGATTTAAATAATATTATCATATATTTTTAATATAAAAATATTTAATAATTTAATATAATAAAATTTAAAGATGTTATTTAGTTAATTATATAATTAAAACTGTCATTATGGGTTTACATAATCATATCTATTATAATAAATACTTAATAAAATTAATAAATTATGATATTTATTAATTTAAAATTTATTATAATTAGATAGGTAATATGATGCAATACAATCATCCGTTATATGTTTAAATTTAAAATTTATTATAATTAGATAGGTAATATGATGCAATACAATCATCCGTTACAATGTTTAGGAAGTATGATGTAATACAATTATCTCAATTATCTTCTTAGATTTAATTAATGTATATAAAAGCTATTATGTTATAATAATATCAAAATTATTATGTTATTGGAATGGAATAATGATTAATTTAAGAACAATGAGATTAATGCTTATTTGATTTGTATTGTCACAATCTTCATGAGGATTTTCAAGTGTGAATAATAATTGCAGGGGATTTTGTTTCTACAATTTTGTAAAAGAGTGAATATTATATTGCTTTGGTTGTGGTAGTAGATTAGAAGTTATCACAATAAATTTGAACACTCCATTCCAATGTTAATGAATGAATGATTATGGATTTTTTGTCTAGGTTTGTAGAAGTATGAAATCTCTCCATTGACATGATGTAGAAGATGGTGTTGTAACATTTTTTTATTCTGGAGAAAAAAGCGTAAACTTTATTCCAACATAGGAAAAAAAATTACAATTTTTAGAATAAATGTCACCATGTATCTAGTTAAAGAGCAAGCGGAAGGCCTCACATGGGCCTCCCCTCAACAAAATTAATTGCATCAGCCTACTAAGGCTTCATTACAAGTTCTATGTCAGCACAAAAAAAGTATCTGAAAAGTCCAAACTCGACATATATAACTGAGCGATAACCAAATTGAAAAGCCCTCGGGTGAGGACTCCTTGATCTACTGCAAATAGAATTAAAAAATCTACCATCTATATAAGACACACCCTGGAGGGGCACATAGTCTTATCAAAAAGGAAAAACTCGGATCAAAAGGAAAACATGTCGAGACTATATCAGCCGAAATCAAGACCGAATATCACAAAAGAGTAGGAAATTGTAAATTTAATGTTGGACCACATGTCCAGCCTCATCAATGAAAGGACTATCAGACACCTCAAGCATAGAACCATCCTTGACTTCTGCAATCAACCATGACCCAAAATCCAACCAAATGCCTTCTTTAGAGAGTCTATTTGCTTCCTTGTTGCATTCCTTGTATACATGCCAGTTAGAAAAAGAATCAAAAGTAGCTATAATTCTAAAGATCTCATATAACAAAGGAGACAAAAGAATGTTGTGGCATCGTTGAGTCTTTCTGATCCAATTTATGACAAGCGTGGAATCACTAAAACTCTGAAGGTCACCTACTTCTTTTTCCCTTGCAAACAATAATAATAATTTGAGAGCCATGAGTTCAACATAGTTGTTTGTCCCCGAGCCTAGCCCCATTTTGAGAGGGAAGAAAAGATTTGGGTTCAAATGTAAAAACACACCCCTTTTGCTAATTGAATTATTGTTTTGAGATGCACCATCAAAGAAAGCCCAAGGCTCGGTGAAGTCAATTTGTTCCTCTTGGAAAGATCTGATGTTACTAGCTTCTTTATATCTTGTGGAAAATGAGATAAAATACTCAATCCTTGAGCTGCTATGAGCTCCAGAAAAGTAGTTTTGTCATTGAAAACCGTCGTGTTTCTGGCTAGCCACACTCCCCAGACTAAAATTGGTGGAAAATATTTTATGCTTTTATTTATGGAATGTGCAGTCCAAGCCCTCCAAGCCTCTTCAACCAGATGACCCTACCAAATGCATTGGAAATCAAGGGTGTGAGATAATTTTGACCATACCTNTATGGATTTTTTGTCTAGGTTTGTAGAAGTATGAAATCTCTCCATTGACATGATGTAGAAGATGGTGTTGTAACATTTTTTTATTCTGGAAAAAAAAGCGTAAACTTTATTCCAACATAGGAAAAAAAATTAGAATTTTTAGAATAAATGTCACCATGTATCTAGTTAAAGAGCAAGTGGAAGGCCTCACATGGGCCTCCCCTCAACAAAATGACTTGCATCAACCGACTAAGGCTTCATTACAAGTTCTATGTCAACACAAAAAAAGTATCTGAAAAATCCAAACTCAACATATATCACTGAGAGATAACCAAATTGAAAAGCCCTCGGGTGAGGACTCCTTGATCTACTACAAATAGAATTAAAAAATCTACCATCTGTATAAGAGAGGCACATAGTCTTATCAAAAAGGAAAAACTCAGATCAAAAGGAAAGCATGTCGAGACTATATCAGCCGAAATCGAGACCGAATATCACAAAAGAGTAGGAAATTGTAAAGTTAATGTTGGACCACATGTCTAGCCTCATCAATGAAAGGACTATCAGGCACCTCAAGCATAGAACCATCCTTGACTTCTGTAATCAACCATGACCCAAAATCCAACCACATGCCTTCCTTAGAGAGACCATTTGCTTCCTTGTTGCGTTCCTTGTATACATGCCAATTAGAAAAAGAATCCAAAGTAGCTATAATTCTAAATATCTCATATAACAAAGGAGACAAAAGAATGTTGTGGCATCGTTGAGTCTTTCTAATCCAATTTATGACAAGCATGGAATCACTAAAACTCTGAAGGTCACCTACTTCTTTTTCCCTTGCAAACAATAATAATAATTTGAGAGCCATGAGTTCAACATAGTTGTTTGTCTCGAGCCCAGCCCCATTTTGAGAGTGAAGAAAAGATTTGGGTTCAAATGTAAAAACACACCCCTTCTGCTAATTGAATTATTGTTTTGAGATGCACCATCAAAGAAAGCCCAAGGCCTGGTGAAGTCAATTTGTTCCTCTTGGAAAGATCTGATGTTACTAGCTTCTTTATATCTTGTGGAAAATGAGATAAAATACTCAATCCTTGAGCTGCTATGAGCTTCGGAAAAGTAGTTTTATCATTAAAAACCGTCGTGTTTCTGGCTAGCCACACTCCCCAAACTAAAATTGGTGGAAAATATTTTATGCTTTTATTTATGGAATGTGCAGTCCAAGCCCTCCAAGCCTCTTCAACCGGATGAACCTACCAAATGCATTGGAAATCAAGGGTGCGAGATAATTTTGACCATACCTGCTTGGCAAAGGGACAATTAATAAAAATGTGTCCACCAAACTCCTCATCAGCTTTACAAAGGGCACACCATCCTGGTCTTCTATCTTTTGACACTTCATTATGTCCCAAGTGGGAATTTTGTTCTTTATCACACACCACATAAATATGTGAGCCTTCAGGGGGGGTTTATTTTCCATAAACCTTTCCACCACCAACCAGGCTCTCCTTGGAGGAGATCTATATTAAGTTGTGAATATCCTAATTTTGGAGTGTAGATTCGAAAGGGGGAATTTTTCCATACCAACTCATCTTCCCTTTATGTTATTCTTATATGAGCTCTCTTTAAGTCCCTTGTGAAGGTGGCCCAAAATTCATAGAAACCTTCCCCAATACCAACATGATCAACCTCTTTCCATCCCTATGACAATATAGAAGAGAGAAATTGATCAATAACTTGGTTGAGATAGAAATAACCATTTGTGTTGAGTTTCCCGATCAACTCATCTAGAAGGATATGGGAATTTCCACTTCCAGGCCATGCGTCTGCACCTACCCGAACCTTGTTTCCTTTCCCTACCCTCCAGGCTAGGCCCTCTCCAATAACCAAGAATGAATTTAACAGGGCTTTCCAAATGATTGAGCAATTCAATCTTCCCTTGACCAGGTTCCTAATCCATTCTTCGACAGTCTCTGGATGAATGTACTTCTTACAAACCACCTTAGTCCACAAGTTTTTTGTATTGATCAATTGTCAGCTCAACTTGGCAGCTTATAATGCCTTAGAGAAGAAGAAGATTTTCTTTAAACCCCATCCTCCAAGCATTTTTAGAGCTTCCAACACTTCCCATTTTACCCATGGAAAGACATAGTGATCCTTTGAGCCTTCCCACATAAATTTGAAGCAAATATTTCTGACCTTTTCTAGAATCCCTTTTGGTATCTAGGCCAAAGACATCCAATAAACATGGATAATTTCTAAAACGGATTTTACCAACACCAGTCTTCCTTCCCTAGAAAGCCATCGAAAGCTCCATCCTTTTATCCTTCTTTCCAGCTTTGCTAATAACCAACTCCAATCTTCTTTCCTATATTTATTCATCTTTAGCTAAAATCCTAAATATTTTAAGCCTTCATCCAATTCCTTTTGTTCAAAAGGAAACCACTCTATGTATTACAACTTCTCTTCCTCCTCCATGTTATGAACAATGAGAGTGGATTTTCTCCCATTTATTTGCATTCTCGTGGCTCTTTCAAATAACTCCAGGATGCTCTTTAACTTTTTTGCATCCCTTCTCTTCCCATTACATAAAATCAACACATCGTCAACAAAGAGGAGGTGTGTGACTCTAAGATTGGGTATTATAGCAATACCTTGGAATTCCCCATGTGATTTCGCCTCTTGTATGGCCCTGTTTAGACCTTCCACAACCAACAAGAAGAGGAGTGGAGACATCAGACACCCATGCCTTAGACCTCTTTCTGCATGGAAGAAAGGTGAAGTTGATCCATTTATTAGAACTGCAAAAGAAACCGTTGTTAGACAACACATCACCCAATTTATGAAAGGGAATTCAAACCCCAAATGAGTTAGGATCATTCTAATCTACAACCAACTAACTCKATCATAAGCCTTTGAGAGATCAATATTTATGATTTCTCCTTTGGATTTTCTGAGTTTAACACTATGCATAACCTCCTAAACCACCCCTATGGCTTCATGGATTTGCCTCCCTTACATAAAACCAAATTGATCTTTTGAGATCTTTTCTGAGAGAATAAATTTTATCTGTCTTGCTATAATTTTTGACACCACATTGTAGATGCAATTACAAAGTTAAATTGGTCGGAAGTCTCTTCCAGAGAGGTTGGCTCATCTTTTCTTGGGATGGGGGTGATAAAGGTGGTGTTTAATGAAGCATGTAAATGGCCTTATGTTCGGGTTTCTTCAACCACTCTCAATATGTATATGATCTAGATGGATATCGGTGGCCACCCACCTTCTACAACTGGCTCAAAATAGTTTTCTGACAATTTTGAAAATTTACTATTTTTAGCAGTTTTAACTTCCGGGGACATTTTGAGGGCTTAAATGAAGGTTTTTTTGGATCGATCTCCTCATTGATATCTAAAAGAATGATTGATCCCCCAAAATGAATCTCCTTGACGATACCTTTCCAACGGGCTATCACACGCCTAAAATGGAGATCGTATGCAAAAGTTACAACCCCGAGAAGTTGATGTACTAACTTACCCAAACAGGGCCCACATGACTTTTGGCGCTTCATCTCCTAGGGTTAGGTTTTTGGATGTCTAGGGTTTTTGGCATTCTTGATTATTGTAAAAATGACTTCAGAGTCTCATTGTAATCTGCTTCTTGCGAATGCGTGCTGCCGTCACATCTCTTCTCAGAGATAAACCGCCACCATTCTAGCAAGCTTGTTTCCGCTGCATTTTACAGTTTCAACTTATTTCGTTATTGAATAGAAAACCAGTTTTACTGTATCTCTGTTATTTTGTGTTAAGAACCTATTAATAATCTGTATTCATTTCGTTTTGCTCATAAAATCCGGATCAGTGGTATTAGAGCGGTCTTCACCTTGTCGTCTTAATGCATGTCCCCAATGAGGTCGGAGTACAAAGAGTTGGGTCTTGAGATTGTTTCTCTTGAGTACATAAGCTCTCGCATGCCCAAGAAACTTCCCATGGCAGGAGAAAAGAAATATGACGAGACATGAGATCCTTTCAAACTATTGATTGAGGAATCCCTCATGCAACAGAGGAACGAGATGATGGATAGTTTCATGCAAATCCTTCGGCGGCTACCAACAGGCGACACATCTTCTTTGAACGAAGGCACCGCCCCCTTCAAGGTACAAATAAACTTTGATATTCCTATATTTGAAGGTCATATAGATGCAAATGTTGTAGACAAGTGGTTGAATCTACTAGAAGGGTATTTTTCTGTCCATAACTTTTTGAATAGAGAAAATATTACTTTTGCGCTCCTCAAAGTTGTTCCCCATGTCAAAGATTGGTGGGAAACTTTCTATGAGCAAAAGGAAACAGAGGAAACCTCATTATTTTCAGTCACGACCACCTGGGAATCCTTCAGGGATGCTATTAAGGAACAATACTACCATGTTGGAAGTTATGATGACCTGTATACCAAATGGACCACACTGCGGCAAGAAAGACACCAAGCAGTGCCAGATTCACAAATATCTTCCATACCTTGCACACCAAGTTGGGTATCAAAGATTCAGAGTGACATCTGGTGCTCAAGTATCGTGGTTCTCTGCATAGATACATCCAGACCGAAATGGAATTTCTGGACATCTCATCCTTGGGCGTGACCTACCGATATGCCGTCAAAATCAAGTAGAAGCTCAAACAAAAGACACGACAATTTGGGCCTGGGAACCCCTCACAACAAAATCCAGGAAAAGGTGGTCCCAACCCACCAAAAAAAGGACAAAGCAAAGATGGACAGTATCAGGACAACCAGTCCAAGCCACAAGTAAAGAAGGACACCGGAAAGACAAAGAAAGATACCGGGAAGTGGTGCGACTTCCATAAGAGCCCTTGGAATAACACTGCTGACTACCGCTCAAAGCAGTCGTTGGTGGCTGAAGTGAAAGCCTCTAAATCAGATGCGGATTCTAACTCTGAGACAGAACTAGAAAGGGGAAGATGGATCATTGACACGGAACCTAGTGCCACCGTTGCTACCACCAAGCTCCAACATGGTGAACTAGACGACCCAGAAGAAGGAGAGCCCCTCTTCCATTCACAGATGTGGGTAAAAGGCACCCCGCTGCACTTCATCATTGATAGAGGTAGACAGAAGAACCTCATCTTAGCAGAGGTCGTCAAGTGGCTGGCCCTACCAACAACGCCGCACCCACAACCCTACACCATTGGATGGCTCTGCCAAGGAAGCGATCTTTGCGTCAGCCAACAGTGCCGACTGTCGTACGGCATCAAGCCCTTCAAAGACGCGGTATTGTGTGATGTTTCTCCTCTTGAAGTTTGTGATGTTATTTTGGGCCAACCTTATTTATAGAAACATCATTTTGTATATGAGTCTAGGCCTCATAGTGTTATTATTACTTTGAATAGGAAATTGTATAGGATACCTAAAGCAGTCCCACCTAGTGCTATTTTCTTGATCTCTGCTAAGCAATGCAGGAAGGTCATCTCTCAGATGGGGAAGTTTGTCTTCTTCGTGATTCGCTCTCAGAATAAGTGAAAGATCACAGCCACATCCAGGGTCTCTGCGGCCGACCTCTCCACATAGCAGAAGCAAGTAGATAAGGTTGTGTAAGAATACTAAGATATCTTCTCCTCACCTACAGGGGTACCTCTACACTGCCAGGTTGAGCACCCCATCGATATGACCCCCGACGCACCGCTACCCAATGGGCCAGTCTATCGTCGCTCTTTGTTAGAAAATGAGGAGATCGAGCGATAGATCCAAGAACTGCTCCACAAGGGGCACATCCGCCCCAGCTCATCACCTTGCGGGAGCCCAATCGTGCTGGTACAGAAGAAAGATGGAACCTGGCGACTCTGTATTGATTACTAGGATCTGAATAAAATCATAGTCAGAAACCGGTACCCGATTCCCTGAATCAATGACCTCCTTGATCAAATCACGTGGGACAAATACTTCAGTAAGATTGATCTGAAGTCTGGCTACCACCAGGTCTCGATAGAACAAACAGATGTATGGAAGACCACCTTCAATTCAAAGGAAGGCCTTTTTGAATGGTTGGTCATGCCCTTTGGTTTGAAAAATGCTCCAGCCACTTTCATGAGGATGATTGACGATATCCTGTGACCATTCACCAATAATTTTGTAGTGGTGTATCTGGATGACATTCTAATTTACAACAAGACTTGGGCTGAACACTTGCATCATATTCAGTAGGTTCTGCACACCCTGTGGCAGTAAAAACTATATGCCAACTTGGAAAAATGCTCCTTCGGCATGGACAGAGTCCATTACCTAGGATACATCATTGATCAGCATGGCATACATGTGGATCTAGCCAAGATCCAAGTCATCCGTGACTATCCAGCCCCAACAACACTCACTGAGCTTCGAAGCTTCTTGGGCCTTGCCANATCTTTCGACACTTCATTATGTCCCAAGTGGGAATTTTGTTCTTTATCACACACCACATAAAGATGTGAGCCTTCAGGGGGGGGTTTATTTTCCATAAACCTTTCCACCACCAAGTAGGCTCTCCTTGGAGGAGATCTATATTAAGTTGTGAATATCCTAATTTTGGAGTGTAGATCCGAAAGGGGGAATTTTTCCATACCAACTCATCTTCCCTTTATGTTATTCTTATATGAGCTCTCTTTAATTCCTTTGTGAAGGTGGCCCAAACTTCATAGAAACCTTCCCCAATACCAACATGATCAACCTCTTTCCATCCCTGTGATAAGATAGAAGAGAGAAATTGATCGACAACTTGGCTGAGATAGAAATAACCATTTGTGTTGAGTTTCCTGACCAACTCAGCTAGAAGGATATGGGAATTTCCACTTCCAAGCCATGCGTCTGCACCTACTCGAACCTTGTTTCCTTTCCCTACCCTCCAAGCTAGGCCCTCTCCAATAACCAAGAATGAATTTAACAGGGCTTTCCAAATGATTGAGCAATTCAATCTTCCCTTCACCAGGTTCCTAATCCATTCTTCGACAGTCTCCGGATGAATGTACTTCTTACAAACCACCTTAGTCCACAAGTTTTCTATATTGATCAATTGTCATCTCAACTTGGCAGCTTATAATGCCTTAGAGAAGAGGAAAATTTTCTTTAAACCCCATCCTCCAAGCATTTTTAGAGCTGCCAACACTTCCCATTTTACCCATGGAAAGACATAGTGATCCTTTGAGCCTTCCCACATAAATTTGAAGCAAATATTTCTGACCTTTTCTAGAATCCCTTTTGGTATCCATGCCAAAGACATCCAATAAACAAGGATAACTTCTACAATGGATTTTACCAACACCAGTATTCCTTCCCTAGAAATCCATCGAAAGCTCCATCCTTTTATCCTTCTTTCTAGCTTTGCTAATAACCAACTCCAATCTTCTTTCTTATATTTATTCGTCTTTAGCTAAAATCCTAAATATTTTAAGCCTTCATCCAATTCCTTTTGTTCAAAAGGAAACCACTCTATGTATTACTACTTCTCTTCCTCCTCCATGTTATGAACAATGAGAGTGGATTTTCTCCCATTTATTTGCATTCTCGTGGCTCTTTCAAATAACTCTAGGATGCTCTTTAACTTTTCTGCATCCCTTCTCTTCCCATTACAGAAAATCAACACATCATCAACAAAGAGGAGGTGTGTGACTCTAAGATTGGGTATTATAGCAATACCTTGGAATTCCCCATGTGATTTCGCCTCTTGTATGACCCTGCTTAGACCTTCCGCAACCAACAAGAAGAGGAGTGGAGACATCGGACACCCATTCCTTAGACCTCTTTCTGCATGGAAGAAAGGTGAAGTTGATCCATTTATTAGAACTGCAAAAGAAACCGTTGTTAGACAACACATCACCCAATTTATGAAAGGGAATTCAAACCCC
>JZKD02S1019508.1:0-13445 GCA_000966675.3 Picea glauca | reverse complement strand
TGAATAGCAGAATAATTTGCGGTCCACTCCAGCTGTTTTCCATGATTTCCATCAACATAAAGTTTAAACCTTGGCATTCATTTCTTATATATTGTAATGCTTCCTGTAGAAACTGATGCAACCAGCCATGTCAAACATAGTGATGCAGTCTCTATATCTATTATAGAGACTGTATCAAGCCGTGGCCAGCATTGCATAAGAGTATGTAGGAATTCAAATCATATAAATGGATAAACTATGTGTTGGTAGCCGACTTTTTTCCCTTTGACTCAATGTACATTTGATCAGTAATGGATCCTCCAACGTATGGTAGTGCAGCTCATTATTTCTTAGTTTAATGATGGTTGGAGAATACTTCTTATTTTCTATCCTGATTTTCTTTCCTTAGAGGAAACAAATGTTTTTTTTTTGGAGTTCGTTGTTTTTTTTGAGTTTGTTAAAAGTATTATTTTTTTGGGTTTTTTTGGTCGGAATCTGGGAATGTAAATTTGGATAAAATTGTTATTTTTTGTTGTTTAAATTGCATTTTTGAATAGATTCATTCTGATGAAAAACCTCCGGACACTTGAATTATACAAACTTAGTCACTCAAATCTGCAAATCCAACCATTCATCACTGATTTAGGACAAAATCAAATGAAAAAAATTAAAAAAAAACCTAAAAAAAAAAGACATTTAAAATACTGCATATATTTTTTTTTAAAGTGAATGAGGACAGAATTACAGGCACGTGGAAGTGTTCACATGCGGAAGGGCTGTGGTGTAGCAAAAATAATAACTACGCACTCCACGTTCCGCATAGCATTAAACAATCGGCTTGGACTCAAGAAACAACATTATGCAGTGAGGCATGCAAATGCAGAGGAAAGGCAGAGTTGCAAAGATTTTCGTAATCTGCGCTTCGTATATAGCATAAGATAACCAACAAAGGCTTAAGTCAATGGGGCTAAGCATAAAGCAGCAGGCAAAGGCATCTAGAAACAAGGCAGCCTCAAGACCTAGATCCAGCTGGCATGTGATGTGGTTACATCATGGTGATACGTCACTCTGGAAGTCAATCCAGAAACCTTATTCACATATCTCAATCAGCCTTATGCTCAAACCCACTTCTGATGAGCATTTGATACAGCCTATTGCTCAAACCCACTTCGGATGAGCATTTGATACACAAGATCATAAACGGAGGAAGAACAAACTTAAACGAGTGGGTCGAGAGGATTGTCAAAGAATACATGGAAGATCAAGCAGTTGAAAAGAGGAAGAACAAACTTAAATAAGTGGGTCTAGAGGATTGTCAAAATAAACATGGAAGATCCAGCACTTGAAAATAGAGAGTCAGTTCAAACCATCTAGAGCAAATTTGCACGACATATATTTGCACCGTCCATCCCTCCTTGCTGCACAAATTTCTCTTACACAAAGGAGTCGGCAACATTGTCGAGTACCGACCTGCCTTAAAAGATCCCCCTCTAAACTCCAACTCGTGGAAGATACAAGAAAAGTGAGAAGACTGAGAAGCGTCCCTGAAAGCTAACCATAAAGATACCAAAGAAGCGTGGGAGTACCTTTTAAATAAATGAGCATGCAAAAAATGAGAATGGAAACAGTCGACCGCGAGTAAGTCGGGTCGACACCGAGGGGCTGGATGATCGTGGGACGAGATAAGTCGAAGTCCAAGTAAAAGACAAAAGTTGAATTAAAGTCGAAATTCGAGAGAAAGATAACTAATTCAAATGAGAAATCTGCACATCTAATGCAAATTCATAAACCATTAGTGGATATTCAAAAAATAGAGCACGATAAAGTGCAAAAAAAATGAAAAGAGTTGCAAAATGAGAGGGATCTCCGAAAATATCATAGAAAACCTACCGAGGTGCCACAGATCGTTGGAGCAACCCTTGAAACACTTCAATGGCTCTTGGGAGTAGTGGAAGCTTGCAATTGAGAATGACACCTGATACGCCCAGAAAGCCAATGACCAAGTTGACATGGAGATCGATGATTAGGGACTTGCAATTTGACTTTCTCCTCTCAGAAGTACTAACCCTTCTATTGTAGACTTCCTTCGATAAAGAATTCACATAGATACAGTGGGTGTGGTGTTAAAGTGATGACACTCGTCAAATAAGACATACAATGCTAATTGAAGCACTAGAAAATGATGAAAATCGACCATAAGATATACTTCTTCATTTAAGAGATCTCACGGATGTCGCCCCCAACCGAATCTACTTTTAGAAGATTCCAATTCAATAGATAGAAAAAATGAACCGTCACAACCCTTTAAAGGACGATTCATCTAATATTTACATAAATCCTTTCAAATAGAGGCCCAAATACCAAAGGAAGAATGCTCACAATTAGCAATTGAATTATTCGAGTCAGAAGCATAGAACCTAACTCAAAAAAGTAATCCGACCTCTGAGTCTGCCTCGACACAAACTCTTACAATAGTTCTAGTTTTTAAAAAATCCCTGAAAGAAAATATGGGTCCAAATCATATCATGATTTACAAAGGCGACAAAGACCCTAAGCAACATTGCTTTGTTTGCGAGAATTTTGGCACACATCTGACATAACTGATGATGACAAACAAATGGTATAGTTTGGAGCCACTCGTTGAGCTAGAGCACTTACATGGTTTATGAATTATACAGACAATCAACACTGTTTGAAGGAAGATATAAAGCAAAGCTTCCTCAAGTTCTTCAAAACTAAAGATACGAGTCACTTAGTGACACAAAACCTCAAAGAAATCAAGAAAAATATGAGAGAAACAACCCGAGAATATGATAAGAGGTTTAAATATTTTTTTAGTGAAATCCCTTACGCAATAGACGAAAAGATGTTGGTACAATGGTATGTAGCAGGATTACTATAGAAGATAAGAATTCCCCTTTGAATGTACGATCTTCAGTCATGTGAAGACATACTGAAAAAAACATAGTGAAGTGAAATGGATGATGAAGGCACCCTATCTTCGACAATCGCTCAAAAAAAACTATAAGACAAGCTCATAGAGCTACAAAAATCAATCAAAAACATGTTGATTGCACGAAAGGAATTTTGGTGTACTGTTTCCTCAAGTGAGGGTCACATAAAATATTACTGCAAGTTCAATGATGCATTGGACCCAACAGTCAGATGCATCAAGATCAAAACACACTGTGATATTTGTGAAGCCTTGACAAATCACGCATCAAGAGACTTCCCACACAATCTATCGAATGCATTCCCCAAGTGGTGCCATATATGTGAACTGAATAATCATTCCACTCAAGAATGTCGGTTGAATGGAAATAATAGACCGAACATTCATTCAGTATATCACACATAGGTGGTCGACTAGCATGTCGACCAAGCAAATGGAAATGGGTACACAAGACGAGGTCAAGGTGGTTATCAAGGTCGAGGGAGAGGAAAATGAAACTTTGGCAGAGGAATCAGTATAAGACGTTATTACTACATCAATTGTTGGAAAGATGATCATATAAGCCCATATTGTCCCATCAAAGGAACAACTGACCTCAAGTTCTATGATATTTTTGGAGTAGGAGATTATTCCCTAGAGGACTGTCTCATTGTACTAGAAAAAAATATGAACGAAACAAATATAAATCTTTTGCACACAATGTCAAAACAAGAGATTTTGAATTCTAAGAACCTTCATGTGTTAGCACATTGAGGAGTCGGTGAAGATATTTGTCCAAACCCAACAAGTCGACAAAGGAGAGACTGACATATATATACCTTAATCCAGATCAACCAGACAAACTTATGCAAGAAGTGATGAAATTTCTCAAGAATATCGACCAAGATAGAAGGACCAAGGGAGACCATACAAACATCCCTGATACAAAGTGATACAAATTTATGTTGTTGATAAAAAAAAATCATTTGATTGACCGCTTGATAGACATACTCAATATTCTAAGGGAATATAAAGAAGACCAAGGATCTATTAAAATTCTATTCCAACTATCTAGAGAAAGACATACCAACGAATTCAACCGAGAAATCAACCTCGAAATTGACAGACACATGATCAAGGAAGTCGTAGTCGATTCTAGATTTCAAGTAAACATACTCCTAAGAGAAATGTGGATTCGACTCGGGAAACCACTGCTACAACCAACCATGAATTTCCTCAGGCTAGCAGATCAAAGGTTAATTGAACCAATCGGTACCATTAAAAGCGTAATAACATCCATAATGGGAATACTAAAAAGAGTCTATTTTTGATTAATAAACTTGGTGAAAGGCATCCATGCCTATCCCACATTAGTTGGTAGACCTTGGGGAAGAAACATGTGAGCTATAATCTCCCTTAAAACAGATAGAATCAAACTAAAAGGGAGTCGAAGAAAAATTATAATCCCATAGGATCCAAAGGAAGACAAACCTTGGGTCGAGACATGGGATGAATCCTAGGAAGCCAAACGACTATATCAAGAGATAAATGAGTAGAGAGGCAATGGTGAGCCAAACATCAAAGGAGAAATCCTAGTTGGGTCTCCCTTATCAATAGGTCAAAATTTAAATACTAAATTATACAAATGGAAAATGGATAATTTCGAAAGAGAAGAAAAATAATGTTGGTCGATATAATCCATACAAATAAAAAGATCCAAATCATGCTTCTCAGTACAAGTTGTACCCACTATGGAAAAAAGAAAGCTAAAGAAAGCTATGATACTTATTCCGACTCATACAAATGCAAGGAAACCCCTATGATTCAGTGAAGGGATCTCTCTGTTGGTGCATGTCGAGGAAGTGTCCAAGTTAGTAAGAGTACATGGGAGAACTCAAAGTATAGTCGATTCATTCACGGGTCAAGTTGCTCGATGGTGGTAAATTCATGTACCTTCACTATAGACATGGAACACTGCCACTTTATACTTTGTTGAAATATTTGGGGGAAAACAATTATCAACAAACAAGGACATCCCGAATTTCAAACATGGGTTCCATACAATAGCTTACATTCAACAATCCGAGAAGGAATGAAAAAAAGTAGGTTATCGGGATGAACGATTATGGCCACACATGTTTCTAAATACATTATCTGACATACCACATAAATGGTATAAGATCGAAAACGTGTCTGGACATACATTATACTGGAATGTAATCAAAAGTAACTTTGTTAAAGACTTTGAATTCATATAAGAGGAGGAACTTTTGTAAGAAGCAACAAAAGAAATAATTTTTTTTTTAGAAAAACAAAGCATGCTAAGTAGATGAAGGAAAGAGGAAAATCCAAAGTTGATGAAGGCTTAGCCTCGACTTGTAGTTTTCTATCAACTCAAAACATTGTCATAGCTTGTCGAGTTGATAAAGAAAACATAAGACTTTTAGGGAAAATATTTTACTGGAAGAAAAATCACCCAAGTGTACAAAATCATGTCAAAATAGTTTACTTTGTGATCAAGGAAGAGAAAGAGGAGAAAGAAGATACATACAAGGATGAATTCCCACCAAATTATCATAAAATCATCGAAGGAGAGCATCAATTAGATGTATCAAAAGAACCATACTGGATGGACACAGAAATCAAGAACAAAGAATTTGACAATTCAATAGATGAAAAAAAAAATGGCTAGAATAGGCGATCACTGGACTAAAAAGAAAACTTTAGAAATTGTCAACCTATTAAAAGAATATCATGATGTTTTTTCTAGATATTAAAAAGACTTGAAAGGATTAGTACAAGAAATGGCATAAATGAAAATTGAACTAATTCATGGAGCCAATCCTGTCAAAAAATAGTTGTATAAATTAGAGAATAAATATAAGCCTATTGTCCAAAATGAAATTGAGGCAATGTTAGATGCTAATATCATATATCCAATCATTAAATCATAATGAGAAATTCCAATGGTCATACAACCAAAGAAGCATAACCCCAAGAAAATGAGAATTTGCATTGACTTCTGAGGATTAAATAAGATTACAGTAACAAATCCATTTCCAACACCATAAGCTGATGAGATCATCAAGGAAGTCGTGGGGAACGAATTTTATTCCTTTACCGACAGATTATCTAGATACAATCAAGTACGAATAGCTAAAGAAGATCAAGAAAAAACCACATTTTTATCCAAGTTCAGATCATTTGCATACAGAGTCATGCCCTTTGATCTAAAAAAACACCCCGACAGTCTTCTCCAGGATAGTGGTCAATGAATTTCAAGAGTACATTTATAAAACATTGGTTGTATACTTCAATGATTGGACTAGCTATAGCCTCCTAAAGGATCACATACAATGGCTACAAATGATGCTGGAAAGATGTAGGAAGATTCACTTATCCTTGAATATAAAAAAATGTATCTAAAAGGGGTGGTAAACTCCATTGTAAATGGGCCTGAAGGTAAGTGGTGAAGGATTACCTGACCAACTTGACTGGATTTGGTCAAGGGAATGTTCGTGTTAAGGTGAAGCACTGAGACTCCATTGTAAATTCCTTGGAGGTGAGTGACAAAGGTTCACTTGGGTTGGTTTGGATGGATTTGGTCAAGGTCGAATGAAAAGTTCGAGGCGGAGCAATGTGTCAAGGTTATAAAGGTGGATCTATAGAAAGGTTGATGTGTTGGCAGATCAATCAAGTGTTTGAGAATATATGATGAAGGTAGGTTCATATACATGGAATTTGGAAAGTATTGCAAGGAAGTTGGGATCGAATAGGCATGTTCAGTAATGCCAAGTTGCAACTATAGTTGTGGATAGAATCCATTGATCTATCTGGTAACTCGGTCACGATTGGTTGCAAAAGACACGAATATTCAGGAAGAGGTATGAACAAGTCATATGGTAATTACTCAAATGTGAAATTATTCAATTGTGATGCTTATGTTTTTTATCAGCACTCAAAGTAGGACCCACATCAAATAGGTAGATATTTGATATGGTGATGATGTTAACATATGAAAAATTTGGGATCCTAATACCCAGATAATCATCATGGACAGAGATACAATGTTTGATGAATCTCCTTTTGTAAAATTAGACATAGTAAAAGATGAAAGGTCCAAAGCATGACTTGTAGCAGAAGGGGATTTGGAAGGTATTGATTTCCATGAAAGTTTTTCACCGGTTGTTAAAAGCTTGTTTCTATTTAATGGTGTGTTAGCACTAGTTGTGTTAGTACAAATAGATGTTAAAATTGTTTTACACGGATATTTTTGGATAAGGGGATGTATTTGGAACAACCAGAACGATTAGCTTAGAATCGCAACAAAGGATTTTTTTTCAAACTCAAGAATCATTGTATCGCCTAAAGCATGTCACAGAAATGATACAAGATGTTTGATTCCTTCATGGCGCGATAGATTTTAAAAGAAATGAGTATAGCCATTGTGTTTATGCTATATTCATTATCTTGGTGTTATATGTTACGCTTGTTGCAAGTACAAGCATGGTTGAGGTCAATAGGTTGGCTTAGTTGGTTAGGATGTTTGTTATGAAGGATCTGGGAGCAAAAAAAAAATTTCTTGGGAATGGAAATACACAGAGACAAGAAGGATGGTAAGCTTGGTTATCACAACAGAAGTATGTGGTGAAGATACACATGAAACTCGGTATGAATAATATGAAACAGATAAAATCCCTTTGGCTTTCCATTGTAAGTTCTCTTTAGGTTTATGTCATAATTGATGAAGAATAAAAATGTTATATGTCTCAAGTATTATATGATAGTAGGAAGTTTGACGATTGCAATGGGAAATGGTCATCATTTCACATGCAGTTGGTGTTGTCAGTAGACACATGGAAAAACAAAGTGAAGAGAATGGAAATGGGTGCTTCAAACATAGAAGCATAGGGATCACCTACAATGGTGGTAGTGATTTACTCTGTGGTTATGATTCATGAGATTTAGACAAGAGGAGATCTACCTCAGGTTATTTCTTGAAAGAATGGAAGGATCTATTGGATAAGGTTGGACAGGTACATGATGTGGTGTTCCATGGTGGTCAAAGTGTTGTGCATTTGAATAAAGGTCCAGCGTATCAAAATGGGATAACTGCATCGGTTTATTAGACAAATTAGTGATGGAAACAGAATGGTCCATACTAGAGTGAATCGTGCAGGCATGTTCACATAACAATGAGCAATGATGTTAGAGAAGTTGCAGAGCTGTGATGGGGTTTTCCTTCTCTTGGCTTGGAGGAAAGGTGATGAATTAATTAAGGGCATGATATATCAGGTAAATTGTTTTGAAGATGGAGATTGTTAGAAACATGCAAACGAATTTCCAATGCGGTCACATGCACATGCATGCAACTATATTAGGAATGTGCATGAATGCACTCTTTTGTGAAAAAATTGTGTAAATCATGGATCTAATTATAATTAGTTAGTTTAATTGTTTGAGAGATTCTATATATATGAGCATACCCATAGAGGTGCAGTGCAATGTGTGTAGAGTGTGTGAGCAAGACACAATATTGTGGAGTGTTGTGTGTATGAGAGGAGAGGATGGTTGCATGCCTAGGTTGGCTATTGTAATTCTCCATTGAATAAGAAGAATACCAATAATCATTGCCCATTATTTTTTCCCATATTGGGTTTCGACATTAATAACTTTGTCAATTGTGTGATTATTGTTGTGTTTTGTTTGGTTTGTTGTTCTCAGTTTTATCCTGTGTTTTTTCTTCTGCTTCCTAACAAGTGGTATCAGAGTGGGAATCACTTCACAAAGAAGGAAAAGTGGAGAGTCATGGGTTTCTCTAGTTGAACATAGAAGTGTGTGTTCTCCCCACGCGCGAGAGAGAAATCCATGGTGAGTTAGGAAGAGGAAGAGAAAAGTGCACAGAGGTGCTACCATCATCCCTTTGTTATGCCTTGCATAGAAAAAGAGTGAGTCCAATTGTTTGCAGAGAAGACTGTGAGGTGTGAAGGATGACAAGGATTTTTGAAGGGATGACTCACTGCAGAGGAGGGTTTTCTGTGTCAAGTCGACCCCAAGTAACTTGAGAGGTGCAAAGAGATCTAATGCTCATGCTGGAGGCAACCGCCAAGCCGAGAAGACATGTGTTTGTTTTTTGGTAAAGAAGAAAAGAGATTGCCCTGCAAACTCTTGTGAAGGCTGCCAATAGTAAGTGAAACCCATGCGTTAGAAACCGTGGAAGGGAATGCACATGAAACAATGTACGAAAGTGGACTTTGTATGCATGGAGGCCGAGGTATAAAAACTTATGAAAGTGGATTTTGTTTTTAATATTTTTGTATTTGACATTGGAACTATACCATTATTCTTTCATATTAAATAGCTTGGTATAATAAGTTGTGGTTTTTTTGGGCGGTTTGTGATAATGGAAAAGTGCAGAGTTCTAAGTTTGAGGTGGAGAAATTCATCGGTGAGAATAGATTTGAGCTATGGAAATATCAAGATGAGGGATATTCTCGAAAAACAAGGAAACATCAAGAATGGTGATGGTTGAGTCACCATGAAAGAAAGAAAAAAATATTTACCTTGGAGTTGTAAGAATTATTGATTGTATGTAAATGGACATACGTATGTAAGACTTGGATAGGAATGTGTACCCCTGGTTTATTGGGTCAGCTATGAAAAGTGGAGACATGGGTTTAGGTATATTTAATATGTGGGGGGGGCATGTATGTTGGGTTAGTGTTAACTCGGTGAAAGAGTTGAGTTAAATCCAGTTTTTTAGGTCAAAGCACTTTTTTTTTCGGGTCCATGTTTTTTGGGTAGCCCGTGGTATTGTGTCCCTGGATTGCATGTAATGAACCCTATAAAAGGTGTGGTGAACTCCATTGTAAATGGGCCTGGAGGTAAGCGGTGAAGGATTACTTGGCTGGCTTGACCGGATTTGGTCAAGAGGTGGAGCACTAAGACTCCAATGTAAATTCCTTTTAGGTGAGTGACAAAGATTCACTTGGGTTGGTTTGGTCGTATTTGGTCAAGGTTGTTCAAATGCAAAGTTAGAGGTGGAGTAGTGTGTCCAAGTTATAAAGGTGGGTCTGTAGAAAGATTGATGTGTTGGCTGGTCAATCAAGTGTTTGAGAATATATGATGAAGGTAAGTTCATATCCATAGAATTTGGAAAGTATTGCAAGGAAGATTGGATCGAATAGGCATGTTCAGTAATTCCAAGTTGCAGCAATAATTGTGGAAAGAAAAGGTTGAGCTCTCTGGTAACTCAATCACCATCGGTTGCAAACGACAGGAAGATTCAGGAAGATGTCTGAACATGTCATCTGATAATTACTCAAATGTGAAATTATTCGGTTGTGATGCTTATGTTTTTTATTAGCACTCAAAGTAGGACCCAAATCAAACATGTATATCTTTGATATGGTGATGATGATAAAGTGTTCAGAGTGTGGAATCCTACTACCCTCAATCATCATGGACTGATATGCATTGTTTGATGAATTTCCTTTTATAAAATCAGACATAGTAAATGATGAAAGGTCCAAAGAAGGACTGGTAGTAGAAGGGGATTTGGAAGGTATTGATTTCCATGAAAGTTTATCACCAGTTGTTAAAAGCTTGTTTCTATTTTATGTTGTGTTAGAACTAGTTGTGTTAGTACAACTAGATGTTAAAACTGTTTTACATGGATTTTTTTGGATAATGGGATGTATTTGGAACAACCAGAACGGTTAGCTCAGAATCACAACAAAATATTTTTTTTCAAACTCAAGAATCATTGTATGGCCTAAAGCATGTCAGGAAAATGGTACACTATGTTTGACTCCTTCATGGTGAGCCAAATTTTACAAGAAGTGAGTATGACCATTGTGTTTATGGTATATTCATTATCTTGATGTTATATGTTATGCTTGTTGCAAGCACAAGCATGGTTGAGGTCAACAGGTTGGCTCAGTTGGTTAGGATGTTTGTTATGAAGGATTTGGTAGTAGCAAAAATAAATCTTGGGAATGGAAATACACAGAGGCAAGAAGGATGGTAAGCTTGGTTATCACAACAGAATTATGTGGTGAAGATACTCATGAAATTCGACATGAATAATGTGAAACCGGTAAAATCCCGTTGGCTTTCCATTGTAAGTTCTCTCGGGTTTATGTCATAACTGATGAAGAAGAAAAATGTTATATATCTCAAGTATTATATGCTATAAGGAAGTTTGATGATTGCGATGGGAAATGGTCATCATTTCACATGCAATTGGTGTTGTTAGTAGACACATGGAAAAACCAGGTGAAGAGCATGGAAATGGGTGCTTCAAACACAGAAGCACAAGGATCACCTACAATGGTTGCAATTATTTACTCTGTGGTTATGATTCATGAGATTTGGATGAGAGGATATCTACCTCAGGTTATGTCTTGAAAGAATGCCAGAATCTATTGGGTAAGTTTGGACAGGTACAGGGTGTGGTGTTCCATGGTGGTCAAAGTGTTGCACAGTTGACTAAAGGTCCATCGTATCAAAATGGGACGACTGTATCGGTTTATTAGACAGATTATTGATGGAGGCAAAATGGTCCATACTGGAGTGAATCGTGCGGGCATGTTCGCGTAACGGTATTGTTAGAGAAGTTGTGGAGTTATGATGGTGTTTGGCTTCTCTTGGCTTGTAGGAAAGGTGATGAATTAATTAAGGGCATGATATATCAAGTAAATTGTTTTCAAGGTGAATATTGTTGAAACATGCCAATGAATTTCTCATGCGGTCACATGCACATGCATGCAACTATATTAGGAATGTGCATGCATGCACTCTTTTGTGAACAAATTGTGTAACTAGTGGAGATGCTATATATACGAGCATACCCATAGAGGTGCACTACAATGTGTGTAGATTATGTGAGGAAGACACAATACTTGAAGCGTTTTGTGTATGAGATGAGAGGATGGTTGTATGCCTCGATTGGCTATTGTAATTCTCCCTTGATTAATAAGAATATTGATAATCATTGTCAATTGTGTGATTGTTGTTGTGTTGTGTTTGGTTCTTTGTTCTCAGTTTTATGCTCTGTTTATGCTTTGTTGTTGCTTCCCTTTCCTAACACATACTAGTATAATAACAACTATATCAAAAAAAATGTTTTATACACCATAAATAGATCTCTAAACCATGGACATAGTTCAAGTATGTAAAGAAGATCTTCGAACTTAAAATGTTTTTTTTTTTTTCTTTCTAATAAACCATAATATTTTTATTTTTGAAAAATCACAAAAATAAATAAATATAAATATTAAAATATAAATCTATTTGAGTTCTTTCTAATATTATAGAGATCATGTTACAACCATCACACAAAATGTTAAATTAAAACTTAAAACTTGATGAAAAAATTACAATGTTACGCACACAAGTAAGGAGACTTAAAACTTTATGACAAAATTATATTCCTTTAACGAATATATTTGTCAAAGACGTATAATGAAAAAAAATTAAAACTTATACCGCTCATAAATTTTCAAAATCAAATTTTTTTTTCAGAAGCCTCCCTATCCATTGTGGTGCTAGTAGCATGTCATTTTTTTTCAATAGCCTCCATATCCATGCGCACTTCTGGAAGATGCGCAATTCTGGAAGCTTCTAAAAGAATCAAAAGAATAAAATACTCTCACCCTAACGGAAAAAGTGAGAAACAAGCTATACAAAACGAAACCCTAATGCAACCCTAACGCAACTGAGTAGTTCTTTACCAATTTCGCTAAAAAGAATAATGGAAGATTTCCCAATATGGTTGGATGTAGCACCATGTGGTTACTGGTACACCCTGTCACTATAATTGCGGAGCATTAGGTTCACCACCCACGACCACGGACATCATTACTTGCTCCCCTTATCAGACTTGCTCGATTAATCATCCTTTTAATTATTAAATTTAATCTGATGGTCAGGAATTCAAGATGCTCGTATATTCTTCGTCTTACTTCCAAATCAATGAATGATATTTAATTAGTTAACTCTCTTGCATTTATAAATTCATCCATTCATCATGTTTACTTTTTCACTTTTACATAACATGATTAAGAAATTACTAAACCTACTTATCAATTGCCACGAACCATGATTTAGCAAATCCACACCGGATTAATTTAGTTTTAACATTTACATTTACATTATTAATATTTTACATTTTACAATTGTGCCGCTTGTAATTATCTTATAATTATATAAGAATTAACATGGAGCATAGAGACAAATGGCGAGCAACCGTGAGCAACCATTTAAGATTTACTTTTTTACTAATTTGTTTCATAAATTCTAACATGCCATGTGTTATAGTAAACATTTATGTAGCCGCCCTTTCACTATGCCAAGAGAGCGAGGGAGATTAACAGTTCTAATTATATTAATTTACTTGTATTTTATTACTTCAATATATTAATGTAGTATTATAAAATAAATATTTTTTTAATGTTTTAATGTTTTATTAATGTATTAATTAACAATATTTTATTAATACTTTATGTTTGTTTTATTACTTTATTAATGTATT
>JZKD02S1019507.1:198704-212776 GCA_000966675.3 Picea glauca | reverse complement strand
CTCAGTGTATTTCGCTTGTCTATAAATAACCCTCTTTTCATACTATTTAAGCTTTCTCTTCCGATTCTCAAAATGCTCTGAAACTCTACCTGATTTTTTACTAAACCTCTCTCACCTTTCTTTCCAAGGTCTTGAATTTCTTTCACTGAGTGTCTCCATCACCCTTCTTACAGTAGAGGCTTCTCTCACTCTTACCTTTTTCTTTTGGATTGGTTCCTCCTATCGTTACCTTGGTTGGATTGGATTCAAGGTTTCTCCCTAGGGACATTTTGCATCCTCTTCAACATCTATCTAAGGAAGGATATTGACACACCAACTATAGGAAGAGCACCCCATAATTGAGGGCACACTTTATCTTCTATTGTTTGGTAATATATTTCTACTACTTTCTGAGTAAATCTACTTTTATTGTATAAATATTGCATTTCTTTGGAGGTTGTGTTTTGACACATCAGAAGAAGGGTCTTGGCACTTTGGTGTTGAGTAGGGGGTTCTCTCTTAGTTTTTCTTCAATAGGTGTTTTAAATATTCACTTCCTAGATAACGTATTTCCTTTCCATCTCTTTCATTTTAATTCCTTTCTTTATTTCTAGCTATAATCACCACTTAGATTAACTAGGAGGTACACCTACCTTTTCTCTTTAGTTTCAATTACATTTCCTCGTCATTTTTTAAAAATACTTCTTATATTTACAAAAATATTTATATCAAGGGAAAACAAAAAGTGTAAGGATGTATAGAATGGAATTTACTTCCTCTTCCTTAAAGCAACAAGAACAACAATAAAACCAGAATAGGAAATTTGACATCTTTGATCTAACAATTTGGCATCTTTGATCAACAAAAACCATTTTTCTAGTAATTTCATAAATACCTCTTCTCTCTACATAAAATAAAAGGCAGGCAAGGCTAACCTTATTATCAAAAACATATTTTGATCAAAGCTTCTAGAGAACAAACAATGCTAAAATTCTCAAGTAATGCCAAATACGACCAAGAGAAGATCTGACCATGGACCTACAATCATCCAATAACACTGCATGCCAATGTAATCTGTCTTAAATAATAGAGAGAAAATATGTCTGGACATACTCCCAATAAGACCTAGCCAAATCAAAATCCCAAAATAAAAGCTTCACCATTTCTGCCTCGAGATGAGAAGGGTAAAGCCCAACTCAGAGGCCACTCTTAACCAGGTGGGCTTGGAAGGAAGGCCCTGATAGATCACTAGCCAAGAAAACACTTGGAGCTTGTAGGACACTCACACCAACCACACACTAGGAAATATCTGAATCCAACACCTCTTAGAATCAAAAGACACCCATTGAGTATTAAGTGTTATACCCAGTTGATGATGTTGTTGTCAAATGGAATACAAGTTACATAAATCATACTTGGCCAAGGGATGCCCAAAACTGTTGGGAAGTGACAACTAATAGATCAAATTGGTCTAGTTGGTTCACGATGGTTTCTCCAACAATATCTTGTTGAAACAAATTGGCAAGAATAGTGACAGCATTAAATACATTCGGTTTTGTGTAACTAAAAGAGAGGTTGTGTATATATGAATCTCTTAGAGGCATTTTGTGAGCAGGGGTTTCAAGCCCTCTCGTGGGTTGCCCGGTTACCTATTGCTGGTTGCAATCCCCTGGTTCTTTGATGATAGAATGATTTTTCCATTGTCTATTGGTTTCCCTCTAGAGGTTATGTTTCCCTCTAGAGGTTAGGATGGTTTTACCACGTAAAGCCTTGTCTATTGTGTGATTTCATTGTGTATTTCCAATATGATTTTGTGCATTTATCTTCTGCATGATTGTGTGAGATCCGTGGGTACTTATTGGCCCAACAAGTGTTATTAGAGCTCCGGTTGGAGATCCGTGAGGATAGGAGCGGTGGACTTATTCTGGTCAATGTGTACCAGATTGTTTGATCTGAAGGAGTCGTCGCTTATGATGTTCATATCACTGGGTAAGAATGTTGTCATGCTAAGCATTCAATTACGATTTTTTTTTGAGTTGAGGGCCACCAGTCTAGCGGTCCTTTGTACCTGGTGCGGAAGAAGGCATGGATCCGCTAGAAATATTTGCGGAGAGGAGCCACGGGAGATGTGCCTAGATCTGTCGAGCCTTGAGGGGCCATCGTAGATTGAAGGGCGTGAAGTTGTGGAGGCCGAGTTCTGGTGGTGGATGCATCTGGTGAAGGCGATGAACTTAGAACCCTAGCTCTATGGAAGACTACGCAAGGAGCATTGGTTGGATATCCGTGAGTAGGTATCAGATTGTGCCCGGTAAAGATGTAGATTATGTTACTTTATGGATTTATTGATAAGGGAGAATCGACAACAACTATGGAAGAGACACAAGGATTACGGTGATGGTGCTGCTAAGATAAGCGACTGCGATGAGGATGAAATGGTTGTACCGCGTGGAAGAAATCGACAGCTAGATTGAGCTGCGTGGGATTTAGTTGGACGGTGGTGAAAAATACATGGAGTGAATGGCATAAAATCATTGTGTGTCCTGTGTGATTGCATATATATGGATGCGAGGATGGACATGAGGAAATTTTTGTCCTGAAAACGCAAAAAGATATAGCCCACGTGGAGGAGCTAGACAACCAGATCGCATGCATTCAAGGGTGGAGGCTGCGGAATGGAGTTGATCTGTTGATGGTCACAATGGACACAGTGGAGCCAGGCACGGTGGGCCAAACTGCCACTGCACATGTCTTACCCGACGGATGTATTGCTTCCCGACGGCGCGAATATTGGAACCTGGATCTGGTGGAATGTCGTGAAGGGGTCGGCAACATTTTTGTGGAGTTGGCAAGGGCTCCAAGTAAGGACCAAGACAGAGTACTACCAAGCTTTGCTGACCTTCGATCCAAATTATTTGATCCACTCTAGATCTGTAGCAGCAGATCATTCGTTTGTTGTACCATCACGTGGAGGGATGAATTCTGAAGGCAGAGGCAGGAGTATGTTCTTCTGTTGGCTATGATCTGTTTGTGGAGCTGCTTCTTGCTGACAACAGATCTACAAATTTTTGCAAGTCGCTGGATTGGACGATGGTGAGGAATGTGTATGGTAGGTATCAAATCTCATGTTGAGGTAATTTGATTGAAGCCAACATCCTTTTTTTTTTAGTGGAGTGATGCTTTTGGAGTTTGTTGCTATCATTTTTTGTTTTTGAAAACCTTGGTAATGTTGACACTTTGTCTTGAAATTGGAGAATAAACTTGGAAATTAAAAGTTTATCTAGAAATATGTTTGGTTTGATGTTTATTACTTCAACCTCAAATGTCAAAGTGTTAAGTTCAAGGTGGAGGCACCAAAGGGGGTTTTTGGTCATGGGTGGTGATTCACACATGTAGTCAATCAATGACATGGCATGGTAACAACAATATTGTGGTCTAGCAACAAACGAGATAAGTTTCGATAAATGGCAGCAATCCCAATAATGGTAATGGTAAAATTACCACGTGAACATTTGTTTTTTTTATGGATTTGTAATCTTGCATGTAATTGGGCATACGATTGTAGACTTCATTTAGGCATGCGTACCCCTGGTATCTCGCCGGTAAAAGTCTGGACGTAGACCTAGGTGATAGGGGGTGGGTTTCGGGTCCATTTTTGTTTTTTGGTTTCATGTGGTTTGGTGTCTATGATATTGCATGTAATGAAGCCTATTCAAAAGCTAGGTGAAACTCCATTGTAAATAGGCCAGATTTGGTCAAGGGAATGTTTATGTCGAGGTGGAATATTGTAAATCCATTGTAAATGGGCTTGGAGGTGAGCGGTGAATACTTACTTGGATGGCTTGGCATGATTTGGTCAAGGGGATGTTCATGTTAAAGTGGAGTACAAAGAATCCATTGAAAGGTTCCTGGAGATGAGCTAGTGTCGAGCTCACTTGGCTGGATTCGTCAGTTTTTTTGCAAAGGTTTCGAATACAATGTTCTAGGTGGAGCACTAAAGGTGTCCGTTATTGCAAAAAGGGATTTTTTTGAAAGCTCGAGTATTCATTGTATGGTTTGAAGAGCGCGCTCATGCAAACTCGTACAAGATGTTTGATTCCTTCATGGTGAGCCAATATTTATAGGAAGTGGGAATACCCATGGTATTCACTATCTTGGTGTTTAATGTGTTGACAGGTTGGATTAGTTGGTCAAGATGTTTGAAATGAAGGATCTGCTAATTGCAAAATAAATCTTGGGCATTGAGATACATAGAGACGAGGAAAATGATAAAAGGATAGTGATGAGATTCAATATGATCCTTGTGAGACTAGTAAGTGTCTCTTTAGCTAAAATCTTTCTTCAAGATGGTGTCCCGGTTATAAGGAAGAAGGAGGGTATGTCTTGTGTATATTATGCTAGAAGAAAGTATATGTTTGCGATGAGAAGATAAGATATTTCACATGCAGTTGGGTGCTGTCATTGGTCACATAACAAATCCAGATAGAGTAGTGAAATGGATGCTTCGGTTTTTTTGAAAGCACTAGAATCACCTGTCTTTAGCTTGCAAGAAGGTGATAAGTGGATAATGGCATGATATTAGGTAAATTGTTGTCAAGGTGGAGATTGTTGGGAAGTGACAACTAATAGATCAAACTGGTCTAGTTGGTTCACGGTGGTTTCTCCAACAATATCTTGTTGAAACAAATTGGCAAGAATAGTGGCAGCATTAAAAGCATTCAATTTTGTGTAACCGAAAGAGAGGTTGTATATATACGAGTCTCTGAGAGGAATTTTGTGAGCAGGGGTTTCAAGCCCTCTCCTAGGCTGCCCAATTGCCTATTGTTGGTTGTAATCTCCTGGTTATTTGATAATAGAATGATTCTACCATTGTCTCATGGATGTTTCCCTCGGGAGGTTAAGAGGGTTTTACCACGTAAATCCTTGTCTATTGTGTGATTTAATTGTGTATTTCTGATATGCTTTAGTACATTTATCTTCTGCATGATTGTGTGTCTATGGTACTTATTGGCCCCAAAAAAACTCCACTCCCAATCATGCCAAAAGGACCATGACATGTCTTTGTTCATCTTGAATATATCTTCCTTTGAGATAAAACCAATAATCTCCATACTGGTAGGTTGATCATATGAAGAAAAGTAATACTCACAGGATAAGGCACACTAGTCCTTCTAAGAATAAGAGTTGGCATCCCACAAGTCCCTCCACAAAAAAAATGTTTTTCTTACTTGACCACAGTGCCTGAAAGCGAGGAAGATCAACAACACAAATGTCTTGCACATTTCAGCTCCAAATCAACCTTCTATCCAAATCCCATCCTACTTGATTTCCATATATATTCCACCTCACCAAAATCGCTAACTTCCTCCATGTGACCATATACTTATAAAAATGAAAGAGTCAGTTATATGAAAAATAGAGGAGCTGAGATGATATCACACAACCCAAAAGCCTCCTTGATTCTGCAAATATGCTAAGTTGAAATCATTCGATGCCTCAAAAGGATCTACCAAGTAGAGGACCCCTCCAAGCACCAAATCACCTACTTGGTTCCTAGAATGCTTCCCTGAATCAATACACCAATCAACCCAAGACCTCCCTAATAATTGGGCATGATATAGACATCCAAAGGAACCATAAGCATGCCTAATAACCCACTATACTTGGCCCATAAGTATGAGTGCGAGATTTTCTCCAATTGATGAATTAAGCCCTTCTAGGAAGCCAACATGACACATAATAAATATGAGAAGCTTGGAGAATCATGCCCACCATAGTCAACTTGTTAGCAAATAGGAGATCCTTGTGCTTCCAAAAGAGAAACTTATGATACAACCACCCAAGACACTAATCCCACATGGAAATCGGAGAAAGACCCACACCAAATGGGATGCCAAGATATCTGACTGTAACACCAAGGCGAACAAAATTTCATGTTGCTAGAATCCATGAAGGAGGCTCATCAAGGCCAACCAACCAGTCTTATGATCACTGACAATAGTCCCAAAGGCCTCACAAATATTGACAAACAATCTCTAACACTAGCCATTGAATCTTTAACAACTCACATAGAGAAGAACAAATCATCTACAAAAAGATTGTTCACCATCTCTTAATCATCTAGTAGAGACACACCCCTCAATTGATCCTACAAATAGGAAAAATATAGTGAATTATAAGGGTATTTTCTACCAAAACATAAAGATAGGGTGTCGGGGATCACACTTGCTTGATAGATATAAAAAGGTGAATACAAGGAGACAATGTTCTATTCATCAAAAAAAAATTAGAGGCATAACAAAAAAGGGTATTAACCATCCCCAGGCACCATGGACCAAAACCTAGGTAAATCAACATATCAATAATGAATGTTCAGTTATTCTGATCACAGGGTTTGTTAAAGTCAATATTCAAAAAGAGGGCATGTTGGTTAGTCTCCATGGACCACTCCATTACCTCCCATGTTGAAATCATTGTATCTAGAATAAAATTCCACTAAAATAATCTCATCTACTATATATACACAATTTTCTTGGCCACATCCCTTACCTGAAATGTAACAACCTTAAAGTTTTGTAGGCAATACTTAGCAAGGTTATAGGACACCATTTTATTATAGAGTCTTTGATAGAATTCTTTAGAATAATATTAATAAATTATTGTTTAAGGTACCTTGACAAAAAACCTTTGGAAAAGGCCTTAGATGCCAGACAATAGAAACCATCCACTACAATATCCCACATGGCCTTGTAAAAACCATAAGGAAAACCATCTGTACCGAGGGATTTTCCATTTTTCATCGAATATTAAACTACAAAAATATCATCCTCCGCAAATTCCCTATCAAATCTATTATGGTCCACAACATATACTTTATGTGGGGCCACCCTGTACCAAGCCTTCCTACTTGTCACAACCAAATCTGATCACCAAACATACCTCAAATCTTATCCAAGTCCTCCTCAAGTGAACCATCTACTCTACAAAGATCAATAACCCTATCAATTACCACTTTCTTCTTAAAATAATCAAAGAAGAACTTGGAGACCTTATCTCCCTCTTGAATCCATTGTAAACGGGTACAAACTTCCACCCCACTAGTTATATATTCCTCCTCTCTAGGCATCACTAACTCCAATTAAGTTGCATCCTCTTGAAGAACAATGCTATGTAAATCCTCCTCTAAGAAGGTATGAACCTCCTCCAACTTCTTCTTAGCCTCCTAAGGCTCCCCTCTACGCTTGTCTACCATGCCCCGAACCTCTCATGAACTTGAAAGTTCTCCAAATTGCAACCTCCCACCATAATAACCAACCAATTTCCCATTAGTGAAAGGGTTGAGATTATGAACTTGATGAACAAGGTTGTTATACAATTATTTTCCACCTAATTACCCAATGGACATTATCTAGAGGTTAGCAGGATGAGACACTGAGTTATGTCACTTTTCCCTTGAGTTTGCAACATCTTTTTGTCTAGTCACTGGTTGTTCCCTTGCAACTTGTGACCCAAAGTTGATGGTCACGTTTTTCTCTCGTGCAAGTCGCGATCGGTCACGAACTATGAGAATTCAGGGCATGACTAGGTCTGTTACTCCTCAATTGGGATTGGTTACAAAGAGATGTGATCAAAGCTTGGATTTCTCGTAATACAACCTCAAGAAGCTTGTTATTTTGAGTGTCTAAGATTTATCTACCATCTTATCTCTATCATCCTATATATTGGAAGTTTCTCATGGGAAAAGAGGAGGAAACGAAAGAGTAAACTTATACTATCGGATTGTTCATAGAGCTTGGGAAAGGAGATTGGGAAGAGATTCATCAATTCATTTGATTGTAAGTTGTAAGCCTCTTATTTTATTAATAGTATGCACATGACTTTCCCCTCTATCAAATTGTATATGGTTATTATGATTCTTATAAAGAGTTCATATTTTCATGCTTTCATGTTATATTATTAGATATGCTATTAATTCATACATGTTATATTTGATCTTGTGAGAGGTATTCATTTGTGTTTCCATGTGTGTAGATCTGTGTTTATGAAAGTGAAGTACATCTTTGAAAGAGAGAATGACCAAGGAGCGTGCAAGGACAACCATCGAATTACCAAGTAAGCTTTTTATTCCATTACCTCATAGTTTCATGCATGTATGATTTGGATCTAGGAAAGTCTATCGTTTGTATCTCTATTCTCTCTTAGGTCTAGGAAGAGCCTAATGGAGATAACTCTTGCAGGGTGCAATTATCCTATAACAAAGGTCACAAAAGTTAGGAGACTCCAAGTGAGAAACATTCAACCTATACAAAGATGAGTACTTCAAATCCACAACATGCCTCACTGAGATGGAAGACTGGATGGAAAAATGATTCAACCCAATAGCCTCAATCATCACATCAACTATTCACCTATTCCTTGAGTCACCCCTTGGACCATACACTTGATCTAGTCTCACCTACAACATTTTATAATACCCTTGTTTGAAATTAGACAAAGTTAACTTACCCCCATAATCAATCCTTTTTCTACCCCAATTAGGATCAAAGAGTTGAAGAGTAGCATTTAGACCAATCTTGTTTTCTCAATATACTAACAACCAACCCTGCACCACCAACTGGATCACCCTCCCATTCTACTATATTGAAATATCCACTAATAATCCACTTTGAAACTAGTAGGGAAGAATCCATCCACTCCCATAAATGTATCTAAGTCTAACTGATATTGGGAGCATACACTGAACAAAATTCCAACAAACTTTCTTAAATAAAAACATTCATACGCATGTTGTATGGATCACAACCATAAGTTGTAATAAATATATGCAAATAAGGAGAGGTCACTAGCACCATTGCATCCCCCCCTAGAGAGATCCATAGTCAAGAAGGGATCATTTAAAATGTAACTCATGTGGTTACGAAGATCAAAACTACCATACTTGACTTCTTGAAAAAAAAATATCTGTCTTAACTTTTTAAAGCATTCCTCAAAAAAACTATTTATGGCTATGGATTGTCATCCCTCTTACATTCCAAGAAAGGAGGAAGAGATTCGTTCAATAAGGAGAGGGTTGCCTAGAGTGATAAATCTATTGCTCAACCTTATATTCCCCAAAAAAGGTGCACCTTTATTTGTAGAAATAGGCATGGCTTCCTTAAAGGACTTCACCCACATAGGGGGACTCACCACTCTACCAGGCTTGTCCAGACAAGCATGCGATGAGAATTCCTTTCACTTATCGGATTTTACTTGCCAACCATTATCAACATCCATACCTTGACACTAGTCATTATCCCCTATTGAAGAATTCAAGATAGTGTTATGATTCTAGGTACCATCCATATTTATTGTAATACCTCGGTTTTGAGTCCCCAGATTAATAATGTATTTTTGTTTATTTGATGAAAGGTCGGAGTGCCTAGAAATGTAACACTTTGAATATTAATAATAAAAATGCATCACTGGTTGAGAGAAGGGGCTAAAGGGGCTAAGTCTTTTTATTATATTTTATTCACCCATCTTGGATTTAGTTGGGGAAAAGTGGTTACATGAGCTTCTTGGGGAGGCCACGTAGTGCCTAATTGCATGTAATTATATAAACCATGTTTTTGGTTGTATGCGGGTTCACCCTTCATGGTACCTCATTCATTGATTGTTGCTCACAGTTGTTCTTTCTTTGGGCTTGGGAAAAATGAATTGTTGGAGGAAAAGAGCCATGGCTAGTTGGTTGTAGGTATCTATTGATTAATCCAACAAAAAATTAATGCCTAAGTGTGTGAATGTATTGGAATTTTGAGTAGAACTGTCCACAATTAAGAATCCTTGGATTCTCCAACATTGATGTTTCCTAACTAGTAGCACTAGATCTTTGGAAAATAAGTGGAACAACCCGAGGGATTGCATTGCAGAGAAATGGGTTCATTTCTTTGGGGTTGTGCACAATGAAAGGGGGAAGAGAGCTTGTAAACTAGGATTGTTGTGTGGTTGGGAAAGTTATGAGAGCTTGAAAGCTAATTGTGTGGGTTTTAGAGTCGGTCGTGGACCGATCCTTATGGATTCATAGACTCGGCTCGGGGGTGACCTATTATTGAGAGATATAATAACAATGTCTATGGTTGGGTGAAACGTCCAACGTCTGCAACCAGTTGGTGAATGGTTAATTAAAGATAAGTGCTCTCTATGTTTTCTCTGTATGTTATATTTCGTTGTGTATTAATTATCTCTAAGATGTGTTTATATCATGCATGTTTGTTGTTAATGTTGTGAATGGCATGTTATTCATTTATTTTATAGTTTAACATGTTCTTGTTAATTGCATGTGCATGTATCATGCTTCTCGATTTTAATAATTGGTATCAGAAATCAAAATTTTCCCAAGATGGTGAATTTTGAGGCACCTGGGTCGATGGGTATATCACAGGTACTCTAGAAACAAGATCCAACAATGGATACAAGACAAGGTCCACTACACTTCTAGAAGACTCCTACACCACACACCCAATAGACCTACCACTGAAGGTCTAAGGTGGACATGTTAAATGCCCACCATCATTGGCTTATGGTCCATCCTGTTAATGTTTTCATAAGCTAGGTTAAGAATGTAGTTCATTTAATTTTATCATGTCTTAACCATAAACAAGAATGTTGCAACAACCAAGATCACAAGAAGAAACACCATGCACAAGTACACAAGATATATCCTGGGAAACCCTTCTCAAACAAGGGAGAAAAACCCAGCCAAATCCTTTGCTATATTATTCAAGAGAAAGACCTTTCACCACCAAAATGACTTAGCACACAAGAGGGTGCTTAAGCCCTAGAAAACCTAGCATCCAAGAGAGGTGCACACCTTTTCCAAAGAGAAGTACTTATTGAAATTACCAAAACATGTGAGGAGGATACGATTCTACAATGGAGAATCATCTCCTACTTATTTTAGTCTTTGATAAATTAGCAAGGGCGTCTTCTAGGCACAACAAGGCCAACCTCTCTAAGTCAAACACACTTTATTATTATATTTATTATTATAATTAATATTTTCATTATTAATTATCTTCTTTATATTAATCATATTAACATAGGGCCAACCTGTACCCTTTACATAATAACTAGGGTTACATGTAGGTATGACTCTTGAACAATATATAGCAAAGGACCTGATACACCCACTAGTGCTCATCCACTAGGGGCCACATCCATAGGGATGCCATAGACCTGAGTCATTGCATTACACATATGAGTTAGGTCCTCACACATGCACTTATGCTCATCCATAGTAACGTCTGCTCTACAGATCTGCTTTCCCACTGCCACCAACAAGAGGATCATATGGAGTCTTCACATCAACTCTATTGTTGTTCATAGGAGGCCATCACATTATCTTCGTTCTTATTCTCATGATGATGTGCCCAACGCTTTTCGGGATTTCCCTAACTCAATAGATCGCTCTTACATTGGATAATCATCTGGAGTTCTTCTCTCTCACACCATGGAGGAGGCCATATACATTTCTAGCCCCTGTCCCAAGACGAAACCAACGACACTTTATTAGGGGATTTCTCTTAGGTTTGTAAGCTGAGAGTAAGACTTCACATAGCTGTTATATTCCACATCTCACAGGTTTGTAAGCTGGAGGATGTCTTCTATAGCTGCATTCATCAACACTCCCTCTCAACTAGAGAGGCATTCTCCATCACGCCAAGTCTCGTACCAATGTACTCTGAGTTTTTGTTTTTGGCTAAGTTCATCCATACTTCCTCTTAACTCGGAAGGAGTTCTTCACCAAGTAAATGTTTGCAGTCTACTCAGGTGTAGGAAGGTACAACAAGTGTACAATCTTTCTTTTGTATCATATCTTTGATATGAAGGTATTTCATCTCGTCGTGTTTTTTTTTTTTTTTTTGAACCATCAGGAAACACAGGAATCTCAAGGAGATTTACACATGGATCTTAGTTATCATCATAAGATCCATCTCATTGTCAAGTAAATCAGTCGGAAGTTGTGAAGCCACATTTCTTTGCACACTCACTGCTATATATACTATGTCTCTGGTGCACTCAAGGCCACGTAGTTTTGTTTCTTGTTGTGTCAGGAAACCCTGGAAGACTTCAAGGTAGAACAATAACCAGATGTGCTTTTCTGGTTCACTGTACTTTCTGCTCAATCTGAATCAACATATTTTGCCAACTCAAGTTCACTGGGTCAAGTGTCTGATCATAGACAACTCCCTCTGTTTATGAGAAACCTCTGGCTATAGATCTCGTTTTTTTTTTTTTTGAATTTCTCGATACTTTCATCAGCTGCATGCTTGATCTTATAGATCCACTTGGAAGTTACCACAAACTTCCCTTTCTGGTTCTAGAATAATATCTTATGCATCATTCTTTAATATGTACTAGTATTCTTCTGTTATGGCATCTTTCCATACGGGTTTTCTTGTTGCTTCTCTAAGACAAGGAGTCTCAACATCAATGAAGTGGCTCATGACTGAAGGATAGCTCGAAAAATCTCTTTTTGCTTTCTCGGAATGTTCCTTGAGAGGCTTGTATGCTTTTCTGCCTCTTGCATAGTGAGTCTAGGTAGGCATTTTATGCATTGCTGCAATATCATTGAACATATCAACTGGAGCAACTGGATCAACTGGAATAATGTCTTTCTCCATCTGAATTGTTGAAGGGGGAGAAGGTATAGTCTTACTGTCAATCTCCATAGGAGATTCTCTTGATCTTTGAAAGATTATTTCTCTTTCAAGGACAACGTTTCTGCTTGTCTCAATTTGTCTCTGACCAGGGATGTCGATCTGGAATGTCTTTGAAGATTCACTGTATCCTTTCTTTCTAAAGGATCTAGTTTGGATTTCTTCTCTTTGGGTATATGAAAATACACTAGGCACCCAAATAACCCGAAGTGTTCAATCTTCGGCTTCATTATCACGAAGGCTTCTATTCTGGTGAAGACTCTTGTTCTAAACATATACTGCGTCATGCATGCTTCTGCCCATGAAATCGTAGAAAGATTTTGATTATACATTATTGCATTGATTGTCTCAAGGATGGTTCTATTCTTCCTTTTTTTTCAAATAGTTTTGACTCCCTCTGAGTCAATGTGACTCCCTCTGAAGGATAAGCATCTTCCTTTGTTCTTGACCTGTCTGGAACAAGAAAACAAGAGGAACCTAAACAAGAATATCTCCTAAAGGAGAATAATGAGTACATCTCTAGAATCAAAACAATTTAAGGATTGTTATCACAACTATAACACCTACTTGTAATGTAGCAAGCTTTAGAAATATAAGTTAGAGGAATGACAATTACAACAATCAAACCTGGAGTCTTTACTTTCAGTGTGTTTCTTTTCTTTCAAGTCTCCTTCACTCAAGATAACACGTGCTTTCTTCAACTTGTCTTTTGTACTATCTTGAAAGAAGGTTGGGTTAGAGAACAAACTCTATGATCTCAACTTTAAACCAACTACTATCTTGACTTTAATTTTGACCAAGGGTTAGTATGATGGTCATGCAACCTAGATCAAAATAATGTCATAACAAATAGATGCATATCAGAATAATCAAACCTGGGTTGCATTCTTCCTCTTAATGTGTTGGATCTTGAGATCCTTCTGGATCTATGGCAAGAGACCCCTTCTCCTGCAATTACCTTTGAAGGATTAAAAAATTAAACATATGTGAGTACATACCTCTGACAACATTTGTAGGTAGTGGCACCATCTGGTAGCAATGGTAATAACTCTTAGAAGACTTCAAGGGTGACTGCAACTGGTACAACAGATTATACTTCAACTGATACTGCAACTGTAATTGGTACTGCAACTGCAACTTAGGGTTTTATGAGGAAACACTAATTTTGAAAACTTCAAAATTTGAAGTTTTGATCTAGGGGATAGATGCGTTGAGCTGAGGCGAGTAAGGTGGTGTAATCAGATTTTTGAAAATCCAAATTTTACCCCCTCAAACTTGACCAGTGGATTCCTAGACTGGTGCTTCTAGTTTTCTGGTACTTCTTGTTTTCTGGCACTTCTGGTACTCTGGTACTTCTGGTTTTCTGGTACTTCTGGTACTTTGTGAAAACTAGGGTTT